>CAUOFW020003491.1:570103-659239 GCA_963454935.2 Ilex paraguariensis
CCCCCTTCCTTTATGGGTACACAAACCTCACTCCAAGCAACCTTGGCCCCCTTTGTTTTCATTTCAGTACCAGACCATAAAAATGATCTTAGTTTCTGATCAATAGCATGTAGAATCTTCTTAGGAAGCATAAGATGACTAGCCCAATAAACTTGAATGCTACATAACACAAATTTAATGAGCTGGAGTCTCCCAGCATAAGACAGAGCTCTGTTAACCCGGGAGTTTATCCTTGAGTCCACTTTTTCAAGTAATAAAGAGCAGTCTTGCAACTTGAGCTTAGTGGTGATAATAGGGATCCCAAGATGTTTCATAGGCAGACAACCAAGAGGAAAACCAAAACACTCAACCATCAACTGTTGTTGCTCATCTTGAACACCTGAAAGGAAGATGTGGCTCTTGGAAGGATTAGCCTTTAAGCCAGATAACATTTGAAATTTATCCAGAGCCCGTCTAAGAACTTCAACTGATTTAGGGTCCCCATGACATAACATGATTAAATCATCTGCAAAGCAAAGATGGGAGATCTTTTGTCTTCTGCATCTCCAATGATATTTAAACTGAGACTCATCATGAATGCCTTGCTCAAGAATTCTTGACAGCACATCCATCACAATGATAGATAAATAAGGAGACATTGGGTCACCTTGTCAAAGACCTCTGCCAATTGGGAAGTATTCTGCTAATTCACCATTAACATTGATAGAAAACTTGGGAGTAGTAATGCATTCACTAATCCATTTGACCACGACTCTGGGGAGATTAAGAGCAACAAGCACATCGAGCAAGAAATCCCAGTCAACCATGTCAAAAGCTTTCATTAAATCAACCTTGATAGCACACTTGGAGGGCCTATCATTCTTATGATAGTTCCTTAGCAATTCCTGGGCCATAAGAATATTGACCCCTATTCTCGTTCCCTTTATAAAGATAGTTTGAGTTGAGTTGATCACATGGGGAAGTAGAATTTTTAGCCTACTTGCTATGATTTTGGAGATTACCTTATAAAGGGTATTACAACATGAGATGGACCTAAAATCAGACATGCTTGTGGGATTGGGGACTTTAGGAACAAAAGCAATAATAGTAGTATTCAATTCCTTGAGAAGCTGACCAGTGGTAAAGCATTCTTTAACCGCAGCAACAATATCTTCACCAATGATAGACCATGCCTTTTGGAAGAAAAACCCATTGAAACCATCAGGACCTGGAGCTTTATTGGGATTGAGAGAGAAACACACTGCTTTAATTTCATCCCCAATAACCTCATTGCTAAGAATCTGAGATTGCTCCCTTGTAATGGTGATTTGCAAACTGTTCCATATAGCAGAAGTTCTATAAGGCTCATGAGACCTTTTCCTACCCATCAAGTTATGGAAAAAAAATTCACAGCCTCATCTTTAATTTCCCTATCACCTTTAGCAATAGACCCATCCTGTCTTTGTAAAGTGATACTCTTGGAATTGTTCTTTCTACTTGAGATGGATTTGAAAAAGAAGGATAAGTTTTTGTCACCTGCTGCTAACCATTGGATTCTAGACTTCTGTCTCAGAAAATCTTCTTCAACCTTGAAGGCCTCAAAGCATTTACCCACCAATTCTTTTTCAAGAATCCTGAGTGATTGGTCAAGGGGATTGGTAACAAGCCGCCTTTGGCAAGCAGAAAGTTGCTCCTTTGCCTCCATAGCCTTGATCGTAACATCACCAACTTTTTCCTTGTTGACTTTTTTGAACTCAACTTTCAAGAGCTTAAGCTTTTGGTTGACTTGGAATTGAATAGTTCCCCTAATTTGAGCTTGCCAAACATTATTAACAATGGAAAGAAAATCCTCCCTCTCAACAATGAAATTGAAGAACTTAAAAGGGCACTTCTTAGCTTTGATTTCTTTTTCCACTTTAACCACTATGGGACTATGATCAGAAATACTAGAAGGGAGAAACTCAGTTTCTGCCATTGGGAATTTTAGAATCCAAGTTTCATTGACCATAACTCTATCCAGTTTCCTAACAGTACAGTCTTGACCTCTATTATTACACCAAGTAAATTGAACTCCATAGTATCTAAGGTCAGTGATCTCAGCTGCATGAATGACATCTTCAAATTCATCCATGGCCAAGGTCCTTCTAGTTGAGCCACCAAGAATTTCTTCAACTGATCTAACCACATTAAAGTCACTAAGGATTATCTAGGGAACATTAACAGTAGTCCTTGATACACCTTCCATGACCCTCCAAAGTCTTCTCCTCTCAATATCATCATTAGAACCATAAACAATAGAAAGTGTAAATGAAGTCATACTTGCATGATGAGTGACCTTGCAATGAATAGCTTGATTCATTTCAGCAAATTTCTGAACACTGATGTTTTGAGGATTCCACCCAATCCACACCCTACCCAAAGTGTGACTGTTGTAATTATCACACCAGCTCCACTCTTTGATAATGTTTCTCCTGGCAACTTCCTTATTAACAACCCTTACTTTGGTTTCAACTATACCAACCAAATCAAGCTGTGGTTCAAAAATCATTTTCCTAATCTCCATTTGTTTAGGGGTGGAGTTAAGACCCCTAATATTCCAGCAAGATAGATTGATCATTTGGGTTTGGGCAAACTCTGACCCTGGGCTTTAGGAACCCCAACTTTCCCTAGGTTAGGAGATTTTTGCTTTTGTTTTTCCTTTCTTGTTGTTCCAATTGGAATTCCATCAATGTTCTTCACTTTGTTACTAAGGAGGCTTTTCACCGGGGAAGCTAATTTGTCCATGTCGTTCTCTTGAATCCCAGAAAGATCAACCACAAGGCTAGCAAATATATTACAAGTCTCAATGTTAATATGAGCCTTAGGAATAGGGGAAGACTGGATTACCACATTCCCTGTAGGAAGAATCCCCCCTTGAATTTGTTGAGATATAGGCAGAGTAAGATGGGGGTCACTTGAACTTGTACTGCAATAGTTAAGAGTCTCTTGATTCTGCAATTGATTCTGTACTTCTATACCAAAATCAATAACCATTCATTTGCCCTTTTCTAAGGGTGTTTTATGTTTCCATTCTTTCTTAGCTATACCTATAGGACAATTAGAGTTACTATTTCCAAACACCTTGCATACTATGCATATCCTAGGTTTCCACTGATATTCGACAACAATTTCAATGACCTCTTCATCCTCATTATCATCAATGCCCTTCATTCTAAGGTCAAATGATTCAATGGCCTCCTTGTCTGCTTGCAGTTCAACACATAATCTGGCAAAGGTGATCCTCTATTTAGATTCAGTGAGGGAATCAGTATATAGGGGCTTACCAACTGCACTAGCAATGTGACTTAATCCCTCTTCATTCCANCAGGAGGTCAAATTAGCCTAGGAGGTCAGACTAGGCAAGCATAACTCGGAAGAGTAGAGCTGGAGGTCCCCTCGAGNCAAAAGGGAGAAACTCAGTTTCTGCCATTGGGAATTTTAGAATCCAAGTTTCATTAACAATAGCTCTATCCAGTTTCCTAACAGTACAGCCTTGACCTCAATTATTACACCAAGTAAATTGAACTCCATAGTATCTAAGGTCAGTGATCTCAGCTGCATGAATGACATCTTCAANGAGCAAAATTGGTTTCCCAGAAAACATCCGTGGACCCTCTTCAAGCACCTTGGAGCTAGTTGCTTCATCATTGAATTTGAAAAAGAAGAACCCATTGTCATTGGCCAAGACTTCAATGAGTCCTAGTCTATTCCATAACCTAAAGGCAATCTGTTTGACCATTGAAAATGGCAATTTCCTANGAACCCTAGTGGCACAAAGAAGCCATAGCAACCTTGTAATCACTGTGAATGAAACAAAAGGAGTAAGAGCCTCCATTTTAGAGTGGACTAGCAGAGCTCCCGAGCTGGTGAACCACTATAATTCTGTTGTCTTAACTTCTAAAGCCCTGGATATTATTACATCATCTTAGCAATCTAACGTAATCCCAGCCCATCTTTTGTAAAAGTGCGTTAACACCATCAGTTTGGCGCNTAAGAGCCTCCATTTCAGAGTGGACTATCCGAGCTCCCGAGCTGGTGAACCACTATAATTCTGTTGTCTTAACTTCCAAAGCCCTGGATATTATTACATCATCTTAGCAACCTNGTAAAATACCCCACAAGGCATGTTTCCCACTCCTTGTAGCCTTTTGCAGCTATATCCCTATGGGGAGAGACCACAATCCTTTGAGCATCCCTAATGGGTTCAACAAATTTAAGAGACATGGCTTTATGATTAGCTAAACCATGAATATTTGAGTTCAGACCCACTCCATTCTTGACAACCTGGCTCCAGGAGGTAGTTTGTTTCAATCTATCATCACTTTGGGGTTGTTGTTCTGGTGGTACATTTTGGGCGGTGACTAAAGAACCTTGCATTCCCTCATTTGACAGAGCATGGCCCACACCTTCCTTACTTCTAATAGAGGATTCAAAAACAAAATAATAAGTAGTGCCAGGACATGGGTTTACCTGTGCCCTTACCTCTATAGCCAACGAGCTGGTTACCTTGGTTGGCTTCTTGCTTGGGACTTCCTTGTGCATGTTTGTTCCATTCTGTGGATTCCCACTAGAGCTTGCACAAATCTGTTGTGTGTGTATTCTAGCACCATTTGGAATGGTAGAGCAATTACCTTCACTTGAAATGGATAGCTCTTTGACCAAAGATTGGGACACTGCAGGTGAGCAAGCTTGAGGGGTTTGTGGGTTGACCTCTGGAGAGATGGTAGCAGGGTTACTTGGGACAAATGGGTTTAGGGGTTGTGGGTTGACATCTTGGTCCTTTGGTGGACAGGGATTTGATAGATCTCCCACATTTGAGAACGTTGGGTTTTCTAAAATACTGGACATATTAATGGCTAGAGCATGTGGTGGGTAGAGAGAAAAGAGTCAATAATGGTGATAGGTGGAGTGGACTAATGGTGAGGAATCTATATACGCAGTGTAGTGAATGAAAAAGAGAAGAAACAGGGGTTAGTGGGTAAAACAAGGGGCGGTGAACCAAGGGCAATAAAAATGGGGGTCTGGAAGACAATCTGGTTAGAGGAGAGAAGATGTGGGTGAAAGAAGAAATGGAAGATATATTGGTAGGAATGATATAGGGTTCAAGGAGGTTGGGGGAGGACAATCGCCATGGAATCGCTCCTCTGTTCACTCACTCTGTTCAAGGAGTTTTTGAGAGAGAGAGTATTGTTCTTTTCCTAGTAATGCTACACTGTCGTGGTACAACCATTGATTTCACTGTGAGTCTCAATATTTTTTGAGACTCACTACTTATTCAATGGTTGAGATTTATCAAATCTATTTTTTAAATTTATCTAGCATTACTCAAAAAGATAATGACAGAAGAGTTGCATTGTAATCAGCCCCACAAAGCGCATACAACAATATGTGCCAAAAAGCAACGGAAAACATTGGGCTTGCTGCGGTTTGGAGGATTCTACATCATATTTTGCTCATGAATAAAAACTTTGGTTCGCTTTCATTGTTCTATTCCCATTTTACAATTCTAGATACACGATAATAAATTTGTCAATGAGTTGGGTAAATATTCATTCTCAAAAAATCTCTCTCATCTCTCATACTTGATAAAAAAATTCTTGCATCTAAAAAAATGAGCTTTTGGACGGTAATGAATTTTTTTTTAAAGATTTGAATATATATTTAAGTTTATCGATTGAAGTGTTCTATATTAAATTAATTTTTTTACTCAGTTGAAGAAGTTCTAATAATACTATTGAAATCTAATTTATCGACTTAATTAAACATAATTATTGAAAATTAATTAGGAGTCTTAATAAATATTGAAGTTTACTATTAATTTAATAATTATGAATTATTAAATCAGAAAAATAGTTTATTAAATTAAATTGAAACTGATGATATCTCAAAATAAATCCGAAGTGCCAGCTTAGGAAGTCAGATTAGCCCAGGAGGTCAGACTAGGCAAGCATAACTCGGAAGAGTAGAGCTGGAGGTCCCCTCGAGATAAGCAATGACAATGACAACCAAGGCAACAGCTGGATAATCACGAAAGGTTCCTAAAGCGTTAAGAAGCTATAATCAAGACATCTAATCTCACTCAACCAAGATCTTCTCATAAAATTAGGGAGAACCCCACGAAGTAAGGGCAAGAATCTCGGCCAGGATCCCACTTAGCAGGGAATGACCCTATAAATGCAATGTAACACCTCTTAACAGAGGGGGAAACCCTAGTGGCACAAAGAAGCCATAGCAACCTTGTAATCACCGTGAATGAAACAAAAGGAGTAAGAGCCTCCATTTCAGAGTGGACTATCCGAGCTCCCGAGCTGGTGAACCACTATAATTCTGTTGTCTTAACTTCCAAAGCCCTGGATATTATTACATCATCTTAGCAACCTAACGTAATCCCAGCCCATCTTTTGTAAAAGTGCGTTAACACCATCAGTTTGGCGCCGTCTATGGGAACGACTGTTCCTGTTACAAATAAAGCTGACTTTTCAGTGACTGATGGTATCAATGCGAAACATAAGCCGAAGTCAGACCAATCCTCTACGGATGCAAGATCAACAGGAAGTCGCAAATAGCAGACAACCCAAAAACACGCAAGAAGTAGATCCCCCCATGGGGGGCCTTCCCATGAATAATGAGATGGAGGNCAGGACATGGGTTTACCTGTGCCCTTACCTCTATAGCCAACGAGTTGGTTACCTTAGTTGGCTTCTTGCTTGGGACTTCCTTGTGCATGTTTGTTCCATTCTGTGGATTCCCANCTGATGCAAGATCAACAGGAAGTCGCAAATAGCAGACAACCCAAAAACACGCAAGAAGTAGATCCCCCCATGGGGGGCCTTCCCATGAATAATGAGATGGAGGCCCATCGTCTTGTCAATGAACGTCTGATAAAACAGAATGAAAAGCTCTTAAAGCTCCTACAATGCCCACAGGAGGCGCGACCGGCCCATGGAGGTCAGAATAAACCACCACCAAGGGAGCAACCGTATCTCGACCCCCTCAGAGAAGTTAATGAGATGAGAGAGAATAGCCGGACCTTGGGGCAAGAACCTCGTCTACCCCTTAGGAATGGTCACAACGAGAAAGTGCANCACTAGAGCTTGCACAAATCTGTTGTGTGTGTATTCTGGCACCATTTGGAATGGTAGAGCAAGTACCTTCACTTGAAATGGATAGCTCTTTGACCAAAGATTGGGACACTGCAGGTGAGCAAGCTTGAGGGGTTTGTGGGTTGACCTCTGGAGAGATGGTAGCAGGGTTACTTGGGACAAATGGGTTTACGGGTTGTGGGTTGACATCTTGGTCCTTTGGTGGACAGGGATTTGATAGATCTCCCACATTTGAGAACGTTGGGTTTTCTAAAATACTAGACATATTAATGGCTAGAGCATGTGGTGGGTAGAGAGAAAAGAGTCAATAATGGTGATAGGTGGAGTGGACTGATGGTGAGGAATCTATATACGCAGTGTAGTGAATGAAAAAGAGAAGAAACAGGGGTTAGTGGGTAAAACAAGGGGCGGTGAACCAAGGGCAATAAAAATGGGGGTCTGGAAGACAATCTGGTCAGAGGAGAGAAAATGTGGGTGAAAGAAGAAATGGAAGATATATTGGTAGGAATGATATAGGGTTCAAGGAGGTTGGGGGAGGACAATCGCCATGGAATCGCTCCTCTGTTCACTCACTCTGTTCAAGGAGTTTTTGAGAGAGAGAGTATTGTTCTTTTCCTAGTAATGCTACACTGTCGTGGTGCAACCATTGATTTCACTGTGAGTCTCAATATTTTTTGAGACTCACTACTTATTCAATGGTTGAGATTTATCAAATCTATTTTTTAAATTTATCTAGCATTACTCAAAAAGATAATGACAGAAGAGTTGCATTGTAATCAGCCCCACAAAGCGCATACAACAATATGTGCCAAAAAGCAACGGAAAACATTGGGCTTGCTGCGGTTTGGAGGATTCTACATCATATTTTGCTCATGAATAAAAACTTTGGTTCGCTTTCATTGTTCTATTCCCATTTTACAATTCTAGATACACGATAATAAATTTGTCAATGAGTTGGGTAAATATTCATTCTCAAAAAATCTCTCTCATCTCTCATACTTGATAAAAAAATTCTTGCATCTAAAAAAATGAGCTTTTGGACGGTAATGAATTTTTTTTTAAAGATTTGAATATATATTTAAGTTTATCGATTGAAGTGTTCTATATTAAATTAATTTTTTTACTCAGTTGAAGAAGTTCTAATAATACTATTGAAATCTAATTTATCGACTTAATTAAACATAATTATTGAAAATTAATTAGGAGTCTTAATAAATATTGAAGTTTACTATTAATTTAATAATTATGAATTATTAAATCAGAAAAATAGTTTATTAAATTAAATTGAAACTGATGATATCTCAAAATAAATCCGAAGTGCCAGCTTAGGAAGTCAGATTAGCCCAGGAGGTCAGACTAGGCAAGCATAACTCGGAAGAGTAGAGCTGGAGGTCCCCTCGAGATAAGCAATGACAATGACAACCAAGGCAACAGCTGGATAATCACGAAAGGTTCCTAAAGCGTTAAGAAGCTATAATCAAGACATCTAATCTCACTCAACCAAGATCTTCTCATAAAATTAGGGAGAACCCCACGAAGTAAGGGCAAGAATCTCGGCCAGGATCCCACTTAGCAGGGAATGACCCTATAAATGCAATGTAACACCTCTTAACAGAGGGGGAAACCCTAGTGGCACAAAGAAGCCATAGCAACCTTGTAATCACCGTGAATGAAACAAAAGGAGTAAGAGCCTCCATTTCAGAGTGGACTATCCGAGCTCCCGAGCTGGTGAACCACTATAATTCTGTTGTCTTAACTTCCAAAGCCCTGGATATTATTACATCATCTTAGCAACCTAACGTAATCCCAGCCCATCTTTTGTAAAAGTGCGTTAACACCATCAGTTTGGCGCCGTCTATGGGAACGACTGTTCCTGTTACAAATAAAGCTGACTTTTCAGTGACTGATGGTATCAATGCGAAACATGAGCCGAAGTCAGACCAATCCTCTACTGATGCAAGATCAACAGGAAGTCGCAAATAGCAGACAACCCAAAAACACGCAAGAAGTAGATCCCCCCATGGGGGGCCTTCCCATGAATAATGAGATGGAGGCCCATCGTCTTGTCAATGAACGTCTGATAAAACAGAATGAAAAGCTCTTAAAGCTCCTACAATGCCCACAGGAGGCGTGACCGGCCCATGGAGGCCAGAATAAACCACCACCAAGGGAGCAACCGTATCTCGACCCCCTCAGAGAAGTTAATGAGATGAGAGAGAACAGTCAGACCTTGGGGCAAGAACCTCGTCTACCCCTTAGGAATGGTCACAACGAGAAAGTGCAAAGTCAGTATAAGGAAGGGGAGAGGAACGACTTCTTCCCTTGTCANAATTTGATAGATCTCCCACATTTGAGAACGTTGGGTTTTCTAAAATACTGGACATATTAATGGCTAGAGCATGTGGTGGGTAGAGAGAAAAGAGTCAATAATGGTGATAGGTGGAGTGGACTAATGGTGAGGAATCTATATACGCAGTGTAGTGAATGAAAAAGAGAAGAAACAGGGGTTAGTGGGTAAAAC
Source organism: Ilex paraguariensis (assembly GCA_963454935.2). NCBI lineage: Eukaryota > Viridiplantae > Streptophyta > Magnoliopsida > Aquifoliales > Aquifoliaceae > Ilex > Ilex paraguariensis. The sequence goes on from CAUOFW020003491.1 coordinate 579,746, forward strand.
AAGGGGCGGTGAACCAAGGGCAATAAAAATGGGGGTCTGGAAGACAATCTGGTTAGAGGAGAGAAAATGTGGGTGAAAGAAGAAATGGAAGATATATTGGTAGGAATGATATAGGGTTCAAGGAGGTTGGGGGAGGACAATCGCCATGGAATCGCTCCTCTGTTCACTCACTCTGTTCAAGGAGTTTTTGAGAGAGAGAGTATTGTTCTTTTCCTAGTAATGCTACACTGTCGTGGTGCAACCATTGATTTCACTGTGAGTCTCAATATTTTTTGAGACTCACTACTTATTCAATGGTTGAGATTTATCAAATCTATTTTTTAAATTTATCTAGCATTACTCAAAAAGATAATGACAGAAGAGTTGCATTGTAATCAGCCCCACAAAGCGCATACAACAATATGTGCCAAAAAGCAACGGAAAACATTGGGCTTGCTGCGGTTTGGAGGATTCTACATCATATTTTGCTCATGAATAAAAACTTTGGTTCGCTTTCATTGTTCTATTCCCATTTTACAATTCTAGATACACGATAATAAATTTGTCAATGAGTTGGGTAAATATTCATTCTCAAAAAATCTCTCTCATCTCTCATACTTGATAAAAAAATTCTTGCATCTAAAAAAATGAGCTTTTGGACGGTAATGAATTTTTTTTTAAAGATTTGAATATATATTTAAGTTTATCGATTGAAGTGTTCTATATTAAATTAATTTTTTTACTCAGTTGAAGAAGTTCTAATAATACTATTGAAATCTAATTTATCGACTTAATTAAACATAATTATTGAAAATTAATTAGGAGTCTTAATAAATATTGAAGTTTACTATTAATTTAATAATTATGAATTATTAAATCAGAAAAATAGTTTATTAAATTAAATTGAAACTGATGATATCTCAAAATAAATCCGAAGTGCCAGCTTAGGAAGTCAGATTAGCCCAGGAGGTCAGACTAGGCAAGCATAACTCGGAAGAGTAGAGCTGGAGGTCCCCTCGAGATAAGCAATGACAATGACAACCAAGGCAACAGCTGGATAATCACGAAAGGTTCCTAAAGCGTTAAGAAGCTATAATCAAGACATCTAATCTCACTCAACCAAGATCTTCTCATAAAATTAGGGAGAACCCCACGAAGTAAGGGCAAGAATCTCGGCCAGGATCCCACTTAGCAGGGAATGACCCTATAAATGCAATGTAACACCTCTTAACAGAGGGGGAAACCCTAGTGGCACAAAGAAGCCATAGCAACCTTGTAATCACCGTGAATGAAACAAAAGGAGTAAGAGCCTCCATTTCAGAGTGGACTATCCGAGCTCCCGAGCTGGTGAACCACTATAATTCTGTTGTCTTAACTTCCAAAGCCCTGGATATTATTACATCATCTTAGCAACCTAACGTAATCCCAGCCCATCTTTTGTAAAAGTGCGTTAACACCATCAGTTTGGCGCCGTCTATGGGAACGACTGTTCCTGTTACAAATAAAGCTGACTTTTCAGTGACTGATGGTATCAATGCGAAACATGAGCCGAAGTCAGACCAATCCTCTACTGATGCAAGATCAACAGGAAGTCGCAAATAGCAGACAACCCAAAAACACGCAAGAAGTAGATCCCCCCATGGGGGGCCTTCCCATGAATAATGAGATGGAGGCCCATCGTCTTGTCAATGAACGTCTGATAAAACAGAATGAAAAGCTCTTAAAGCTCCTACAATGCCCACAGGAGGCGTGACCGGCCCATGGAGGCCAGAATAAACCACCACCAAGGGAGCAACCGTATCTCGACCCCCTCAGAGAAGTTAATGAGATGAGAGAGAACAGTCAGACCTTGGGGCAAGAACCTCGTCTACCCCTTAGGAATGGTCACAACGAGAAAGTGCAAAGTCAGTATAAGGAAGGGGAGAGGAACGACTTCTTCCCTTGTCAACAGGAGAAAAGAGAACACCACTGGGAGTAACGTTTCAAAGACATCCACCAAGAGCTCAGCCAGATGAAGGAGGCAGTGAAGAGCAAGGCCCCAGTCACTATGTATGCCTTGGTGTAGCAAACCGAATCTCCATTCACTACTGGGGTGCTGCACTTCCCTCTCCTACCTAAATTCAAAATACCGCAGGTAGATACTTTCGATGGGACAAAAGATTCCATGGACCACCTCAACATCTACAAAAACCAANTCGAATCTCCATTCACTACTGGGGTGCTGCACTTCCCTCTCTTACCTAAATTCAAAATACCGCAGGTGGATACTTTCGATGGGACAAAAGATTCCATGGACCACCTCAACATCTACAAAAACCAAATGGAGTTACATGGATATCAAGATCCAATGAGACATTTGTTATCATCCTGAAGGACTCAGCCTTAGCATGGTTCAACAGACTTTCCCCAGTCTCGATTTTCTCTTTTAAAGAGTTGTCAATCTCGTTTGTGTCCAACTTCATCGGAGCTCAGACCTATAGGAAATCGAGCTACCATTTGTTAAATGTGAACNATGAGATGCAGGACATTTGTTATCATCCTGAAGGACTCAGCCTTAGCATGGTTCAACAGACTTTCCCCAGTCTCGATTTTCTCTTTTAAAGAGTTGTCAATCTCGTTTGTGTCCAACTTCATCGGAGCTCAGACCTATAGGAAATCGAGCTACCATTTGTTAAATGTGAACCAGGGACTTGATGAGAACCTACAGTCTTATGTCCAACGGTTTAACTCAGAATCCTTGAAGGTGGATGTCCTAAACGAAAAATTTGCTATTATAGCCTTCATAGCAGGTCTGGGAGTTCAGTCAAAAGATCTGATGTTTTCCATCTCAAAGAACCNGACCTATAGGAAATCGAGCTACCATTTGTTAAATGTGAACCAAGGACTTGATGAGAACCTATAGTCTTATGTCCAACGGTTTAACTCAGAATCCTTGAAGGTGGATGTCCAAAACGAAAAATTTGCTATTATAGCCTTCATAGCAGGTCTGGGAGTTCAGTCAAAAGATCTGATGTTTTCCATCTCAAAGAACCCCCAGGCTAGTATGGCGGAGGTGTTTGCCAAAGCAGAAAAATACATAAATGGTGAGAAAGCGCTCCTCTCCAAGGTCGGGAGCCCTTCGTCGAGAAAGAAGAAAAGGAAGGAAGAAAAAAAGAGAGAACGAAGTCCTAGAAAAGAAAGAGAATGAGGTAGGTCTCCAAGAAGAGACAGAGAGTGTTTCCCAAAGAGAAGAGAAAATGTCAGGGATCGCCTCAGCCCTCCACAACCAGAGCTACAACCAAGGTATGCACCCCGACATCTCACCCCCCTAACTACTACGGTGTCTCAGATACTATATGAGGTACAAAATGAGAAGTTCTTAAGGTGGCCACCCCGGATAAAAGCAGACCTAGCCAAAAGGGATCCTACGAAGTATTGTGACTTCCACAGAGACCATGGTCATCACACCGACGACTGTATCCAATTGAAGAAGGAAATAGAATTTCTAATCCAACGAGGGCAGCTGTGACGTTATGTGGCCAATGATAATCAAAATCAAGCTCTCCCACCTCCATCCCCTCAGTGTCAAGCATCAGAGCCACACCAGCAACCTATGGGGGAGATCAGAGTGATATCTGGAGGATTTGTCAGAGGAGGAGGGTCCAGCTATGCCAGAAAGGCCCACTTGCAAAAAATCAAAGCCACAGAAGCTCCCGAAGTATATGTTGTGTCTAAGTCTCCACGCTTAGACACGGCTATCACTTTCTCAGATTCAGATCTGGAGGGCTGCGAACATCCCCATGATGACCCTTTGGTGGTAAGAGCTGTGGTGGCCAACAGGACTGTCCATCGTGTTTTGATTGACAATGGCAGCTCGGTAGACATCATTTTTGCTTTTGTTTTCGACAAAATAGATATAGGAAGGGAAAATCTTGAACCAATAAGTGGCCACCTATTGGGATTCTCAGGAGAAAGGGTGCTACCCCTAGGGTCAATCCAACTCATCTTGACCTTAGGTGACCCACCCTGTCAAACTACAACAACTGTGAAATTTCTAGTGGTTGATGTACCTTCAGCATACAATATACTCATTGGAAGACCCTCGCTCAATTCTATAAGCGTTATTCCCTCTACCTATCACCTTGTAGTGAAGTTTTTAACAAAAACACAGAGTTGGAGTNACACCTTCAACATACAATATGCTCCTTGAAAGACCCTCGCTCAATTCTATAGGGGCTATTCCCTCTGCCTCTCACCTTGTAGTGAAGTTTCCAACAGAAAACAGAGTTGGAGTGGTCTGAGGAGACCAGCGCGTAGCACGGGAATGCTACATGGCATCCATGAGAAATAAGGAGGTTGAGAGCATCCAATTGGATGAGCTTGACATGAGGGATGAACTCGAGACCAGGCCAACACCATCAAAAGAGCTAGAACCTGTTCAAATTGATGAGGAGCCAGAGCATCTTGTTTACGTTGGATCCAAGCTGAGCAAGGAGATCAAGATCTCCTCATCCAATTCCTGAAAAGGAACAAGGAAGTTTTTGCATGGACACAAGAGGACATGAAAGGGATTGATCCTTCTGTCGTCACTCACAAACTCAGCGTGAATCCAGCATGTAAGCCTGTTAAGCAGAAGAGGAGGAGCTTCGCCCCGGAGTGTCAGAAAGCCATCAACGAAGAGGTTAGCAAGCTCCTTCACGCGAAAGCCATTCGAGAAGTGGATTACCTAGTCTGGCTAGCCAATGTAGTCCTAGTCAAGAAGACAAACAACAAATGACGTCTTTGCATTGATTTTACAGACCTCAACCGTGCTTGCCCGAAAGATAGTTTTCCTTTACCCCGGATAGATTTGATTGTAGATGCCACTGCGGGACATGAGCTCTTCAGCTTCATGAATGCCTTCTCTGGGTACAATCAGATCAGGATGGATCCTAGTGACCAAGAGAAGACCTCATTCATAACTGAGCAAGGGACATATTGCTATCAAGTGATGCCTTTCAGGTTAAAAAATGCAGAAGCCACTTACCAGCGCCTGGTGAATAAGATGTTTCAAAAATAAATTGGGACCTCCATGGAGGTCTACATTGACGACATGTTGGTCAAATCACTAAAGGCAANATAGATTGGGACCTCCATGGAGGTCTATATTGACAATATGTTGGTCAAGTCACTGAAGGAAGAGCTCCACATTGGGCACCTAGTAGAGTCGTTTCAGGTCCTGAGAGAATACAAGATGAAGCTCAACCCAGCTAAGTGTGCCTTTGGGGTGTCAGCAGGAAAATTTCTGGGCTTCATAGTTAATAGCAGAGGAATAGAGGCTAACCCAGAAAAGGTAAAAGTAATGTTGGATATACAGCCTCCCTCCAACACAAGGGAAATACAGCGTTTAACCGGGAGAATAGTTGCCCTGAGTCGCTTCGTTTCCAGATCAAGCGACAAGTGTTAGCCCTTCTTCCAAGTCTTAAAGAAAGTCTTTCAATGGGATGCTCAGTGTGAAGAAGCCTTCAAAGCATTGAAAGAATACTTGAGCTCCCCACCTGTCTTGGTAAGTCCGTTAGAAGGAGAAGTACTTACCCTTTACCTAGTTGTCTCAGAGTTTTCAACCAGTGCAGCGCTAGTAAGAGAGAAGGATAGAGCTCAGCAACCAGTTTATTACTGCAACCAAGCTCTGAGGGGGGAAGAAGAAAGGTATCCTAAGATGAAAAAACTCATTTTAGCCTTAGTGACAACCGCCAGGAGACTTAGACCCTACTTCCAAGCTCATACTATCAAAGTCCCAACAGATCAACCTGTGAAGCAGGTGCTGCACAAGCCAGAATCTTCGGGGAGACTGGTTAAATGGGCCATTGAACTTAGTGAGTTTGACATTAGATACAAGCCAAGGACAACCATTAAGGGGCAGATATTGGCATATTTCATTGTAGAATTCATAACTGTGAAACCTGCAAAGACAGCGTAGTTAGTACCTGACCTCCCCACGTGGAAAATTTCAGTAGATGGAGCTGCCAATGCTTAGGGCAGTTGAGCTGGTTTGATTTTGACTTCCCCCGATGAGATAGATGTTGAATACACATTGAGATTTGGATTCAAAGCTTCAAACAATGAAGCCGAGTATGAGGCAGTCATAGCAGGGCTCAGCTTAGCTCATTCAATGGAAGCCGAGCAACTAGAGATCTGTAGTGACTCATAACTCATGATGAAACAGATAGAAGGTGCTTACGAGGCTAAGGGTGAGAAGATGACCCTTTATCTTAGAAAGGTGCAAGAATTGATCAAGAAATTTGTGCAAGTAAAGATCAAACATGTTCCTAGAACTGAAAATTTGAGAGCAGACATTTTGGCAAGGTTGACAATAGCTTCACAAGAAAATCTGGACAGGTTAATCCCCGTGGAGCATTTGGTAGAACCATTCATTAGTGTTGAAGAAGAGGAAGTGCTCCACATACAGAATCCACCAAGCTGGATGGACCTCATCTTGGAGTATCTCCAAGATGGAACTCTGCCAGAAAACCCCAAGGAGGTTGCAAAGCTGAGAACCAGGTCAGCTAGATTCTCCATTATGCAGGGAAGCTTGTATAAGCGAGGTTTTTCAACACCACTCCTTAAATGTGTGGGAGATGAAGACGCCAACTACATACTCAGAGAGATCCACGAGGGAGTCTGTGGCAATCATATTGGAGCATGGGCTTTGGCAGGAAAAACACTAAGGCAGGGGTATTATTGGCCCACTTTGCTCAAGGACGCAACAGACCTAGTCAGGAAATGCAAGGCTTGCCAGATGCATGTCAACATCCCTCACTGCCCACCAGAGTTCCTAACCTCAGTGATAAGCCCTTGACCATTCCAACAGTGGGGTCTAGATATACTAGGGCCTCTTCCCACTAGTGTAGGACAATGTCGATTTGGGATTCCCAAAGCAATTGTGTCAGATAATAGGAAGCAGTTCGACAATCCGAAGTTCAAAAACTTCTGTGCCGAGCTCAAAATAAAGAATTACTTCTTTGCCCCAGCTCATCCTTAGTCCAATGGACAAGCAGAAGTCACCATCAGGACTATAAAGTCCACCCTGAAGACCAAGTTGAAAAATCTGAAAGGCAAGTGGGTAAAAAACCTCTCAAAAGTACTATGGGCTTATAGGACAACCACTAGGTCGACAACACAAGAGACTCTATTTGCTTTGACTTTCGGTTCTGAGGCAGTGGCGCCTGTCGAAGTTGGGCTCCTTTCACTTAGAACAGAATTAGCAAACGAGAAAAATAATGATAATTCCCTTCTGCTAAGTTTGGATCTGTTGGAAGAAAAGAGGGAGGTAGCACTGAACAACATAAAGAACTACCAAAGGAAAACAACTAGGTACTACGATAAGAAGGTCAAGCATAGGAGTTTCAAGTTTGGAGATCTGGTGCTGAGGAAGCTTCTGCTGGCAAGAAAGGATCCCACTCATGGGAAACTGGGGCCTAACTAAGAAGGTTCATACATAGTCTCTCGAGTAATTAGACCGGAAAATTATGAGTTACAAACGGGAGAAAGGAAAGTCCTGCCCCATTCATGGAATGCAGAACATCTTAGGAAATTTTTTCAGTAAGCTTATCCTGTATTATGAACCATTGTTAAAAAAAGTAGCAAGTCTGTGATTCATCTATCCTTATGAGCACGCAAAAANGGGGTATTATTGGCCCACTTTGCTCAAGGACGCAACAGACCTAGTCAGGAAATGCAAGGCTTGCCAGATGCATGTCAACATCCCTCACTGCCCACCAGAGTTCCTAACCTCAGTGATAAGCCCTTGACCATTCCAACAGTGGGGTCTAGATATACTAGGGCCTCTTCCCACTAGTGTAGGACAATGTCGATTTGGGATTCCCAAAGCAATTGTGTCAGATAATAGGAAGCAGTTCGACAATCCGAAGTTCAAAAACTTCTGTGCCGAGCTCAAAATAAAGAATTACTTCTTTGCCCCAGCTCATCCTTAGTCCAATGGACAAGCAGAAGTCACCATCAGGACTATAAAGTCCACCCTGAAGACCAAGTTGAAAAATCTGAAAGGCAAGTGGGTAAAAAACCTCTCAAAAGTACTATGGGCTTATAGGACAACCACTAGGTCGACAACACAAGAGACTCTATTTGCTTTGACTTTCGGTTCTGAGGCAGTGGCGCCTGTCGAAGTTGGGCTCCCTTCACTTAGAACAGAATTAGCAAACGAGAAAAATAATGATAATTCCCTTCTGCTAAGTTTGGATCTGTTGGAAGAAAAGAGGGAGGTAGCACTGAACAACATAAAGAACTACCAAAGGAAAACAACTAGGTACTACGATAAGAAGGTCAAGCATAGGAGTTTCAAGTTTGGAGATCTGGTGCTGAGGAAGCTTCTGCTGGCAAGAAAGGATCCCACTCATGGGAAACTGGGGCCTAACTGAGAAGGTTCATACATAGTCTCTCGAGTAATTAGACCGGAAAATTATGAGTTACAAACGGGAGAAAGGAAAGTCCTGCCCCATTCATGGAATGCAGAACATCTTAGGAAATTTTTTCAGTAAGCTTATCCTGTATTATGAACCATTGTTAAAAAAAGTAGCAAGTCTGTGATTCATCTATCCTTATGAGCACGCAAAAAAAAGAAAAGAAGAGAGCCTTAGAGCTCACGATGAACTCATCAGTTCACAAAAAGAGCTTTAGAGCTCACGATCATAAAAAGAGCCTTAGAGCTCACGATGAACTCATCAGTTCCTAGAAAAAGCCCTGGAGCTCATGGAGAACTTACATGTTCATAAAAAGAGCCTTAGAGCTCACGACGAACTGATCAGCTCATAAAAAGGGCTTTAGAGCTCACGATTAACTCATTAGTTCATAAAAAGAGTTTACGATGAACTCATCAGTCCATAAAAAAGGCTTTAGAGCTCATGATGAATTCATTAGTTCATAAAAAGAACCTTAGAGCTCACGATGAACTCATCAGTTCAAAAAAAGAGCTTTAGAGCTCACGATGAACTCATTAGTTCATAAAAAGAGCCTTAGAACTCACAATGAACTCGTCAGTGCATAGAAAGAGCCTTGGAGCTCACGGAGAACTCACATGTTCATAAAAGAGAGCCTTGAGCTCACAATGAACTTATCGGTTGGTAAGAAGAGATCAAGAGCTCGGGATNGATAAGAAGGTCAAGCATAGGAGTTTCAAGTTTGGAGATCTGGTGCTGAGGAAGCTTCTGCTGGCAAGAAAGGATCCCACTCATGGGAAACTGGGGCCTAACTAAGAAGGTTCATACATAGTCTCTCGAGTAATTAGACCGGGAAATTATGAGTTACAAACGGGAGAAAGGAAAGTCCTGCCCCATTCATGGAATGCAGAACATCTTAGAAATTTTTTTCAGTAAGCTTATCCTGTATTATGAACCATTGTTAAAAAAAGTAGCAAGTCTGTGATTCATCTATCCTTATGAGCACGCAAAAAAAGAGCTTTAGAGCTCACGATCATAAAAAGAGCCTTAGAGCTCACGATGAACTCATCAGTTCATAGAAANCAACTCAGTTATCCTCTCTTTCAGACGAAGGTTCTCCTCTTTCAGCTCATCCCTTCTTTCTCAGCTGATGACAGAAGATCCATCAGCTTTTGCTCAGGAGTGGAGAACAGAACTTCCCCCAAGCCAGATTCAGAGGTAGGGGAGGAAGAACCATTCCTCTTGCGCCTCTTCAAAGGAGCTCTAGTATCTTCGCTTTTATCAGACTCTGAAGAAAAAGAGTTGGGTTCAGGGAAAAAAGAAAAGTCTCATTCAGCCGCAGCAGCACTAAACAAGAACAGATTGCCTGATGTCATGAGCTCAGAAAAGGACATGGGCTCAGCTTGGGTCATTAGTTCTATCCTCATCAATTCAAGCAAGTTCAGGTCAAGAACATATGCACACCAATAAAACAAGATAAGCAGATAGCGTCATAAAAATTTGATCCCAAGAGAGAGACCCTCGTCACTCTCACCTGGGTAAGAATAGCTCTTCTAAGATCGAGGGACTCTACACTCCCTAGTGCCCACCTCGGAAGACCTCCACGAGTCACTAGAAGCAAAGAAGAAGCGTTGGGCCTATCTTGAAGGAGGAGATGGGAGATCAAACACTAAGCGACGTAGCCTGAAGTTTCTACATCGAAAGAAGATGAAGCATGGAACTTCATCCTCTTCAAGGTCAAAATAGTAAAGAAATTCTGCAACTGTAGGAAACTCGTCATTACCTCGTAGACGCCAGAAGAGGAAGAAACTGGTTATGAAAGCCCATCCCATGGGTGAAAGACGAGAGGGACACAAGTCGATATAGGCCAAAATAAATCCAATAGAAGGGTGAATGAGAAGGCGCAGACCTAACTCCAAAGTTGCTTCAAAGAAGCACGTCTCTCTAGGAGAAAGGTAATTACAGGATTCATCGGAGCTTGGAGCACGTAGAGGTAACTCCAAATCAAGAAAGAATTTCTTCCTTATCCTCTTTAAATCAGAGGACGTCACCACTGAGGGAACAAAGTAATGAGTATGCCACATCCACTCAACCCCAAAGGAGGTTCGCTCTTGAAACAGAGCAGAAAAGGGGGTAGACATAATGGATTCAAGAGAAAAAAAAAAGAGAAGGAAATAGAAGGTGTTAAACCCTCAAGAATAACAAAGGGATACCCGGAGGGAAGTGATAGCCAGTACTTATAGAAATCCTTTGAAGACCCTAGATTTTTAGGAAGTTATTAATTACACAAAACCTTAAGTCGGTGGGTCTCTAGGTTTCCAAATTAAGGAAGCAAGAACCTTTTTGGTAGGAAGGCTATGCATCGAAAGCAGACATCGATGACACCCTGGGATAAAACAAGCAAGCCTACAAAGAGGAGTCCTGAACATAAAAAAAAAAAAAAGAGGTCAAAACAAACTCTTACACGTCGGGAGGTCAGCAAGTCGGAAGTAAGGAAATCAATGCACCCAAGCAGCTGCATCTAGGCATGCTCTTCCACGTTGTCGCCTTGCCAAAGGGCCATGACCAACCCAGAGCTCGGAATGTCGGCACCAGAGGACAGAACATGGTAGCATGATCTCTACCTCGCTTAATCAGAATGACTGAACTCGTAAACAGGGAAGAGAACCTGACCAAAGGCTACACGTGCACATGTCCCCTAAGACTTGCCAAAAGGATGAACCCTCACCCTGAGCTGCGTAGAGCTCGGTAGTTATTTAGCCCTGGAAATAAGTCAGCACCGAGCCAGTATGCTGCACATGGAAATGATGTACCCTTACCCTGAGCTGCGTAGAGCTCGGTGGTTATTTAGCCCAGGTAATAAGTCAGCACCTAGCCAGTCTGCTGCGCATGAAAATGATGAACCCTCACCCTGAGACAAGTGGGAAAGGTCTACTTCTATCCAACATAATAAATCTTGACCTCTGGGTCTGCCACACCAAGGTGACAAATTGACCCAAGATCCCGTTTGTCTGTCAAGATCAGCTGTGCAGATCAGCATATGGGAGCCCCCTTAAGGGTAAGACTTCAGGTACTCATTGTCTTATATTCCAAACAACAAAAAGCTAGACCCCTGCTGTGTACATTGGACTGACCATGCAAACTTCCTAACCATTTGCTCCAAAAGGTCTGAATGACCTATTTGAAGCAAAGAGGGGAAAGAGAGAGAATTGAGAAGGTTACACTTGATAAGGGTTGAGAAGATTGCATTCTAATCTAAGAGGAATTACGCAATTGAAGTTATATAGTTGCATTCTGATCTAAAATTGTTACAACCATAAGTTGATAAGTTAAAAAAAAAAAATTACTTCATATACCTAACTTTGAGGATGAAGTAAGGCCAGAGCTCTGGAGGTCAGTTACTGGAGTTCGAGCTGAAGCAGGTTGAGAAACTGGAAGCTCAGCTAGGGGCATCAACAGGTATTCGTAACCTTTCTGCTTCAAAGAGATCTGAATGACCCCCTGAAGCAAAAAGGGGAAGAATTGAAGAATATCATATTTGATAGGTGGTAGAATAAAGCAACAAGTTGGAAAACAAATGGAAAGGAGAGCCATAAGAATATCATATTTGATAGGTGGTAGAATAAAGCAACAAGTTGGAAAACAAATGGAAAGAAGAGCTATAAGTTGTAAATTAAACACAAAATGTTACAATTCTGAGATAATTAGCCCAAAGCTACAAACAAAAATTTCTCTACATCCTAACATCTTAAGTTTCCGAAGGAAGAGTAGGCGAAGGGCCTAACAGTGCAGTAGCTAAAGTCTCAGCAGAAAGAACTGAAAAAGGGCTCCCTAGCTCAGCAGGTGACCTTACTGGCAATAAAGCAGTTGAAGTCTTAGGAAGGCCAAGAGCAGGCAAGGAGGCAGGGACCTCAACTTTGGACGAAGCTCCAACAGCCAGCTCAGCGGGATGGAAGAAGCTGTAGAAAGCTCGGCAGCCATGGAAGTAGAGGTGTCTAAGGAGGCAAAAGCATCTTGAGTTGAAGTCCCAACTAGAGGGATGAGCCCTTTAGAGTCTTTGGGCACATCTTCAGAAACAGGAGGAGCAGGAGCATCATCCTCTTCTTCATCAGACCCCTCGGCCTCTTCCTCAAAGGGAATTAAAAAGTCAAAGTTCAGTTCAGGCTAAGTCCTTTCAACTATACCTTGGAAAGCAATCCACCATTTTGCCCACCTGGTGAGAACAACATCCTCTAACTAGGCAATCAGCTCATCCTTTTTTCGGATGGTAGTGTCTCGCACCTCCAGCGCCTCTTTGACAGCCCCTAACTCCTCCCTGACAGCATCATTGGCCTCTACTAGCACCTTATACTCCCTCATCACATTCCTGAAGGACGCCAGAGCATCAAAGGACTTCTGGCTCTCCTTGATCCAGTCATCAATTTTTGACCGGAGGTCTTCCTTAGTGTTACTAAGCTCCTCTTGTCTGGATTTGGCAAGGGAAGACTACTGCTCCACTTGTTTTTACAAATCCTTTACCTGGACCTTAATGTCATTATTCTCGAAAGCCAGATTAGCACACTTCAGTTCAAAAGCTTTGGAAGCATTGGCCGACCCCTCCAGGGCTTAGATTCGATTTAATAAGCGGTTTATTTGAATGACAGTCTGAAGACAAGTATGAAAGATTAGTGCAAAGGGAAGAGCGCAGGACATTCAAAAAAAAAGAGAATTTGACAAATTAGAATCTCACCGAGGTACAGCCATGCAACGCAGTGGAAATACAGGATCCCACGGGTCTAGAAGTGGCGGCATCAATGTCAGGCAATGGCCTCTACAGCACGCTTCATATCGGTAATAACAGAATTCTCAAACTTTGAGAATACCCCTTTGCCTATCATGAGAGGTTGAGAGTTCTCATTGGTTGATGCAGAAGCAGCACGACCAGGGAAAGTGCGAGCAGTATCCAAGACCCTCTCAACTTTAGATGCAGATGCAGAAGGGGAGGTTTGGTCTCGCCCAGAAGCATCTTCAGTGGCAGGTCGGGTCCTTTGTGGGAAAGGAAGTCCTGAGGTCGGTGAGGCATGCAGTGGGGATGGTGGGGCCTTCTGGATAGAGGTAAAGGCAGAGAAAGTACCTATTTTCTGAACCTTAGCTCAAGTAACTGGGCTCCCGCCAGAACTGCCCTCAGCCTTGCGCTTGGTACCACCCTTGTTTTTCTTTTTCAATAGCTCTACCTTAGCTTGGAGCATCTCAGGGGTAGGCTTCATTGTAGAAGACCCTGAGAGATTTGACTTGAGCTGGCTAGTCAAAAGGAAAAAGAAAGGGAGGAAAGCAATGAAACCAACTAAGGGAAAAAGCATTGCCTTCTACATCCTCAGGTCGGACAAAGGAAAGTGGGGTTGGAGCTTCTATCGCTGTCTCAGGAGGACCAAATCCCTGCCTTCCTAATTCTCAGGGCTTAATGAGCTCAGAGTACCTCTCTAGATTACACTTAGCCAACTTCAGCTTCACTTACTCGTCCTCGGCGCTGAGTTCAGGTCGAATGCCTAAAAAAATATAAATAAAAGAAAAAAAATAGGCAACACCAAAGATGCGGAGGCCAGGAAAGCAACTCATAAATCTTCATACCGCAGTTCAGTCAGACAGAACTCACCTAAGTTATCTGGGGCTGTCCAGGCTTTGGGAATCCCAAGAGTGTCTATTTTATCAGCAGGGTTGTATTCCCAGTTGACACCCCCAACGAAAAAGAAATTCTTTTTCCAACCTTTATGAGAACTCGGGAGGTGTGTAATGATCTACCTAGACGAGGTTCGCTTAGAAATATATAGAAAGCCCTTAGTTGAGGTAAGCTTGACATTGAAGAGGTCCATAAACAAAGAAATGGTGGGAGTCCCAAGCCCATGCTTCTTAAAGAAAACTAAAAGACCCACTAAAACACCCTAGAAGTTGAGAGAAAGCTGAGTAGGACAGACATTGAAGTGCTGCAGAATATTTTTGAAGAAGGGGTGCATAGGGAAATGAAGGTCATACTCAAAAGCGGCCACAAAGAAACAAACTCTTTTGTGCACTTGGGNAGGGGTGCATAGGGAAATGAAGGCCATACTCAAAAGCGGCCACAAAGAAACAAACTCTTTTGTGCATTTGGGCAACATATGGGGTGAGTTTATCTGGACACCAGGGCTGAACACTAGGGGAAAAGCCAAAATGAGCACTAAGAACTTCCATGAGAATTGGATCCACCCACTGGGACCCACGAGCTTAGCATGCCTAAAGGCAGCCCCCATACCCACTACACTATCAGGAATCCCAACTTCACTCACCTTGCCCTTACCCTTGTCAGCACTAGGAGGTACATGAGAGGAAGATGAGTGGAGTTCCTTGGAGTCCACCTCGGTATCGACAGCCTCAACACCGGGGAAGTTGTCAATCTCATCACCTACATTCCCTAAATCAAAATCTCTCTCGACTGACCTGTCTCCTAGGAGGGAAACAGAGGAGGGAGTTGCTCCAGAGGAGGCAGACATGATTGACAAAGAGAAAGGCAAGTCGAAAGAATTATAAAAAGGAGGAATACTAACTAAACACCCCTTGATAATCCTAGGGTCAACACTGTACCTCCCAATAGTAAGAATTTGCACAGTGGAATTCCAATACACAAAGCGGGGGAGAAGAGATAGGCAACGATCGCAATTCCAAAAGAAAAAGAACCGAAAAATCCAGAAAAATAATGGCCACCTCGAAATCGAGGGATCCAAAGTGAGGTAAGGCAAGAGAAAGAGAAAAGGGCAGAAGAAGGCGTACCTAGACAGGGAAAAGAGCAGCAAACAACAATCAAAGGACAAAATTGGAGGAGAAGAGCAAAGCAGGACTTCGAGTTGAACCTAGAAAGCACAATCTTGAGCAGAGAATAAGAGAATCGCGTGGAGGAAAGCTCAGAAGTCGCAGAGAGAAAGAGCTAGAGACGAAGGTGAACAGTGTAGAAGATGAACGGTGGTTTTGTGTGATTTTCTTTTAGCCGTTTGAGCATTTAAGGCTTGAAAGACATGAGATGAGGCGTGCGCGGGAACCAAGGGAGTCATGACTGCTGTAACCGTCAAAAAGCCCCTCCCACGTGCATCTCACATGCAAACTAAGGTTAGCTAGGCACAGGTCTGGTTCAAGGTGAAAGCAGCTCAGCCCATGCCCAAGCTCGCTTGGGCCAAGGGCTGGGGGGGGGGGGGCAACTAATAATACCTCAAAATAAATTCCAAGTGCCAACTCAAGAGGTCAGATCAGCCTAGGAGGTCAGACTAGGCAAGCAGAACTCGAAAGAGTAGAGCTGGAGGTCCCCTCGAGATAAGCAATGACAATGACAACCAAGGCAACCACTGAATAATCACGAGAGGTTCCTAAAGCGTTAGGAAGTTAAAATCAAGACACCTAATCTCACCCAACCAAGATCTTCTCTTAAAATTAGGGAGAACCCCACGAAGTAAGGGCAAGAATCTCGGCCAAGATCCCACTTAGTAGGGAATGACCCTATAAATGCAATGTAANAATAATCACGAGAGGTTCCTAAAGCATTAGGAAATTATAATCAAGACACCTAATCTCACCCAACCAAGATCTTCTCTTAAAATTAGGGAGAACCCCACGAAGTAAGGGCAAGAATCTCGGCCAAGATCCCACTTAATAGGGAATGACCCTATAAATGCAATGTAACACCTCCTAACAGAAGGGGGAACCCTAGTGGCACAAAGAAGTCATAGCAACCTTGTAATCACCGTGAATAAAACAAAATGAGCAACAACATCCATTTCAGAGTGGACTAGCCGAACTCTCAAACTGGTGAACCACTATAATTCTGTTGTTTTAACTTCCAAAGTCCTGGATATTATTTCATCATCTTAGCAACCTAACGTAATCTCAACCCATCTTTTGTAAAAGTGCGTTAGCACCATCAGAAATAACATTATTCATGAATCAAGCATTATTCTATTTCATCTTTTTAGCTTTTTGTTGTGAAATAATAAACTTTCACGATCAGTGGAGTTTTAGGGTTGATGTTCAATGAACATATTTTCATGGCTTCGTTTGGTTTGACAATCTGTACCAATGGTTCCTTCTGAAGATCAAATTTTATGAACCAGTAGAATTGTTTGAATAAACCAAAGTGAGGTGGAGGGCTAAAACTACGTGAATGTCACAATCAATTTTTGGAGTTGCGTGAGAATTATATTTTGAACAATGTTATACTGACATAAAAAAGAAATTTGATAATTATAATTATTGATTTACTATAAACCTCAATATTTATTGAGATTCATTACATATTTAATGATTGTTGATTATCAAGTTAACTTTTTAAGTTCATATAACATTACTCTTCTATTTTTGTTTTTTTTTTCATTAATCAGGGTTGTTCGGAACAAACTTCTGGTCAGGTCAAAGACAAGTTATCCTCGCCGAGACTATTGTATTCACAAGAATTTTTTAAGTAATATTATATAACTAAAAATTTGATCTAATTTGTTAATATAATAACGTGTTTTCATCATAATTGTTGGATTAACATCAAATTTTAATGTTTGATATCACCCCATTGTTTGTTTGTTTTTTTTTGTTACAGAGTGTCCAGACTTGTGTTGACTACTCCCTCAAATTCTGAATCGATTGTCCATTATAACTTGAACTAATTTAAAGATATGTATTCTGTAGAACAATAGTGACTAACTCTTAAAAAATGTCTGAAATATCAAATTTGTGACCTCTTATTTATAAGAGGACAAACTTGAACATTGAATCACACTAAGAATCAATGTCACCCACAATTAATTCAAAAGATATAATAAAATTAGTCCATAAATTATATGTCAATGAATTAAATTCAAATAACATTACTCGGTTCTATATGTGGTCACCTTTTCTTTGGTTGTCTCGGTCAAAATTCTATTCTCAAAGCATTTTCAAGGGTTTCATTCAAAGTTCATCGTGCAGTAAATATTCCGTAGAAAAAAAAAATGATCTTCACGTGTATTTGAAACACACCTCTTCATTGACTTTTTTTTTTCTCTCCTATTACTTTGTTGAAATTTTTTTTTTTATAAAAAGAAATCCACTAGTGTGTCCCACAAGTTAATTTGTGTGAAGTCTATTATTGAGTGTATGCATCACATGGGTGTTTTAAATCTACTGACTTTTTCTTAAAAAACTTAAAAGGAGAGAAAAAACAAANCATTAATCAGGGTTGTTCGGAACAAACTTCTGATCAGGTCAAAGACAAGTTATCCTCGCCGAGACTATTATATTCACGAGAATTTTTTAAGTAATATTATATAACTAAAAATTTGATCTAATTTGTTAATATAATAACGTGTTTTCATCATAATTGTTAGATTAACATCAAATTTTAATGTTTGATATCACCCCCATTGTTTGTTTGTTTTTTTTGTTACAGAGTGTCCAGACTTGTGTTGACTACTCCCTCAAACTCTGAATCGATTGTCCATTATAACTTGAACTAATTTAAAGATATGTATTTTGTAGAACAATAGTGACTAACCCTTAAAAAGTGTGAGAAATATCAAATTTGTGACCTCTTATTTATAAGAGGACAAACTTGAACACTGAATCACACTAAGAATCAATGTCACCCACAATTAATTCAAAAGATATAATAAAATTAGTCCATAAATTATATATCAATGAATTAAATTCAAATAACATTACTCGGTCCTATATGTGGTCACCATTTCTTTGGTTGTCTTGGTCAAAATTCTATTCTCAAAGCATTTTCAAGGGTTTCATTCAAAGTTCATCGTGCAGTAATATTCCGTAGAAAAAAAAATGATCTTCAAGTGTATTTGAAACGCACCTCTTCATTGACTTTTTTTTTTCTCTCCTATTACTTTGTTGAAAATTTTTTTTTTATAAAAAGAAATCCACTAGTGTGTCCCACAAGTTAATTTGTGTGAAGTCTATTATTGAGTGTATGCATCACATGATACTATTATGTGGTGTTTTAAATCTACTGACTTTTTCTTAAAAAACTTAAAAGGAGAGAAAAAACAAAAGTCTACGGAAAAAGAAAAAAAAGGAGAGTTAGGAAAAGTTGGCAATTATAATGTACGAGAGAGATAGACTGACTTGTCCTTTTCATCTGAAAAAACGTACTCTCTCCGTTCTTAAATGAGTAATAATATTTAGACTTAAAATTTTGATATATNTTTTTCATCCGAAAAAATGTACTCTCTCCGTTCTTAAATGAGTAATAATATTTAGACTTAAAATTTTGATATATTTTATTGACATAATAAGGTGATTTTAGCAAAATTATTAGATCAACACCAAGTCCCAATAGCATTACTCTTTCTAAATATTTGTTGTTTTGAACAATTTTTTTTGTTCTATAATATCTGTCGTTTAATGAAATTAAAACATAATTAATATTTTTNCTTTTCATCTGAAAAAACGTACTCTCTCCGTTCTTAAATGAGTAATAATATTTAGACTTAAAATTTTGATATATTTTATTAACATAATAAAGTGATTTTAGCAAAATTATTAGATTAACACCAAGTCCTAATAGCATTACTCTTTCTAAATATCTGTTGTTTTGAATAATTTTTTTTGTTCTATAATATCTGTCGTTTAATGAAATCAAAACATAATTAATATTTTTTCTTTCAAATTTACTTTTATTTCTGTTTTTCAATAAGTGCTTAATATATAGGGTTCTTTGGAAGCCGGTATATCTTATTAAACTTATTTGGTAAAAAGTACATAAAACAAAATGTGAATTAAAAAGACATANTTTTATTTCTGTTTTTCAATAAGTGCTTAATATATAGGGTTCTTTGGAAGCCGGTATATTTTATTAAACTTATTTGGTAAAAAGTACATAAAACAAAATGTGAATTAAAAAGACATAAATACCCATTTTAGGGTCATTTAATTCAAAATTTTTTATTTTTAATGCACCTTGAATCATGTGTGTTTGTTAATACATATAAATACGTATTTAATGTACTTTGATTCATGTGTATTTGTTAATACATGTATATATATATATATATGTGTGTGTGTGTGTATATATATATATATATATATATATATNTGTATATATATATATATATGTGTGTGTGTGTGTGTGTGTGTGTATATAAATAAGTATATATATTCGTGTGTGTGTATATATATTTGTTGTTAAATCTCTTATTTAAATTTTGAATTATCTTTAATGCACCTTGATTCATGCGTATTTTTTTTTTTTTGAAAAGTGATTTTGTTTTGAAATTATATTTAATGCACCTTGATTCAAACGTTTTTTTTTTGGAAAATAATTTTATTTTCAAATTAATTTAATATCCAAATAATATAATAGTATAACAAATACAGTGCAACAAATACACTGTAACAAAAACAGTGTAACAAATACATTGTAACAAAAATAATGTTCAGTAGTTTTGTGTATATGGNAAAATAATTTTATTTTCAAATTAATTTAATATCCGAATAATATAATAGTATAACAATAACAGTGCAACAAATACACTGTAACAAAAACAGTGTAACAAATACATTGTAACAAAAATAATGTTCAATAATTTTGTGTATATGGTAACAAATTCAAAACAGAGATGAATTATTTTGAATGAAATTATATGAAACTATATGTTTGACAAAATGTAATAGTACAATATTTTGGGTAAATAGTTTGTGAGACTATTATTGTTATACTGTTACATTGTTAGTGTTACATTTTTATTGTTACACTGTTACTGTTACACTATTACACTATTCAGTTATTAAATTAATTTGAAAATAAAACCACTTTCTAAAAAAAAATGTATTAATCAAAGTGCATTAAAAGATAATTCAAAATTTATATAAAAGATTTAACAACTAGTAGATACATACATACATAAGTATTTATATATATATATATATATATATATTTGTTGTTAAATCTTTTATTTAAATTTTGAATTATCTTTAATGCACCTTGATTCATGCGTATTTTTTTTTTTGAAAAGTGATTTTGTTTTGAAATTATATTTAATGCACCTTGATTCAAGTGTTTTTTTTTTGAAAAATAATTTTATTTTCAAATTAATTTAATATCCGAATAATATAATAGTATAACAATAACAGTGCAACAAATACACTGTAACAAAAACAGTGTAACAAATACATTGTAACAAAAATAATGTTCAATAATTTTGTGTATATGGTAACAAATTCAAAACAGAGATGAATTATTTTGAATGAAATTATATGAAACTATATGTTTGACAAAATGTAATAGTACAATATTTTGGGTAAATAGTTTGTGAGACTATTATTGTTATATTGTTACATTGTTAATGTTACATTTTTATTGTTACACTGTTACTGTTACACTATTACACTATTCAGTTATTAAATTAATTTGAAAATAAAATCATTTTCTAAAAAAAATGCATTAATCAAAGTGCATTAAAAGATAATTCAAAATTTATATAAAAGATTTAACAACTAGTATATACATACATACATAAGTATTTATATATATATATATATATATGTGTGTGTGTGTGTGTGTGTGTGTGTGTGTGTGTGTGTGTTAAAGTTCTCCTATAAAATTAGGAGATGTTTAATGCACCACTTTTCAAAGAAAAGTGGTGCATTAAATACATATGAATTAATGGAGGGCAAGAATGTCACAATAAAAATAGATAAATTCAAATTATGTACTTAGATATAAAAAACTTATATTTTTTAGTGTGTACTTTTTGTCAAATAAGTCTAATTTTGTGTACCCCTTACAATTTACCTTATATTAAGTGTAGGCTAGTAGTCCATTTCATATTTTTTTCCTTCCCAATACGTATTGAATA
Organism: Ilex paraguariensis; assembly: GCA_963454935.2. Taxonomy (NCBI): domain Eukaryota; kingdom Viridiplantae; phylum Streptophyta; class Magnoliopsida; order Aquifoliales; family Aquifoliaceae; genus Ilex; species Ilex paraguariensis. The sequence continues at coordinate 600,975 of CAUOFW020003491.1, forward strand.
AGGGTATTTTAGTCTTATCCAATTACTTTTTACTCATAACGACAGATATATAAGAACGGAGAGAGTAAAAACGAAAGTTAATTTCCCATGTATGCACGGAACTATATATATAGGACATTGAAGTTTACGCCGACTTTTTTTTCGAGATCAACAATCGATCATCGTAGTTAAAGTTGACGTAAAACATATTTTTAAAAATATAAAGATGACTATTCCTTAAAGAGAATGAAAAGAAATTAATCTTGAGATTTAAATTGGTTATTGACCAATCTTTCACAAAACTAAGGTTCTTTGATAATTGTAGATTCTATGTTCGGGTATGAATTATTTAAAATTATTATCAAAATATTATTCCACCGTATTAAAATACGTACCAAAAAACAATAAGTTGTTTATCAACACAATGGTTCAAAGAATCCAATTTCTGGGGCTACTTTATCAAAAAAAAAAAAGCAGCAAAATAAAAAAATATGTTGTCTGATTTGGTCCCTTTCTGACAAGTCAATTTGTATTCGACCTTCTTGTAATTTCTGGTTCTACCCGTGCTATAAGTCCGATGTCTCTCCCATATTTCTATGAAGTTTGGTCCATGTACATATAAAGCTACAACTTTCAATTGAAAAAAACGAATAAAGCTTTCCCTACCTCTTCTTCCATCTTTTGGGACTCTATCTTCTTCCACGTTACAATACTTTCAATGTCACAGATAAAGAGTTTATCATGTAATGCTCTCTAATTATAAACAGTCATCTGATTTCTGACCAATTAAAAAATTGTGTTTAGCCTCACATTTTTAATGAGTTTTAATTAGTCCTTATTGTTTTGTTTTTTTCTTTGTGTTTTAGACTTTTAAACTTTTACTGTTAATAAATATTCATATATTCATAATGAAATATAATGTAATAAATATGTACTCACCTCAATGCTTTGTTTGGTATGATAAAAAAATTAAAAGATAAAAAGTTGGAGGGATAAATAAAACATCATATTTGGTAAAAAAAGAAAATAGGAATGATGAAAAAGTGGATGAATGAGTTTTCCTTCCAACTTATCAAAACTAATTTCTCCAAAATTAGAAAGAAAGTGGATGAAAAGTTAATTATTTGTGTTGAAATGTATCATATATATATATATATATATATATATACACACACACACACTAATTTCATATATAAATACAATGATAAAATATGTATTTATATATTTTTTTAAAAAATTAAAAAAAATAAAAATAAAAATTATTTTTCCCATCTTACAAAGCATAACAAAAAATTAATAATTTTTATTTTTCATCCATCCAACCAAACACAAAAAAAAAAAAAAAAAGGTGTCATTCTTATTTTCCTTTATTGATTGATAGAAAATGTATTTCTCCTATTTTTTGGAGCATAAGAAATTTTTGTGCCTCTGCTAGTATTGGTGAGTTAATATCCAGTGGTACTAATTTGTTGTGAAGGTTTTGCTTTTTTTAGGTTAAGAGTTCAAGTCTCCTTCACCCTCTTCACCCTCTCTGCAAAAAATAAAAGTTGGGCCCCAAGGGGTACCATACCTTTGTGTGCGTGTAGTAACCCGTCAAAAGACCTTGTGAGTTGAAGAGGTGCTAAAGATTCAAGTATTGCATCCCAGATTGACTCGAGAGGGGGAGTGATTAGGCTATATATGTGGGTGCTCCCCCTTAATTGTCAAAGGAATAAAACATGGAGTGGGTTGTTACAGAGCAAAACAAGCATCTACACAAATTTGGTTACCATACATGCGCACCACCTGCCTTGCAACGACCTAACCCGACCCGTTCAGCTCGGGCCTTAGGTCAACAAAATCATATCTTTTTATTGAAATTTTATTTTGTAATGTATAGGTTGTAGGTCAAACCAAACGAATCTAGATCACACTTATTCTATCAACTGAATATCAGTCATTTTTTAATTTGATGCCATTTTGATTGTGTTTGATCACACTCTATAAGATGTCTTTTTCTTTCACTATTGTTCAATTAACAACATATCTCTTCAATCTGAATATACACAATGAGCAGTAGCGTCTCTTCAATCTGCACAAACACAAGGGTCTATAAAATGACTCTCTTGAAGTAATTTTCAGAAATAAAAAAATCATGTATTCTGCATTTGTTTTTCTTTTCTCAATGCATTATTATTCTATTTGGTTCAAATACAAAATATTGGTTGTATTTGTTGGTTTTTGTGTTACTTCTTCAAAAATAAAGTATGTTCTATCTTTGGAGATATTTTCTTATCAACTTTTAACACTAAAAGAGGGCAAATCTGTTTTAAGAAACTGTGGTTTCACAGGACTTGAATTTTTATTATTTTTGTTATTATTGTAATTCTACATTCCTATAAGTGCACCATTTTCTATTTTGTTTATTTATTCTATTTTGTATAATTATTTTTGCATATAACAGTATATATAGTGATTGAGATTTGTTACATTAATTTTATCTAATTCTCATTCTATATCTATAACAATGTTAAGACATATTTTGTTGATTGTATAATTTGATTAATTACTATTCTAATCTAAATCAGAGTTTTGTATTCTATTGCATTACTGCATTAGTTTGTTAAAATCAGAATGTTATTTGATTACTATTGTGTAAAAGAATGACTACAAATAATTATGTTCCTATAATTATTGTCCCTATTACTGTGAGTATGTTTGATGGAGAGAATAGATTAGTGATAAAACGTATGTGCAGCTAGAATTGGGCACTAGAGAGCTTATGCCTCAATTTAAGGATCATAGAGGGTTTCATGAAGTTAGCAGTAGTTGGTGGCCCTGTGACTTCCGGACTTAGGTACCGCTTTATACTGAGGAAGTTTATCTTTCTAGGTGAAAGTTCCTAAAAGATTTATATTACTGTGATTGTGTTAAGATGGCATCACAATGCCATAAAATGGTTTCTTTTTTCGATGTGGCAAAATGTTTTCTACACATGACAAAGGTGTTATATGTTTGGATAATGATTCCATAAATCATGCATCATAGATACACTCTTCACATACTAACTTGCTCATCATTAAATCTTTAAATTATCTATTTATATATGTTTTATTTTCAAAATACTGCAAATTATATATTTTCAATCCTTGTTTACCCTAGAATATGATTTATCTATTGACCATGCTCACTCTACTTTAATTAAATCTCTTTTAAAATTGCTAAATTCATCCCAGGGAATATGTCAGCCAATTTGGGCTAGATTAGATAGATATGGATTAGTCTGGATATTCAAGTGAAGTGTGTTATAGGATTTAGTTACAGAATAGAGTAATGTTACATGAACTTAAAAAATAAACTTAAAAATTAGACTTGATAATCTCAATCATTGAATAAGTAGTGAGTCCCAATAAATGTTAAAATCCACAATAAAATCAATGGTTGAGATTATCAAGTCTAGTTTTTAAATTTATTTTTTAAGTTCATACAACATTACTCCGCGGAATAACATTTGGAAGATTGTGATTATATTATTGATATATAGGAAAAAGGCACGTGCACGGAATTCTGAGCTTAATAGCTTGGATTAGTTCCAGCTCGACAGCTAACCACCCCAAAAACTTTGGAGTTCGACGAAAAAGAAATTGAAAAAAATTCTGGTGAAAAAGAAATTGAAAAAAAAATAAGAAAAAGAGTGTAAACAAAATAGAGGAGAGAAAAAAAAGGGATTGAGAAAAAAAAAATGTTTTGTCTTGAGGGAGTTCGAGGAGAGGTTTCATCACCAAAATTACATCAGCTAATTGATAAGCAACCACCCCATTTTTGAGTTTAAGTTGGACACTTTAATTAATAATTTTAGTGTACAACTTGAGGGAGAGTATTAAAGATATAATAGAATCAAAAAAATTCAAGAAAAAAATCCAAATATATATACCATCAATATCTAGGTCTGATTGTAATATAGATCAGGATAAGAAAATGTAATTTATATTTATCTTATGTAATTCAAACTTTATAAATAGGGTTGAGTCTCATATAATTAATCATATTCAATAAGGGTCCGTTTGGTTAGGAAGAAAAAATAATAGAAAGTGAAGTGAAAAAAAATGATAAAAAATATATTTCCATGTATGTATTTAGTTAGAATGAAAAATTTACAGAAAATTTTTTTAAAAAAATTTATTCTATTGTTTGAAAGAAACAAAAGTTACAAGAAATTTTTTATAATTGTATAAATTACCATTAATTATATTAAATTGGCATAAAAAAAAGAAAAAAAATTAAATATGTATTATAATTGAAAATTTAAAATTTTTAAAAAAGTGGTTCGAAACCTAATTTTAGAACAATCACCAACACAAAGGTATTTGAGCCAAATTATATGATTAATCAAATTGCATACCAATTTTTTTTTAAATTAATAACCAATAAAATATTGTAAGAAAAATAAGAGTAAAATGAGAAGTTAGTTATAGATTATAACATTCTTTTATTTTCATGTGTTTTTTAGGCTTTGTTTGGTTAGCAAGATTATGGTGGGAAATACGGGAAAGGAAAAAAAACAGATTTTTTTCTTGTTTGTTTAGAAAGAAATTGATGTAAAATACAGGAAAGTGAGATGTGGGCTCACAAGATTTTCTTGTAAATTCCACTTTTGATTTCTCGCAAAATCAATGGGGAAATAGTTTTTTTCTCGCGAAAGTGCTGCAGTTGACTTTCTTTTTACGATTTTGCCCACAATTAAGTCTCTTCTCTTATTCATCCTTTACACCATAGGAACAAGAGGTTCCTGAGATGTACAACAAAATAAAGCTCTGCAAAGTTGTAACACAGAATAACTCCGAAGGCAAGAGATGCCCATTTGGTATTCTCGATGACCCATCCGACGACGGCAAGCTAGACGGATGATATGGATCAAGAGCTTGGACTCCCAACTCGCCGAAGACAACAAGTTGAACCAAACCACTAACAATGATTTTGGATTTGTGGATACCTGTAAAAACCGAGCCACTGACAATGATTTTGTGTTTTTGGTTTTGGGTTTCTGGTGGAAGGGTGAATGGATAGGGGTTGGTTTGGATTACTGGTCAATGTTTATATTGTGTTGGGATTAATTTTTAGTATAAATAAGAAAAGCTTTTTTTTTCCAAAAAAAAAAAGCATCTCTTACACATTCTATTATTTGCCATTAATCCTAACACAAGATCAACATTCACGAATAATTTAAAACCCAAACAAAAAAACAAAAGGTATTGAGAAAATATATGGACCTGTTTGTATTTAAAAGGGTTAATCTCATTTTGTACCCCCGAAAGATCGTTCGAATCTCAATTTACACTCTCAAAGATTAAAAATTTTAATTTGCACCCTCAAAGATAGAAAATTGTATCAATATACACCCCCAAAGATCAAAAATTTCAATTTGCACCCTCAAAGATAGAAATTTGTATCAATGTACACCCCAAAAGATCAAAAATCTCAATTTACACCCTCAAAGATAAAAATTTGTATTAATGTGCACCTAAAACTAAATTGATAAATTATACCTAGATCCCCTCATGTTTGTCACTTAATTATTTGGACCCCTTCACATTTAGAATATTACCCCTACATCTCATGACGTTTGTACATGTGTAAACATAACCACTTTTCGTTGATATCTATTAATAGAATCGTTAAAAAATATGATTTTATCATAATAAAAAATTATAATTTCATATTACCCTTTATTTTGTGGATTCGATATACTCTAAAGTTCAAAATCAAGCTTACCATTTGAATGTCTAATAGAATGTAGATATTTATAAAAAGGAAAATATGAAAAATATTATATAAATGTCTACATTTTATTAGACATTCAAATAGTAAGCTTGATTTTGAACTTTAGAATATATTGGACCCATAAAATAAGGGTAATATGAAATTATAATTTTTATTAGGATAAAATTATATTTTTTAACGGTTATATTAACAGATATCAATGAAAATGGGTTACATGTTGTACGTGCATAAATGTCATGAGATGTAGGAGTAATATTTTAAATGTAAAGAGGTTCAAATGATTAAGTGACAAACATGAGAGGATCTAAGTATAATTTATTAATTTAGTTTTAGGTGCATAATGATACAAATTTCTATATTTCAAAGTGCAAATTGAGATTTTTTATCTTTGGGGTGCACATTGATATAAATTTTTATATTTGAGGGTGCAAATTGAGATTTTTTATCTTTGAGGGTGCAAATTGAGATTTTTGATCTTTGGGGGTGCACATTGATACAAATTTCTATCTTTGAGGGTACAAATTGAGATTTTTATTCTTTGAGGGTACAAATTGAGATTCGAACTATCGTTTGGGGTGTAAAATGAGATTAACCCTATTTAAAATGGATGTGGACAATTTGGGTAATTTAAAAACTTTCTTACAACTTTCCAGTAACATTTTCATTCAAACCAAACGTACACTATATATATATATCACTCTCACTTTTTATCAATTATTTCTATTTAACCAAACAGATCCTTACAAGAAAAAAAAGTTGATTAATTGTGAAAAAATTCAAATAAAAAAGAAATTTATTTTTTCTATAATTTTTTTTTCATGCTAACAAAACACATGAAATTTTTTTTAAAAAAAAATTCTTGCATTTTTTATCATTTTTCCGATATCAGATATAATCCATAGGTAATTAGGTCCGTAAATATAGGTAATTTGCCGAATCATACGTTATTCACTGTGTCTTATTTTATTTTCGTTACTCTTTACGGTCTATATCAAATTATAAAGTTCTACAGGCATTACAACTAGTGTCTAAGAAGATCAATCGAGTGCATTGATTGACTATGATAACTGAGTTAAAAAAGGGTTAAGTATGTGTTTTAAGATGCTTTCCTTTTCTTAATTTTTATAACTTTCCTCTTGCCTCACATCAAAACTCGTTCACAACAACTGTCATGCTGATTATACTCCTTCCGTTTTTAAATATATATTGTTTTATATAATTTTTTTTATTTCATAATATCTGTCGTTTAATGAAACTAAAACATAATTAATATTTTTTCTTTCAAATTTATCCTTAATTTTTTAATGTATTAGATTTGGTAGAGGCTAAATACCTTTTATATTAATTTCCTTCCCAATACGTATTGAATAATGGTATTTTATTCTTGTGTAATTATTTTTTGCTCATATTAGAACTATTTAATAGTTTTTTTAATCTCTGTACAAAAATCTTAAACAACAGATATTTAAGAACGGATGGAGTAATTTTTTCTTTTCGTTTCTATTTCCTAGAGAGATAAAGAACAACCTTAAAATTTGTGAAGCTTTAAATGGTTCATATCATAAAAAACCCACCAACTGGTTGGGTGGTCCGATGGACTATTGATTAAACTTCTATGAGGTTAGAAGTTTGGGTTTTGAAGTCCATATTAGAGTTTGGTGGTTAATCGTTATCCTAGCTTAGCTCGTTTCATTTTTGAGAAAAGTTATGGGTGCGGCCACGAGTCTCGTGATCCCACTAGTGAGTGCCTATCAGGGTGATTTTTGGACGCTCTTTTTATTCTCACCCTTTTTTTTTACGAGAAAAAAAATCATAAAAAACCCATCTCAAAACTTTAAAAAAATAAGTAAGGAAAACTAAAAATAAAATATAAATAAAAAATAAAATATATATATTTTTTATTTTATCTTGCATAAAAAAAATTAATCATTTTTACTTTTTATCCATTCTACCAAACATAAAAAAAAGAAAATATATCATTCTTATTGTTATTCCTTAAACAATAACAAATGTATCTCTTATATTTTCTATCCATCGTACTTTTCATTATTTTTACCAAACAGGTATAACTTTCTAAACCCCATACCTGCCACAATCTCAAAGCTAAAAAAATATGTAAGAAAAACGATATATTAAACGGTGCCCAACTTTCTTAGCCACCTACCAGCCAGGACTAAACCCTAATGATCAGATGGTACCTGAACTTTCTCTTTCCAAAATAGCTCTCACTTCGTCGGCTGGGGTGGTTTTTTTTTTTTGGAAGAAGAAGGGGAGGGGGTCGTGGGGGTTGTTGTAATGCATCTTTTCAAAGAATTTCTCTTATTTTTCTTATGAAGTCAAGATTGATTTGTATTTTGCACTTATGAATGATGATTTCTTTGAGTCGTTCGTTTGCCATCGCGTCAACAACAATGCATGACTCTTGTTTGTCAATATTTTAGTCATTGTAACTTTTGGATTACTACTGAATTTTAATATTGAGAAAAATATATTTAATTACATTAACTTTAAAATTATCACGCAATATTTTTTAAAAGATAAAAATTAGTTGAGAACAACCGTAAAGATATAGAATAGAAGTAATAACAATAAATAGTTAAGTTTTTGCTTTTGTGATTAGTTCAATTTTTCATCTTATTATTGTTCAAATTTGTCTCTACTATGATATATTTTTGATCCCGCTTCTAATCTTATATTAGTTAATTTATAGTCATTGGTCATAAAAATAGTCATTGGTCCTAATCTTATCACTCATTTTTATCAAATCACTTATTTTTATCACAAATTAAATTATTTAATTTTTTTTATTAATTGTTACATTGTTCATGCAACATAATTTGGACATATTAATTTTTTTTTAAACTAACTTATTTTGATAAAATTTTGTCAATTTTTTTGTAAAACAATGAGTAGAAATTAATTTTAAATCATGTAAATAAAGAAAGAGAAAATAAATTATTATTTAATATAGTAATATTAATTTTTTAGACAATTAAAATTTACATTGCATCTTTCCGTGATCTTCACTGAATGGTGAATTCACATTTTAATTAACTCGATTATAGTACCTGTGCGTGCTGGATCTTGCACAATATAAAAACGAGAACAGATCTCTCCCTTGGTGAACTCGAGTGAGTCAGTTTAGTGGTCAACCATGCTGCTTGGAACAGCCTGTGAGATCCGGTGGTAATTTGGAACGGTAATGAGAGACCCTCGCGGATCAAAGGAACGATCCAGTAAGGCTGAAGAAAAGTTCCTGGAACAAAGAAGAACAAGTTAGAAGGGCGCCGTAATATTTTTTGGCGTATCCCCTCCGACGATCAAGTCAGTTTTTGAGAGAGAGGAAGAAGAAAACACTGAGTATAATTTGTAGCAAAAGTTTCACCTTTTGTTCTTGCCTTTAGTGAGGAGTATTTATACCTCAAATACTCATGATTGTTGTCAGTGTGGTCAGTAGGTGATCATTAGATACANTAAATCACATCATAAGCATGTAATTTTTCTTTACCACATTACATGAGGATTTGGAGGCTTAGAAGTTAAGAAATCAAAGAGGTATTGGTGTTTGGTAACAAAGGCACTAGCACTAGCTCCCTGTGGTGGAAGTACCTCTGTTTTTCTCCATTTTGATCATGATCCACTCAGAATCTGGAAAAGTTCAAAACACAAAGGTTGTAGATCTAGATGTCTTCTGTATTTTATCAAACTTTCAGATCCATCCACCGGATGGATCAGAAGTTATGATGATTCTACGACCACTGGTCCAGAGCAGAAAAGTGTGCCGACTTTTCTTCACCCAATTTCTATATCCATTGCAAATCCTTTCTTACAAGATTTATTTAGCACATTTAGGCACCCTTTTCTCATACTTAACATATACTAATAGTGCATCCAACAAGATAATTTATCTCAAGTCATGTTACCCATCCTCAATACCCTTTTTTTTTTTTTAACTAAACCATCAATTTTAAACTAGAAATTGATTATATCCTTTCTACACCAACTCCATAACCATAGNCTTAGAGACATTTATTGCCTTTTACTTTTGAGTCTTACCGCATTGAATGCAGTCTCATCAAGGGAATGGTGTAATTAAATGCTTGTTTTCCCAAGTCGCGTGTCAGCAAGGTCATGCGGTTTTTCNTTTTCCAAGAATTTACAGTAATAGCTTCCACATATCAAATGTGAGCTAAAACTTGGTTTGTCATCCTTCTCTTTTAATATCCCTCACTTTAGGTGTCCAACAAGCAATAACACACACACACACACACACACATACACTGATGTATGAGTTAAACACACTCACTTTACTNCCCATTCCTTATTGGCTGTGGCCCCTGCCTTCCTGTGCCTTCTGACACCAATTGTGTAAGATGAGGTCATGATAGCTAACCTAACCTAGCCTAGGCTAGTGACCAGTGCATCAATAACCTCTGCTGGAGCAGAGAACTTCATCATGGATGAGAGGGGGTACATCTCGGTACCGAGGAAGAGGTNCCTACTTCCTCAAGGCATAAAATAACATTTACTATTTAATCACAATTCACAACACACATGTTATACATAGCTCATACTACTAACACATTCAATTTTCAAGGGATTTCACAAGTGATTCCCACATATCACACANTTCATCTTGAATCCGAGAGGGGAGAGGCCTAGCGACCGATGTACCATATCAAACCGAGGGTACGTGTCGGTACATAAAAATGTACTGGATGCCACTCGATCCCATGATAAGTACCTCGGAGTAGAGGGGACTTGTGACCCGATGGGTACGTGATCTCGATAACAAGGATCAGTGACACCGAGGACACGTGTCTTCATCTTGGAGTATTCTGAAAATGTCCCATCAACTGCCCCCAGCCTTCGATCTTCTGACACCGAGGACACGCGTTGTAAGGAGACGAAGGGTTTTGCAACAACCACAACTGCTTCATCATTGCCCCTAGCCGTTTTCCCTACTTAGGATGTCGTGCGTATTAAATGTGTCGTTTCGTGCTTCGCGCCCAATGATGGGATAGGTGCTATATATAAAGGGGTTTTCTCTCTTCTTTTCTCATTTCATCGTTCTGAACTTTTTTTCACAGAGAACCTTTGCCTGAATCTTCGTTGGAGACCTCTTTCCTTCCGTTTGTCAACTGCCCAACCTTTTCACTGAAACTTTAAAGCCAGCAGACTCATCCTTGCTTCTGAACATTCTTGGAAGGAGTCGATTCAAGTTTTCTAGAAAAAACCTCTTTTTACACTCTGGTGAGTCCCAGTATCTTCCCTTCCTCCCTTCTGTCTCTTCTGGTTTTTCGATCACCAGAGGTGTTTTTTGGTTGCCCTTCAGCGACCAATCCCCAGGAAGCCTTCTTGGGGATCTTCGTGGAAAAGACCCCCTCTTTTTTATCACTTTTTGAAGATGCCTCATCGTCGCCCTGTCCCCGAGAACCCTCAGGCTAGTACTTCGAGGCCAGGGAAGTATAAAGTAAAAGGTGGTGAACAAATTAATAGATTTAGGTTTAAGTACAGCGTTCCCCCGAATGTAAACATAGAGGATTATGACCCGGCTGTGCATCCTCGTACCCTCGGTACCGAGGACGCAATGCCTTTCTTTATCAAAGCCATCATAGAAGGTGGGATTAGGTTCCCTTTGCCCCCTCTGCTTCTCCAGTTCCTCTCTCATTTCCGTCTCTTTCCCGGGCAGTGTTGCCTTAATGTCTTTAGAATAATTATAGGGGTCCTAGAGCTCAATAGGCGTCTTGGGGTAAACATCGGGCTAAACGATATCCTTTTTTGTTATTCCCTCTTGAGAGTTACGCCTCAACAACACTTCTACCTCAAAGCCAGGGACCCATATATGTATCTCGTAACTCATCTTCCTGACTCGGACAAGGGGTACAAGGATGACCTACTNTGAGAGTTACGCCTCAACAATACTTCTACCTCAAAGCCAGGGACCCATCTATGTACCTCGTAACTCACCTTCTTGACTCGGACAAGGGGTACAAGGATGACCTACTTATCTTCAGGGGATCTTGGCAGAGAGGTGTCGGTCCCGAGTATAACGGCTTGTTATGCCCTTTGGAATGGAGAACGTCAAGTACGTCGGTTCCTTTGAGTCTGTTACTTTTTGAGATTTTCTACGTGCTCATGACCCATTCCTCTTTTTGCTTGTGCAGATATCTCCCGTCAGGAAACAGCTCCTCCACCTCGGTCGTTGGTGAACTTTGCGGACCTAGTCACCGTTTGGAGATTCACTGGTGACGACGGGCTCGGCCGGGCTGCCCACATCCTCCTGAATTATACTCCCGGATATAAGAAGTTTTCACAGCTTCCGCAGCCTTTCGATCCTTCGTGGTGGTCTAAACTCTTCGATCAGGCGGTGAGGCAAGAGGTTGAGGAGAACTTGGAAGAAGACCCTGACTGGGCCTCGGAGGCAGAAGTAGAGGGTGAAGTTGAAGAGCTCGGGGTCAGAGAGGACTTGGTTCCTTCGTACGCCAAGGTGGGGACTTCGGGCAGAGACTCGTGGCCGGACTTCCAAATCCTACAATCTCTCGACACCGAAGACGCCCTTGAGGTAGCCATGTCCAGCACGCCACGCATTGATCTAGGGTTCCTAAGGCAGAGGCAAGCCCTCGTTGCTGGGAGGNAAGGTGGGGACTTCGGGCAGAGACTCGTGGCTGGACTTCCAAATCCTACAATCTCTCGACGTCGAAGACGCCCTCCAGGTAGCCATGTCCAGCACGCCCCACATTGATCTAGGGTTCCTCAGGTAGAGGCAAGCCCTCGCTGCTGGGAGGGGACGAGGATCTACTGGTGGGGCCCCATCTGCAGGGACCAGCGCCACCCTGTCCTCACGAATCGTCAGCCGGGGTCAAGTGCGTGATCGGGATCCTCAGGTAGAGGAGGAGAGGAGGATCAAACATAGGCACGACGGCCTTGGCAGGGGATCCAAGGCCCCCTCCGCTCAGCAACAAAGTGGGAGAGGCCGTGGGTTACCTCCTGCTCCTTAGCAACAATAGCGACAGCAGCAACAACAGCAACATCAACAGCAACAATAGCAACAACAACAACAACAGCAACAGCAGACTCCTCCTTCCCTTCCGCAGACAGTGGAAGCCGCGGAGTGGAATCCTCGAGCCACTGATCACATGAACCGAGTGATCAGGGTCGACGACTCCGTTTTGCAGGACCCTCATGTCGGCCATGCAGTGAGTGAGACGCTGCATTTCGAGGCCGACATGGTGGCTCATAGGGGGCGATCAATGAACGTGTTGTTTCGCTCTATCATCCAGAATTTTCTGGTGGTAAGTTCATCTTTGCTTCAATCTTTTTTAGCCGCCTTTCCTTTTAGTAACATGTCATTTCATTTGCAGGTCACCCAACAGATCTCCGTAATAGCAGCGCGGTATCATGGGGCTAGGATGGACCTTTAGCGGATTCGAGAGCAGAAGGAAGAAGCCGAGGAAGCCCTTGCCAGTGCTAAGGAGGATGTGGCTGCCAGGGATTTCACCCTCGCGGGGCAGGCTGCTCAAATCGAGCAACTCCTCAAGGATGCCGAGTTGGCAAAGGTCGGCGCTGAAAAGCTAAGTGCTGCCCTTGCCGACGTTGAGAGGAGGATAATAGAACAGACGCAGCGGCTCTCTGCGGCAGAGGATAAGGCTATTGGTTCCGAGGAAAGCTGCCTGGCTCTGACCCAAGAGCTGGACAGGATCAGAGATAAGGCACAGAACAGAAAGTCTGAGGAGCAACTCCGAGAAGAGTTCGCCGATGACGTGCTCCCCGCTCTTGAGGAAAACAACAAGGAGTTCTTCAAGAAGGGGTGGGACGTGGCGCTCCAGTCTGCTGGGATCCCGTCAGACTCCTCGCTCTTTCAGATGCACAAATACGTGCCCTCGGTGGAGATGGAACAGGCCGAAGCCGAGATTGCTGCCGAGGACGTGAATCCAACGCCGGTGCAAGATTCAGTTGATCTGCCCGAGCCGATAATTGTGGATTTGTCTGACGAGGCCATGCCGGAGCGGGCTCCTGACCATGTTATTCCTCAGGCTCTCATTGTTGCTGAAGTGCCTCCCATTCTGCCCACTCCCGAAGATGCTCAACCTCTTTACGCTGATTCTCCCTTGGACGATGTTTTGGAGATGCCCGGGGCCAGATGAAAGCTCTTTTTTCTTTTTGATTGTACTTTTTTCTGTTGTAGCTTTGGGGACGCAAAACCCCTCTTTTTGAATGAACTTTTTTGTACTTAATACTTTCTTGAGTACACTTTTTGTGTAGGATTCCTTGAACTGTCTTCAGGGCCTTGCCCTTTCAAGAGGCTTGCTCTCGTGGTTGTTTTGGGGACAAGAGTCCTCGAACTCTGTCCCCAGGGCCTTGCCCTTCCAGGAGGATTGCTCCTGTGTTTGCTTCGGGGGCAGGAGTCCTTGAACTTTGCCCCCAGGGTCTTGCCCTTCCAGGAGGCTTGCTCCTGTGTTTGCTTCGGGGGCAGGAGTCCTTGAACTCTGCCCCCAGGGCCTTGCCCTTCCAGGAGGCTTGTTCCTGTGTTTGTTTCGGAGGTAGGCACTGAGGGAGATAATACTCAAAAATAATATTTCTTTAGATTCATCACATTCCACGGTCGCATTACAAGTTTTTCATCCATATCTTCTAATCTATACGACCCTGCGCCTCCGATAGATATCACTTTGTAAGGCCCTTCTCAGTTAAGTCCCATTTTCCTTTTTGTTGGGTCACGGGTATTGGCCGTTACCCTTCTGAGGACCAGATCGCCGATTCGGAATTCTCACGCTTTGACCCTTTTGTTGTACAGTTGGGAAATCTTTTCCTGATACTTTGTTATTCTCAAGGCGGCTGTCTCCCTTCTTTCTTCCACTAGATCCAAATCCAGTCCAAGTTGACGGTCATTTCCCCCTGCGTCGAAAGCTTGGGTCTTTATGGTCGGGAGCCCTACCTCGAGAGGTATGATTGCTTCCATTCCGTAAGCCAGAGAGTATGGGGTTTCTCCTGTCGAGGACCAAGGGGTGGTCCTGTACACCCACAAAATGTTTAATAGCTTATCTGCCCATTTTCCCTTGGCTTTCTCCAATCTCTTCTTGATTCCATTGATAATTGTTTTGTTGGAGGCCNAGAGAGTATGGGGTTTCTTCTATTGAGGACCAAGGGGTGGTCCTGTACACCCACAAAATGTTTAATAACTCATCCGCCCATTTTCCCTTGGCTTTCTCCAACCTCTTATTGGATAATTGTTTTGTTGGAGGCCTCTGCCTGCCCGTTGGCTTGGGGGTAGGTAGGGGTGTAGTAGAAATTACGGATTCCGGGTTGCTCGCAGAAAGACTTGAAACGCTCGCCGGTGAATTGAGTCCCGTTATCCGACACCAGTGCCCGGGGAATCCCGAATCTGATGACTATGTTCTCCCAGACGAACTTTTTAGCATCTATGTCGCGGATGTGAGTCAACGGCTCCGCCTCAACCCACTTGGTGAAATAATCTGTGGCCACAATGAGAAACTTCCTGTTTTCAGGAGCCTTAGGCAGGGGTCCGACTAAATCGAGCCCCCACTGGGCGAATGGCCAAGGGCTGGTCAGGGGGTGCAAGTCCCCCGCGGGTTGCCTGATTGCAGGGGAGAACTTCTGTCATTGGTCGCATTTTTGGACGTATGCGCGCGCATCCCTTTGCATTCGCNGCAAGTCCCCCACGGGCTGCCTGATTGCAGGGGAGAACTTCTGACATTGGTCGCATTTTTGGACGTATGCGCGCACATCCCTTTGCATTCGCGGCTACCAATACCCCTGAGACATGATGCGGTGTGCCATTGATCGCCCCCAAGAGTGCCCCCCGCATATTCCTTCATGTACCTCATAGAGAAGGTCTTGTACTTGGTCTTCTTGGACGCAGAGCAAGTAAGGCCCTGAGAAAGACCTCCGNTTCATGTACCTCATAGAGAAGGTCTTCCACCTGGTCTTCTTGGACGCATAACAAGTAAGGTCCTGAGAAAGACCTCCGATACAACTTCTGATCCGGAAAGACCCCAAATCTTGGGGCTTTAAGTTTTATCTTCCTTGCCTCTTTTGAACACTCCGGGAGGTCACCTGTTGTTAGGAACTTGAGAAAGGGATCAATCCAGCTGGGCGGCTTATGTGCGTCTTGGACGGCCATTATTTCGGGAGCATGGTCTATGCAGGATGCGGGAAGATATTCTATAGTGATTATGCGCGACTGAGAGGACTCCACCGCCGAGGCTAAACAAGCCAGGACGTCGGCATGCGTGTTCTTGTCTCGGGACACTTGTTTGATCTCAATCCTTCCGAATCTTCGGATTACAGTTGTCGCCTAGTGATGGTAAGCCTTCATGCTAGGGTCCCTTGTCTCAAACTCTCCGTTAACTTGGTTGACTACCAGCATAGAATCGCAATGCACGATCAAGTCCATCACTCCAGTTGCCTCAGCTAACCGAAGTCCTGAGATGAGGGCCTCGTATTCAGCTTCGTTATTCGACGCTTTGAATCCTAACCGAGCGGCCTGCTCTGCGACAATCCCATCTGGAGAGATCAGCAAGATACCGATCCCGGACTCTTTACTATTTGACGAACCGTCCACACACAAAAGCCATGGCGATCCTTCACAATTTGTTGGAGACGCTATGTCGGGAGGAAGAAGTCTTTCTAGAATGGGATGTTCCCCCGAAAACTCAGCTATGAAGTCTGCCAACACCTGACCCTTTACCGCGGTTCGAGGTTTGAAATGAATGCCGTGTTTCCCCAGCTCCACTGCCCACTTGGAAATCCTTCCGGAGAGTTCAGCTTTCCTCAAAATGGCCTTTAAGGGCTGATCGGTAAGAACGGTAATTGGGTGCGCCTGAAAATAATGCCTCAGTTTTCTTGCAGTGGTGACAGCGATAGAGCCAATTTCTCTAGGGGCAGGTATCTTGTCTCTGCGTCCAGGAGCGCCTTGCTTATATAATAAATCGGCTTCTGGCGATGCTCATGCTCACGAATAAGTACCCCGTTTACCGCAAATTCAGACACGGCCAAGTACAAGAAGAGCATTTCCCCCTGGATAGGGATGGATAAGGTCGGGAGAGTCCTTAGGTATTCCTTGATTCCAGCCAGGGAGTCTTCGCACCCTTGGCTGCATATATCCTTTCCAACACTCTTGATTGCTCCGAAAAAGGGTTTGCATTGGTCTGAGGAGCGTGAGACGAAACGGTTAAGTGCTGCCAACATCCCCGTGAGCTTTTGGACTTCTCGGACAGTTCGGGGGCTCCGGATGTCCAAGATTGCTTGAATCTGATCCGGGTTAGCTTCGATTCCTCGTTGACTGACCAGATATCCGAGAAATTTACCCAATTCCACTCTAAAAACGCACTTTTGCCGCGTTCAGCTTCAGCCCGTACTCCCTGAGGGTGGAGAAGGTATCTGCCAAATCTGCCAGATGATCACAACTTCGTTTGCTCTTCACCAGCATATCGTCAATGTAGACCTCCATGGTGTTGCTGATCTGCTTTTTGAACATCCGATTCATCAGTTTTTGGTATGTCGCCCCGGCGTTCTTTAGTCCAAACGGCATCACTTTGTAACAGTAAACTCCCTTCGGAGTGATAAACGCCATTTTTTCCTGATCTAGGGGATGGAGAGGGATCTGGTGATATCCTGCTCGGGCATCCAGGAAGTCCATGCGTTCATATCCGGCAGTGGCGTCCATTAGCTGGTCCACCTTTGGTAGGGGGTAGTCATCCTTGGGACATGCCTTGTTTAGATCTGTGAAGTCTACGCAGACACGCCATTTTCCCCCCTTCTTCTTCGCGCAAACTGTGTTAGACAGCCATTCTGGGAACTGTATCTCTCGAATGGCGTTGGCCTTCAGGAGTTTGTCGATTTCTTCGTTGACCGCGCAGGCATGATGCGAGGCCATGCGTCGTGGCTTCTGTTTGACTGGCTTGTGTGCCGGGTCAACATGCAACTTGTGTGTGATTATCTCGGGGTCTACCCCCATCATTTCCATTGCATTCCAAACGAACACGTCTGCATTTCCCCTTAGGAACTCAATCATCTCCTCCTGTTCGGCTGCGGGCATCGCGGTTCCAATTAAGAAATGTCTTTCTTCCTCTCTCTCCACCAAGGGCACCTTCCGGAGGTCCTCCACCGACCGCTCAGTTGGGTCTATCCGGGGGTCATCCATTCCTGGATGCCCGTACTGTGATTGCTATTTATCCATNCGGTATCACTTTGTAACGTTAAACTCCCTTCGGAGTGATAAACGCCATTTTTTCCTGATCTGGGGGATGGAGAGGGATCTGGTGATATCCTGCTCGGGCATCTAGGAAGTCCATGCGTTCATATCCGGCAGTGGTGTCCATTAGCTGGTCCACCTTTGGTAGGGGGTAGTCATCCTTGGGACATGCCTTGTTTAGATCTGTGAAGTCTACGCAGACACGCCATTTTCCCCCCTTCTTCTTCGTGCAAACCGTGTTAGACAGCCATTCTGGGAACTGTATCTCTCGAATGGCGTTGGCCTTCAGGAGTTTGTCGATTTCTTCGTTGACCGCGCAGGCATGATGCGAGGCCATGCGTCGTGGCTTCTGTTTGACTGGCTTGTGTGCCGGGTCAACATGCAACTTGTGTGTGATTATCTCGGGGTCTACCCCCATCATTTCCATTGCATTCCAAACGAACACGTCTGCATTTCCCCTTAGGAACTCAATCATCTCCTCCTGTTCGGCTGCGGGCATCGCGGTTCCAATTAAGAAATGTCTTTCTTCCTCTCTCTCCACCAAGGGCACCTTCCGGAGGTCCTCCACCGACCGCTCAGTTGGGTCTATCCGGGGGTCATCCATTCCTGGATGCCCGTACTGTGATTGCTATTTATCCATGATCTCTTCCGGGGCTCGCCCCTTTTCTTGGGTGAACGCCCCGGCTCTAATAGCTGAATAAAAATAATTTTTTGAGGACGCTTGGTCCCCTCGGATCTCCATGATACTTTCTGGCGTGACAAATTTTAGTTTCTGGTGGTAAGTGGAGTGCACCGCTCCCAACGCATGCAGCCATGTTCGCCCCATGATCACGTTGTAGGGAGAGNCGTGACAAATTTTAGTTTCTGGTGGTAAGTGGAGTGCACCGCTCCCAACGCATGCAGCCATGTTCGCCCCATGATCATGTTGTAGGGAGAGTCCATATCAATTACGACAAACTCAGTGTTGATGACGAAGGGACCCGTGACAACTGGCAATGTGATTTTGCCTACGGACAGGGCGAACGAGCTGTTGAATCCGATGAGGGGTGTCCTGACCTTGGTGAGGTCCTTGAGGCCAAGACCCATCCGTTTTAAAGTCTCGGAGTACATCACTTCCGAGGAACTTCCAGAGTCTATCAACACCCTTTTGACGTCGAATTTTCCTATCTTCAGGGTCAAGACAAGGGCGTCGTTATAAGGAGTCACTACGCTTGTCAAATTCGTGTCAGAGAACGTGATGCTGGCCTCACCAGCCCTGGCCCTTTTACTGGGTGGCCCTCCATAATCCTCGGCTACCTTCCTTGTAAAAGCTACCCTCTTGAGGTCGGACTCGAGTTCCTTGGACGTGGGGCGATCCAAGGGACATACATGGATGACATCTATGACGTTGTCCGGCTCCTCGGTCGGGGCAAGGGTGTGTCTCTCTTCTGGCCTGGGCTCTATGTATTCTTTCAAGTATCCGTCTCGGACCAATTTTTTCAAGAATGATATGTATACCCTGCAGCTTTCGGTGCGATGTCCGAAATCCCGGTGATAGGAACACCTAACCTTTTGATCACGGGTGGAGGGATCGCTCTGCATCCTGGGCAGCCACTTGAAGAACGGCTCATGCTTGATTTTATGGAGCAACTTGAAGATGGGTTCCTTGAACATAGTATGAACCCCTTTGGATGAACTCCCTAGAGGGGGTAGCAATCCCTTTCGGAGAGTATCTTCCCGCTCCCTCTCCTTTCTCTTGGATTGGAGGGTTCGGCCTTTGCTGCTTCCCATCTCGTCCTCGATCCTTGAGTATTTGTTTATCCGGGCCATCAGCTCGCCCATATCCGAGGGAGTCTTCTTGGTCAGGGATCGGTACAGGTCCGTGTCCCTCGTCAAGCCGAGCCTGAAAGACGCCGCTGCTATGACTTCCGAGCAGCCTTCTACCTCATTTACCTCTTCCCAGTATCGAATTGCATACTGACGAAGGGNCCCACACACGGCGCCAGATTGTGCGTGCTGAATCTTACACAATATAAAAACGAGAACAGATCTCTCCCTTGGTGAACTCGAGTGAGTCAATTGAGTAGTCAACCACGCTGCTTGGAACAGCCTGTGAGATCCGGTGGTAACCTGGAACGNAATTGCATACTGACGAAGGGTCTCGGATTCCCTACGTCTGAGCGTTAGCAATGATCCAACGTCTTTGGGCCGCTTACTCCCGTAATGAATCGAGCCAGGAACTGCCTCGTCAATTCCTTCCACGATCCAATACTGTTGGGGGAAAGCGCCTCGAACCACTTTATCGCAGAGTCCTCCAAGCTCATAGGAAACACTCGGCAGAGGAACCGTTGGTCCGAATGATAGAGGGACATCANAAGTCAGTTTTTGAGAGAGAGTAAGAAGAAAACACTGAGTATAATTTGTAGCAAAAGTTTCACCTTTTGTTCTTGCATTTAGTGAGGAGTATTTATACCTCAAATATTCATGATTGTTGTCAGTGTGGTCAGTAGGTGATCATTAGATACAGGTAACGTGCGCACTGATTCCTATGAGGAATGTCTTCTCTATTAACTGCTCAGGACCCCGAACAATCAAGTCTGTGTCATCGCCCTACCGACGGTTCAATGAGCTCCTCGTAGGGAGGATGCAATAAATGTCCAGCCTTAGAGACATTTATTGCCTTTCACTTCTGAGCCTTANCCTCAGACTCATCTCCCTTCCTCCGTCTAGAAAATTCTCACCGGAGGTCATCCAGGGCTAATGGCCTTGCCTTCCTTGAATGATCATTAGGAGGGTGCTCGTTGGCTCTCGGTCGCTTTGGGGCCCTGGAGCTTTCTGCCTTGTTGTTTAGATGATTCCTTAGATCCTTCGTTTCTGCCTCCCGGGCGGGGAGCCCACGAGAGAAGAATGAGTCCCTCGACCATTCGCCGGAGGCGGCAATTTCGTTGAGCCGGCTTAGGACGTTTACATTGTCCTTTTCCAACTGTCGTAATCTATCGCCAAACTTTTCTTCGATCACCTCCGCCAGCTGACGAGNAAACCGAGGAAGAGGTTCATCTTGAATCTGAGAGGGGGGAGGCCTAGCGACCGATGTACCATATCAGACCGAGGGTACGTGTCGGTACATAAAAACGTATTAGATGCCACTCGATCCCATGATAAGTACCTCGGAGTAGAGGGGACTTGTGACCCGATGGGTACGTGATCTCGATAACAAGGATCAGTGACACCGAGGACACGTGTCTTCATCTTGGAGTATTCTGAAAATGTCCCATCAATATCTAACCGAAAAGTCAATTTGAGTTGATGGGTCTGTTGACCAATAATATTTCCTTTGGTAAAAAAAATAAAAAATAAGAAGGATGAAGTAAGAGGGATATATTTTTCACTCTTTATTCAAAAATAAAAAATAAAAATAATATATATTTTTTCTTTTGTGTTTGGTTGAATGGGTGAAAAATAAAAATAATTATTTTTTTTACTGGCTAAGATTAGAGGTGATAATTAAATCATGTCGTGTCGAACATTAGTAAAACTTAATTTAACTCATTTAATTAATTGTGTCGTGTCAAATTGTGACTTGACCTGTTTATTTTTGTGTCGTGTTCGTGTTCGTATTTGTGTTGACCCATATAAACTTTAAATAAAAAATTTAACACTAATATTCTATTTTCACTTAGTTGAATCCATGTTAATATTTTTTCTACAAACTAAAAATTAAATAAATATAATAATAATAAGTAAAAATATCTTTTTTATATAATAATTATGTCGGTCTTTAATAAATAGTTACAAATAAATAATTAATATTTTATGTCTATAATACTAGCTAAACATGTTAGTTTCGTGTTACTATATAAATAAAAAAATAGAGAAAATATTTATTTATAAATAAACGGGTTGATGGTATCAATTTTGAGTTTGACTGATTGAACTGAATATGAGCATTTTATATTTCTTGTTCAGGTCATTTTCAAGTTCGTGTCATAAAATTTTTGTTGAGTTAATTCAAAAATTTTCATCTCTAGTTAAGATGGAAAAAATATTTTTTTTAATTTTTATTTTATTTNGTGTCAAGTTAATTCAAAAATTTTCATCTCTAGTTAAGATGGAAAAAATATATTTTTTAATTTTTATTTTATTTTTATGATTGTATTTTTATATAAAATTAATGTATATACATAATATATGTATATTTTTATATCAAATTAATGTATATATATATATATACAAATAAGATACATCTCAACACAAATAATTAATTTTTTATCTACTTTCTTTTTAATTTTGAAGAGATTGACTTTGGTCAATTAGAAGGAAAGAACATTTATTTCTCGTTGGTTATCCCTCTAAAAAGGATTGATTTTTTATTTATTTTTATAACTTTTCATCTTTTTAATTTTTTATTATTTTATTATATTAAATGAAGCATAAAAAAACATTTATTTCTCATTGGTTACCTTCGTTAATGGGACGTAGCCATAAAGCAGCTGTTGGTACGAGGCCCTGCCTAGATTCTATTTGAAACACTGAAATTTTAAAGAACAATTCTAAAGAAACTTTATTTGAAAATCTTATCCGTAGAACTAATAATTTTAATGTAATTATTTAATTAATTGTGAGTTCTAATGATAGATATAACTCACAATCAATCTAATAATTGTTTATCACTAAGTCTTCAAGTTAAGTTTAAATAACATTTTTTAACTTTAAATAATTGTACTTATGAGAGAATCTATAAATATAAAATGAGCAATTCTATAAGAACCTTATTTGATGACTTAATATAAGGATCTAATGATGTGGTTTTAATGCAACTATGAGATTAACTTATCACAAACACCCATAATTGATCATGAAAAATATGGTATCGATATCAATACTTCATGATCTATCATATCCTTTGAAGTTATAACTTACATCAAAAAAATATTATAACTTAACCTTAAAAGTTATAATTTTTTGTCTACGGTAATAAAACTTCACACAAAAGTTTTGATATTGTATCAATATTTATGAGTATTTTTATCATTGTTATAGTATCAAAGAAAAATGTAAAAAATAATTACTACAACAGTGATAAAAATACCTACAAATGTGGTAAATCAACCATAAAAATAGTGTTTTTTTATTGTAGAAAAGTGATAAAAATAGTTACTAAAATAGTAATAAAAATATCTATAAAAATAGCAAATACCCAGAAAAGTATTAAAATTTTTAATTATAAAAAAATCCACAATAATTATAAAAATATCAATTAAAATAATAAATTTTAAAGATGGAGTACCAAATTTTTTTAGATACATAATGAAGTCCCTTTCAAACTCGATTGCAGTATTGAAATTAAGTTTTTCGATACCATACCGACACAGTTTTTCTGTCAATCAATAAGAACTGAGTTGTGCTTTTATTTTTTTAGGAGAAGACTACAGTAGACCCCTTGATTTTTTGGTATGGTGCCTAAAAATCAATGTCTACCGTAAATTAATCTAACAACAAAAAGGAGCCGTTGATTAATGTGTTTTTTCAATTTTTTTTCCCAAAGAGTAACTAGTTACTTGTTGATTACCGATTGACAAACAAGAGAAGACATTGAAATGACTTGTCAGATAATACATCATGATTACTAGTAATTTTATTAAAATATGCTAAAATATTGTTACTATAATGAAAGAAATATTTAAAACTTTAGTGGATTGTTACCACATTTATGTAAATTAGTAGTTGCACACGTACGTTTTATTTTAAATTTCAGTTAACTTGACGTTGTTGTATCAAATTAAAACATGACAACTTAATAGATAATTGCACATTTTAGCTATACTTCCCAAATTAATTGAGACATGTGTCATTCAAATTAATACTTTGAACATACAAAGCATTCCCTTTGATTTGAATATGTCATTTATCAATGAATAAAGCTAAAAATATGTCAATTTCTTAACCAAATGCTTGGTGCAAGAATAATTTTATTACAATTTATATGCCACTGCACATAGGAAAATGGGTGAACACATGAGCTTCACATTTAAACATAGTTTATCAAAGGGCTCTTTTATCACTGTATGAGTATGCCCACAAAATAGTTAATCAACGAGAAAAATGCAACCTTAAAGGACATAGTCAAAACAGTTCGAGAATACTCAGACACTATTAAGTATTTTGATGTAATTATGTCCTTGTTATTTCTACACTGAAGGCGGGGTTCATCTCCATAACACAAACTTTTGGGGATAAAATAAAATAGGCTTTTGGGGTTGGAACATGTTTGCCATCTAAACATATTTGTGGAACATATTTGTCATCGGCTAGGCTTGCTCGCTCTTCTTTGCATGAAGCCTCAACATCTGAATGCTCAGACTTAGCACTTTGGGAAATGATAAGCTTTGAGGTGGCCCCAGTAAAATCAATTTGCATTTGTGCTGGCCTTTGAGGCGGGAAATTGTTAAGCCAGAATTCTTCCCTAACCCCATTGATGGGTTCCTGTAAATGGTTTGATGGGGTCTAAGGACTGTAAATCTCTACTGTGCCTCCCTGCTTCACCCCATTGAAATGTGCCCAATTTGAACCGTGAAGACTATTTCTAGTATTTGATGACAAAAGTCTATTCGCATTTGAGTTCACTTCNTATTTCTAGTATTTGATGACAAAAGTCTATTCGCATTTGAGTTCACTTCCCATAGATGAAACATATTTGCCATCTAAAGTATGCATTTTTTTCCCTTTGCAGTACCCAAGAAATTGCAATGTCCTTTTCATGATTTTGTACCTCCTTATTGTAAATTATTTATCCTATCCATGTTATTTTACTCATTTGTAACTATTTAAAAATGGCTTAAGATATCTATCCTCCAATGGCCAGATCCCAAAACTATGACCAAGAATTTTATCAAACCTGATTTTAGTCATTAAAATAATCTCATGTCCAAGTACAAACATCCCAATACGGATACGTTACCATACGTCAAATATATAAGATGTCAAATGCATCAACAATAATATTATCAAATCATAGATCTAAGAAGCAATACCATTGTCATAGAAAGCTACAGTAGGACTAAACAACTACTATGTTATGAACAGCATCATAGCAAAAAAAAAAATACATGACAAATTTCAAATAGTTGATGCACCGCCTTGCATTGATTTCAGAGAAAGGTCAAGCACCTTCCAAACAAGAGAGGTTCCCAATTTTTCAACATTACAACACGCCAGCTTACACGAAACTTCTAATTTAGTAGTGTTATTTAAAGCCTAAAAAAAATTTCAAACAATCAAAGCAGACGTTAATAGATTAAATTATATGAATCTCTCTTGTCAAGCAAATCACGATAAATATAACTACTTGCTTAGTTTTGGGGGGAAAATTATGTCAAGTTTCCTATGGCCGACCATTATTACCATAATTCAGTTAAATTTGACGTTCATGTCAAACCCACCTAAATATGTGGATTCTCACTTGTAGAAGCTAGCCTTGCCATTCCAATCTATGCAACCTGTGTAGTTAAGGGGCAATATTCATCAATTTTTTAGAATAGTTACAATTATTTTTCATCTAAAATAGAATCCAAAAAAGAAAAACAGANTGCCATTCCAATCTATACAACCTGTGTAGTTAAGGGGCAATATTCATCAATTTTTTAGAATAGTTACAATTATTTTTCATCTAAAATAGAATCCAAAAAAGAAAAATAGAAATGCAGATAACAGTTCGCTCAAGGTACTTCATCACATATCCAACATGCAAAAGCTACAACTAAAAGAATGCAACCCCATAGCCTAAAATTCTGGATCAAAAACAAAAAGACAAATGAATTACTCCATCGGTGCCAATTGAAGTAAAGTTGCTGGGCGTGTGAGACAGAGACAAGGGGAAGAGTGTGTAGTTCACCATCCATGATTGAAATTTACCCTTGCATTCTAAATTTATAGTGACTGAGCTAGGCGTGTGAGATAGAGATAGGGGGAAGAGTGTGTATGTAACGCCCCAAAAATCACCTTGGACGGCATTATAATTTAAAATCATTCATATCATGAGAGCACTAATATAATCCATAAATAAATGAGACTTCATTCATCTTCCATAAAATATTTACAACATTACCCAAATTGAAATGCCGAACCATGACANTTGAGCTAGGCGTGTGAGATAGAGATAGGGGGAAGAGTGTGTATGTAACACCCCAAAAATCACCTTGGACGGCATTATAATTTAAAATCATTCATATCATGAGAGCACTAATATAATCCATAAATAAATGAGACTTCATTCATCTTCCATAAAATATTTACAACATTACCCAAATTGAAATGCCGAACCATGACATTTACATCCCAAAATTTTAACTATCATAACGCAGCGAAATTACAAAAGAAAGCTAGACTTCACAATGTTTTCAAAATTGAATTTCCTAGTCAAGAACAAAGATAATGTTNAATGCCGAACCATGACATTTACATCCCAAAATTTTAACTATCATAACGCAGCGAAATTACAAAAGAAAGCTAGACTTCACAATGTTTTCAAAATTGAATTTCCTAGTCAAGAACAAAGATAATGTTGCTCTAAGCGTCCACCTTGAGATCCACGTTCCCTTCTATAGGAGACTCCCAGTGTGCCAGTTCATCCACTCCCAACTCCTCCTTTAGGACATAATCTGAAAAATATTATTTGTAAGGGGTGAGCACTAAGCTCTGTAACAATATTTCTCCCATACTCGAATAAGGTTTGAAAAAGCATATAAAAACGGTTGGTCACCTTTCACAAATAGCATATATAAATTTTTGGAGAAAACAGGAACATTCGAAATAGATCTCAAACTCATCCAATAGCAATAATTAAATGAACAGTAAAATAAATTTCCCAGCAATAAACCTTTTCCAACTATAATCCGTTTTTCACAAGTTCTTGTAAAATCTCATACTTTTACAAGCTCTTTTAGGAAACCAAGTCCAAACAATAACAATAATCCACAACTTGGATCCTTCTAACAGTATGTATATGTATCTCAAGCATGATGTATGACAATCATATGACATCGAGAATATCCTGGCCCACACACACACAAATCCCCGCAAGGATATCAAACTTCGAGAAGGGCGCCTACCAATGCACTGATAATAATGAATCCAACCCAGACATAGTATACTAATCCTTTGATACGGCACCCGTGAGCTAATAGTGGTTTAGTCCTCGCAAGGCACCAACCCCACTACGAGTGGTAGACAAAGTTCAAATCCGTCCGGAGTACGAACCACCACATCTACCCACTCTACGATACCCGATCAACGGCCACCCATGGTCATCCAAACATCTCCATGAGATACAATCACCAACAATTTCTCAACAAAAGTTCATAATTTTCAAAATTCCCAATTCTCACAATTTGTAATACAAGAGAACAATTTATGAAAATACTTTTTACCCAAATTCTCTCTAAAGTGTGCTTTAACTCCGAAATACTTCCTCACTTCTAATATACCCCATATTACTTCTCCCAATGTTTCTCCACCTTCTAGATTCAATGAAAATCTTATTTTGACCTATTAATGTTTTGAACTTACCTAACAACCTCTTCCAAGCTTAAATACCTTCGCAACTNCACCTTCTAGATTCAATGAAAATCTTATTTTGACTTATTAATGTTTTGAACTTACCTAACAACCTCTTCCAAGCTTAAATACCTTCGCAACTTAAACTTCACAATCAATTTGCCTCCCAATAGTTATTTCTACCGTTATGATCTATGTGATTCATTTTTACGTCATTACATATATTAGAATTACTAAACAATTATATCATTATATTAATATAAACATGTGGGGATTTACTGTGTAGGCCATCATCCATGATTGAAATTTATCCTTGCATTCTAAACTTATAGTGATTGAGTAGTGGCTCTAGATTTTACTTGTTGCATAGATTAAGCATATTATTGGTCCATCTTCCAAGAGAGGTAACAATGCAACAAGTTGATCATGTGACAAATGAGCATATTCAAATGCATGACGGAGTTGGTAATAGCGGGCAAATGATTATTCATTAGCAACTCTAAAAGGTTTACCCCAAATGAAGCCTAAATTGCAAGAGCTCTTTCAAACGTTATGAATTAGGCTGGCAGATAATCAACTATAAAAAAAATACTATGATTAATTTAATACCAAAATTTGCAAGGTAGACCTGTATTCATCAAAGTAATTGGTCTAAACTTAATAATAGTGCTTCTGATCACTCTTTGTATCACAAACTAAGACCCAAAACCTCAATTCATCTTCTTCTTTTTCATTTTCCAGTAACCAAACATAATATGCAAACCTGAAAAACCTTTACTAACAAAAAACAATAAAAGAGACAAACAAACAAATAAAAAAATCGCACAACTCAGGTCGATAATAGGAATAATAAAAGTGGAGTTCTATTTTTCACTCAAGAGAACATGCCCAATCTTATTTGCATAATGTTAAAATAAGGACACTATGAGAGTAATAAGTCATAACCTCTTGAATTAACAATCACCTCTGCCACCAAACATACTTCATATACTTTTTCCAATGTCATAAAGAACAATGCATAACAACTATTTAATCTACATCGAAATTTAATTTTTCCTCATAAAAGCAACAATTCAGAAACTTTGAAAAATAGCTGAAACTCCCAAATTATGGATGTAGTCCTCACTTTTGTTTATATATTCAATGTTAGCCAGTTCCAAATACTCATAAATTCGACTACTTGAAATTCTTTTGCCGAAAAAAAACAATAGTCTAATGTCAATAAATCCCAAAACCCATGACAATCTGTAAATGGTGATTGCATAATCTCGTATACTCTAATTCATCTTCCTAAAATACAAAGTCAATCCAAAATTTTGGTTCCCTATATAGAATATACAAATACTAACTTGCATAAGTAAAATGCAACATTCCATAAATTAATACTAACTGAAATTTGGACCCAACAATAAAATTTGACGATAATGTTTGTTCTAGGCATGTTGACATTGAAAAATTTAAGGTGCAAATTTCATGAGACAAAACAAAGCTATTTGGTCCAGCATTTGCATTCCTTTTCCACTATCTACATTCTTTTTTCACTAAGTTTCGTGTTATGATGGGATTATTGTCAAAACCAACAAGCCATTCGAACATAAAACTCTAAATGCCAACATTAATCAACAAATGATTCGAACATAAACACATAGCAAACACTAAAATTAGTATAACCTACATACAAAAGAAACCATACCACGCTATGCAAGTCCTTTTTTGGTACCATATGTACGACTTCCCCTTCTTCACAAAGTACTTTATTTTTGAACTGTATATTCCTTCCCTGCTAAAGAAAACCATTCAGAGGATACATATAATTAAAACACTGACTACAAAANCGGTACTATATGTACGACTTCCCCTTCTTCACAAAGTACTTTATTTTTGAACTGTATATTCCCTCCCTGCTAAAGAAAACCATTCAGAGGATACATATAATTAAAACACTGACTACAAAAGCTTTGTGCATTTAATTTTTTGTTACCTGTTGATTACCGGTTGGCAGACATGATAAGACATTGAAATAACTTGTCAGATAGTACATCATGATTACTAGTAATTTTATTAAAATATACTATAATATTGTTACTATAATGAAGGAAATATTTACAACTTTAGTGGATTGTTTACCACATTTATGTAAATAATTACTATAATGAAGGTAATAATTACGATAATTGTGAATGTTTTATACGAGAGTTGTACTTAATTTGTGAATAATTTACAACTAATCCAAGAAGATATACTCGTTTTATGGATAAAATTACTAGTGGAGAGCAATATTTACTAGTTTAATGGTATAATGTACAATATTTACTAGTATTTGATCAATCATTAATTATGACCGATTGATCATAACACACAAATGTGTGCTTAATTTATGAATAATTTACAGCTAATCCAAGAAGATATACCCGTAATTTTATACTAGAGTTGTATTTAATTTGTGAATAATTTACAACTAATCCAAGAAGTTATACCCGTTTTATGGATAAAATTACTAGTGGAGAGCAATATTTACTAGTTTAATGGTATAATTTATGATATTTACTAGTATTTGATCAATCAATAATTACGATCAATTGATCATAACACACAAATGTGTGCTTAATTTGTGAATAATTTACAACTAATCCAATAAGATATACCCGTTTTATGGATAAAATTACTAGTGGAGAGTAGTATTTACTAGTTCAATGGTATAATTTATGATATTTACTAGTATTTGGTTGATCATTAAATATGATCGATCAATCNGAAGATATATCAATTTTATGGA
Source organism: Ilex paraguariensis (assembly GCA_963454935.2). Classification (NCBI taxonomy): domain Eukaryota; kingdom Viridiplantae; phylum Streptophyta; class Magnoliopsida; order Aquifoliales; family Aquifoliaceae; genus Ilex; species Ilex paraguariensis. The sequence goes on from CAUOFW020003491.1 coordinate 631,238, forward strand.
ATATTTATAATTTTAGTGCATTGTTTACCATATTTGTGTAAATAATTACTATAATGAAGTTATTGTTTCCATAATGAAGATAATAAATACGATAGTTGTGAATATTTTATACAAGAGTTGTACTTAATTTGTGAATAATTTATAACTAATCCAAGAATATATACCCGTTTTGTGGATAAAATTACTACTGGAGAGCAGTGTTTACTAGTTCAATGGTATAATTTACAATATTTACTAGTATTTGATCGATCATTGAATATGATCGATTGATCAGAACACACAAATGTGTGCTTAATTTGTGAATAATTTATAACTAATCCAAGAAGATATACCAATTTTATGAAATATTTACAAGTGGACAACAATATTTATTAGTTCAATGGTAGAGTTTATGATATTTAGTAGTCCTTGATCGATCATTAAATATCATCGATCAATCGGTAACAAATTGATGTGTCCTTGATCGATCATTAAATATGATCGATCGATCAAAACACACAGGTGTGCTCTTAATTTGTGAATAATTTACAACAAATCCAAGAAGATATACTAGTTTTGTGGAATATTTACAATTTTAGTGGATTGTTTACCACATTTGTGTAAATAATGACTATAATGAAGGTATTGTTCCATAATGAAGGTAATAATTACAATAGTTGTGAATGTTTTATACGAGAGTTATACTTAATTTGTGAATAATTTACAATTAATCCAAAAAGATATACCCGTTTTATGGATAAAATTACAAGTTGAGAGTAGTATTTACTAGTTCAATAGTATAATTTATGATATTTACTAGTATTTGGTTGATCATTAAATATGATCGATCAATCATAACACACAGATGTGTGCTTAATTTGTGAATAATTTATAACTAATCCAAGAAGATATACCAGTTTTGTGGAATATTTACAAGTGGATAGTAGTTAATGAATGACCTCTTTTTTTTAGTTCATACTTTTAGTGAATGACCTCTTTTTTTTTTTTGTATTGTAGATAGAATATATGGAGTGGGTCACACCACAAGGGGTGTTTGTTAAACAACCGCCTTGTAGAAGCAACCCTCAAATTGCTGCATGGGGGGATGAGGAAATTAAGAAACATGTACTCACGTTGAATAAGTCCAAACGACTAGCATGTCAAGAGGTTACTTGCCAATAGTTTGAAAACACCATGAATAGACTCCCACCAGTTGATACAGTAAACTTTAGTAAACAATCAACCCATGCATATTTTGACATCTGATGAGAAACCACTGGTATGCATATACCATGATATTGAAATCACATTGATTTATAATAGTTTTTGACAATTTATCATTTGTGTAAATTTGCAGGACTGGGTGGCAAGAATGTCTAGGATGGAGAATGCGATTGTNCCCACCAGTTGATACAGTAAACTTTAGTAAACAATCAACCCATGCATATTTTGACATCTGATGAGAAACCACTGGTACGCATATACCATGATATTGAAATCACATTGATTTATAATAGTTTTTGACAATTTATCATTTGTGTAAATTTGCAGGACTGGGTGGCAAGAATGTCTAGGATGGAGAATGCGATTGTTAACCTAACTTGCATGGTCAGCTCAATGGTTAGCATGATGTAAATGTTCATGGGTGGCTATGCACTGAAACCATCAAATTATGAAGACATAGACAATCATGCTGCGGTTGGAGAAGTTGATGAGCAAAAAAATAAAATTGACTTGAATGAAAATGTAAACGCCAACTGCCTTAATGAAGTGGATGTGGACTACTGGATTTGAACACCCATTGCCGTTGTCCGCATCCCACCACCAAAATCATTCTAGGAGGAACGGGGACGGCCATTGAATATTAGCAATGTGGGTTACAAACAAAATAACGTAAGTGACATGCAATAGGCTTCTTACTTGTGCACCCAAACATCATTCCCACCAATGCAACTACGAAGAGATTCNCAAAAAAATAAAATTGACTTGAATGAAAATGTAAACGCCAACTGCCTTAATGAAGTGCATGTGGACTACTGGATTTGAACACCCATTGCCGCTGTCCGCATCCCACCACCAAAATCATTCTAGGAGGAACGGGGACGGCCATTGAATATTAGCAATGTGGGTTACAAACAAAATAACGTAAGTGACATGCAATAGGCTTCTTACTTGTGCACCCAAACATCATTCCCACCAATGCAACTACGAAGAGATTCTAAATGGAGGCCAAGCAAATATGTGATGTCACCATATGAACAACCAAAGGTATAACATATATCAAACTTAATTTATTACTTACACTATACATTATCCTCACTTATATTTTACTCACTTCAACTACAACATCGTGGGGTGAAGAAGGATGATAACAAAGAGGGCAATGGGGAGGTGAATAATTCCCGGAACACATTCAACCAAGGGACGATTCCATGCATAAATATTTAATGCCTAAGGTTATCACATTATTTCTTATTATCCAATTTTTTTACATGTGTATGTTCAATTTCTCTTTCCACAGGGTGGTGACCACATGAATGGTTATGACAACAAGGCAGCGATCGATGTGTACAAAACTCCACATAATCTTGCTAACAAACTGAAATTGACTTGTAATAGTGCTTTGGTTGCTGAAATTCATAAGATCTATTTTGTTTTATTGTTGAGTATGTGACANTAATGGGGAGGTGAATAATTCCCGGAACACATTCAACCAAGGGAGGATTCCATGCATAAATATTTAATGTCTAAGGTTATCACATTATTTCTTATTATCCAATTTTTTTACATGTGTATGTTCAATTTCTCTTTCCACAGGGTGGTGACCACATGAATGGTTATGACAACAAGGCAGCGATCGATGTGTACAAAACTCCACATAATCTTGCTAACAAACTGAAATTGTCTTGTAATAGAGCTTTGGTTGCTGAAATTCATAAGATCTATTTTGTTTTATTGTTGAGTATGTGACAAACTTGAATGGTAATTTAATGTCACAGATTGGGTAAACAGATTTTAGATTCCACTGTGGGTATTCCACAACATGTTAAGGAATATGAAAATGTAGACATCCTTTATCTTGAAGATAAAAAATTGATTCTGAATTACATATTTGACAAGAATCTTGACATAAGGTATGATATTTTTAAATGTAACCCTTTATGCATTTTAATTATGTATTAAAATGTGATCGAAAATATTTTTATGCTTATTCTTGTTTGTAATTTTTGATTTTTTATTTCAAAAAAATAGAGAAATTTTAATTAGGTTTGAACACGACCATGCTACACGCCATTCCCTCATGACACTATTACCAAAATAGTGGTTACTTGATTCGGTTGGTTAATTTGGAATTTTTATTTATTTATCTATACTTTGTTATCATAAATTATACCAATCATATGCAACATTGATACATTATGTTGAATTTCACAGGTTGTGGACTTGGCTCACAATTTGTTAACTAAGGAAGATAAGACAAATCCAAAAACTGAGTTAGAGAGGTGGTTCCTACCCACGTGGTTCTCAGTAAGAAATTTGGGATTTTTTGGTAGTACCTAATTTTATTAAACAAAATTACATACAATAGGTGTATGTAATTTTGATTGTTGTATTCAGCAACAGACATTGGCTCGGTCTATGGCAAACAGTGAAAGTAAAAAAGGTTTGCTTCAATCTATGTGTGATGTGCATTGGAAGTACATAAAAGATTTTAGATACTATGACAAGGTGTGTAATAACCCTACTATTAATCCGTTTTGAATTCAAAGACCTAACATTAGTTAAATTAATCCACACTTATCAATAATGTTTGTCTGTATAAAAAATGTAGATATACATCCCGATCAACTAGAACAATGACCATTGGTATCTATGCGTCATTGACGTCACTGAACAGAATGCTCTTTTGTTAGACCCGCTTCCTTGTGACGATATTTCCATTCGGCTAAATGCTGTGCATAATGTGATATTTGAATTAGATGATGTTCTTGAAGTTACACATGATAAATACCAACCTTTATTGGGAACATTCACTTTGTCCGCCCCGCCTTGGGCCCCACGTCAGGGGAATGGATATGATTGTGGAATGTTTGTTGTCAAGGTGATCCTAGCTCCAATGCTTTTTTCAGGCTTTAGCATTAAGGTGAATTATATAACATGTAACATACGAAATGTTGCAATTTCGGCTACTTCTATAATTTTTTTATATCCTTCCTCGAGTCTCATTAAGTTAACCACTTGGTATCATTTGATCGCAAGAAGATTCGAACAAAAAGCATATGAACTTTGATTTTTCATTAGCTACTCACGCTGATTATAGAGTGAGGAACAAACTTATACATAAGGCCTGAGAACGTGGAAGAGAAATGGGGAAATGTAGAAGTATATTAGATGGAATGTAAGTAGGTAGGTGGTATGTATATAGTAGAATACAGTGTTGACTTGTGAATGGAATGTGATAGGTGGTATATAGTGAAATACAATGTTGACTTGTGAATGGGATGTGATTAGGTAGGCGGTATGTATATAGTGAAATACAATGTTGACTTGTTAATGGAATGTGATTAGGTAGGCGGTATTTATTTAGTGGAATACAATGTTGCTTGGAAGCTGGACTGTGCTTTGTTAGGCGGGATATATATATTGGAGTACAATGTTGATTGGTGAATCAAATGTGCTTAGGTAGGCGGTATTTATATATTGAAATACAATGTTATGTGGCGACTGGAATGTACAATAACTGTTTCATGAACAAATATCTGTAATTTTTGGGATACATCAATCATTCTAGCACAATGAAGTGTGAAAACACATGTTGCATATGTACATATTCGTGAATGGATTGGTTGTTGATGCGGAAGGGTACACTCTATGATCCATTATATGACATATTGGTGAGGCACAAATTAAAAAAGACATGAACTCCACAAACTCTACTTCATTGTTCACAAGTATACATTATGTTTAACAATTTGGAGCATCATCGAAGGATTACAAGAAAAAAAAAAATGAAAATAGAAAGAGGCAAAATCAAATATACAATCACTTGAATCTAATNAGCATCATCGAAGGATTACAAGAAAAAAAAATGAAAATAGAAAGAGGCAAAATCAAATATACAATCACTTGAATCTAATCCTTAATAACACCTTCAATGAAGCTATATTTCTGACAAGAGTCCCAGAAACTGCAGCACAGAACGCAACACATGCTCACAGCACCAGGCATCTGCAAGAAACAATCACATAAACATAGCAACAAAACCAAGGCATCATCATCTCTCCCAGTTTTAAATAACTCCACATGCCAGGTACCAAAAAAAAACATAATTCAGGCACAAAAAATAAAAGGCACACATATAAGTGCCATAAGGATCCAATTCACAGTTCCTCATCAGACAAATTAACATTACAAGAAGCAAAAGAGAAAGACAAACCAATATCCATAACATAACANCATAATTCAGGCACAAAAAATAAAAGGCACACATATAAGTGCCATAAGGATCCAATTCACAGTTCCTCATCAGTCAAATTAACATTACAAGAAGCAAAAGAGAAAGACAAACCAATATCCATAACATAACAAAATACTGAAAAAAGTTTTAGCAAAACAAACCATCCAAGGCACTTCCATGCTTCCATACTCCCTTGAACATCTTTCATTACCTACATATTTCAAACAAATCAACACTACCTACAGAAGACAGACCATCAAAAATCACAGCACAACTCTACATCAACACATGCTTTCACCCTTAATCAGCTATGTCAGCCCATATTATCATACACAGCCACCCTCTTCTTTCTTATCATTAGCAATAGCTCCTTCCCATTAAANGACCATCAAAAATCACAGCACAACTCTACATCAACACAAGCATTCACCCTTAATCAGCTATGTCAGCCCATATCATCATACACAGCCACCCTCTTCTTTCTTATCATTAGCAATAGCTCCTTCCCATTAAAGACAAAAATCGATAGCTGCTGCATTTTGGGAATCCTGGTTTATCCACCAACATTCTTCTAACCAAGAATGGTAGCTTTCTTGTCAAGACCGTAAGCAATACCAACAACTGTATGTCTCATTTATAATACGCATGAAATTGAGACCTTAAATAACACCAGCAACCTTGGTAGCCTGGCGCTGGGAGTCATTGTTGTATGTAGACAGTCATTGAAGTATACAGGGACATCCTCAATAACATTATGCACAGTTGATCTAAGGANAACCAGCAACCTTGGTAGCCTAGCGCTGGGAGTCATTGTTGTATGTAGAGAGTCATTGAAGTATACAGGGACATCCTCAATAACATTATGCACAGTTGATCTAAGGAAAGCCTCAGCAATCTCCTTCATGTTGATAAGCACCATAGTCGATATTTCCTCAGCAGCAAAATGTTTCTCTTCACCCTTGTAGTTTACAACAGTCATTGGCTTGTCACTAGGACCAGAAATGACATTAAAAGGCCATAACTTGATGTCACTCTGAACAGAGGCATCATTAAATCTCCTACCAATTAAATGTTTTGCATATGCCAATTCCAAAAAAAAAAAATTGATTAGCAGCGATGCATACTTAAATATGTTGACCAGCTAATCTATCTGACACATCAATAGCTTCTCGACAAACATGATGCAACCAAAAGTCCAAACTACAAAGCAATGATCTGATTCATCTTAAATAACCCAGGCAATCACAAGAAGAATCACATAAGCCCAACATAATTAACAAGAACAAATTAATCAGACTCAATGGTGAAACTATAACAAGAGAGTCCATAATCCACAATCATATGCAACGCATCACACTGGGCCCTAAACTCAGCAACCGTATTTGACCAATCCCCATAGAAGAATGATGCAAACAACACCACCTTACCCTTTGAATTCCTGATAGCTACTCCACCACCATTAGATCCAAGACTCTTTCTTGAATTCCCAATGAACCCATATGCACTTCAAGATAGAACTTGTGACATATGTATGATGTTATCTCTCAATTTGTTTTCCCCAACAATGACCAAGTTAATAGCCACCTTCCTTCGCATGTATTCACTCTTATCTTGCATTAACAAAGGTGAACCATTACATAAACACTTTTTTATTGTACTATTATTAAAGCTATTTGGCAGTGTCGGCACAGAATGTGACTGTTATTCACCTTTAGTATATAACCTGGCTCCAAATGTGATGACTGCATCATCTTCACTACGAAAAGTCCACTATCAAAACCATTGCCTTGTTTGGGCATCCAGGTTGGTTGAACAAGCTTCCACTTGCCCAATTTGTGTTTAAAATCGGGAGCCCTAGTTGCAAGAATGTCGTCCAAAATCTCAATCTACAAAACAAGTTTGAAATGTAATTGCAAAAAAATTTGTTGACACGTATCTTTTGCTAAATAAAAACAATAAGTATCTTACAACTCTATTTGCATTTGTGTGGTGAATCCTTGTTCTTTTTGGATTTGGTAGAGGATCGAGTAGGAATGTTTGTTTCTCATCCATATCCACCAATAGTAGATACCAATGTGATTCTTCATCGTTTATTGGAATATATATCTACATAGAAACTGACAATTATTCATAAAATCCGGTATAGGTATCTGATATGCAGCATGAATTAACTTAAAAATAATTAGAAAAAGAATTTTTCAATATAGAATGCCTTTGTGGTTGTTGTAAAATTAGGGAGTGGGAGGCGAATAAACTTCGGCTTTTTTTGAGTTTCCCTTGCACCCTAATTGTAAATGATGGTACTTGAAAGGGCTTGTTGCTACATAAATTCATCAATTGACACGCATTAATTTGTTTGCCACATGACACGAACTGTTTATTGCATAATTCAACTAAAACTTTTCAGAAATGAAAACATGTACTTACAGAGAAGACGATAGGTAAGTACCATCGTCCCGTTTGTGGAGCGATGCATGCACGTATATCAATTATCTAATACATTTTTGACATGATATTTTAGTTTTATGCTCATAACGTCACAATAATAAAATCAACAAAATTAACATTCACGAACAATTCCACTCAGCCATTGGTGCGGGGCAAGGGTCTGTAAAATTTTCCTACTGCCTCGACCATGGTCACCAAATGATACCATACGCTCACTATACTAAAAAAAAATACATTTTTTTTATGTGCTGTTGCGTTGAAAAATGATACAATTAGCAGTTGTTAAGCATAAGCTATAGCGTCAAATATAGGGTACACCAACACATACTCATATGGCCAATTTTTGTCAAATATGTAATTGTAGATTGCGCGCTCCATATCAACATCGATATGGGTTAATTGTGGGAACACCACATCTGTCATCTACAACGCAATTTATCTTATAAGGGGTTCAAAGTGTCATTCATTTGAAAACGCATGTTGAATTTTTAATACAAAACACGATAATTCATACTTCATCTGAGTGGTGTCCCTCTGCGGCTTGTGGATCATCCAATTCAACCTTCAATATAAATTTCTCATTCTTCAGTTCACATCATGAAGTCATCAGTAAGAGATGTGGTAATACATTTAACAACACATATAATATTTCACCATTGAAACAAATAATATACACATATTCGTGAGATCAATTTCATCTTCCTCGTTATTTCCCCCATGTAATGTGGCACTTCCTTCGCAGTTGCCGATTTATCAACAAATTGGGACACAATATGTCCAATCTCACACAATCTTTTCTCCATCATAGACATAGATGTTGTGCAGTGTGATGCAAAAGTATCAATTTTTTTTCCATGCGTTCGACAACAACCTCAAGTCTTCCAATTCTTATACGCAAATCCTACAAACCAATATACGTAATAATTGACAATACGGTTAATTATTTGCGGCCACAAATTAAAAAAAATGACCAAGCATCCTAAAAGCAGTATTCGCCATGATCTTCTATATAAAAATTACATACGTCAGATGCTACTCATTGAGTTATGGTACCAAGTGCATCATCAATTAACTCATCCTCAACAAATACATCCAACTGCATACATAAAACTAATGAAATATGCGCGTTCAAATAATATATAAGACATTACCATACAATAGTGCATACGAAAAAAAAATAACAATATGTACACCTCATTGAGATTGAAGCCTCCTAACTTCAAGATAGCACTCATTCGTTTACTGACATCGTTGTCACCCCACTGTCCAATTCGTGGGACCTCCTAAAAAACCAAGGAAATAATTGTTTCTCTTCCTGGTGTAACTCGTTCAAGATATAAAACCTACATACCAAATAAATTGAAGACCATAAGACACTATTTACCCATTGTATACCATATATACATTAACAAATATGGTTTTTATAAGTAAATTACCATCAAAACTACCAGACAACCACCCAATGATCCCCGTCTGGAACATTGAAATTTTTGAATGCCTTTGATGACTCCATCAAATGCAAACTTGCACCAATTAGTATGTCTTAAAGAAGGCACGTCAATAACAGAATGTAATGCAACAACACTTAGCGCAGTTCGCATTGTTAGACAAAGCATACAACCATTAATATATAAAACAGACAGTCGTATAAATTCATCAGAGGCATCTGTGATTGAACTAAGGCGCTCCGTCAAATGTTTCAAAGATACCTTTGGTTGTCCATTAAATATAGACGTACAAAGATCGTTAATGTTGTTCGTTGTACCCATTGTCACCACATTTGTCCCTACAAATTGCAAACCTAGTATGTAGGTGACATCTTGGGGGTTGAACTTCACCCATTTCTCATATAAGTTGAACGCACACTTCTGGGGATCAAATCATTCTGCCAACCATGCACACAAATCATGTCTAATATAAGTGCATTATATGCCGAGTAATCCCCCCAATCTAATTTTGATGATGGCTTGTTTTTGTGCGGCATTTAAATTTGTAACAAATTTCACTAGTGTTTTTGGTGAACATCTTGTTTCCACAAAATGCTATACACGTAAAGTAATGGAACTATTAATATGGAACATTACATGTCCAGTTGAACAAACTGATTATTTGTATGCATAATGGTTAACATAACGTAATGTAAGAATGTATTACATACTCGCTCAGATGTCTCGACTTTATTATCGGCCTATTTTCGTCGCTGTCGCTTCCCTTCAGTGGTAGTAGTAACCAATTGTTTCCTCTTCACCCTAGTGTAAGTTGTTGTCATGTAATACAAACTATGAAGATCTAACATATAAAAATATGTACGAGCAATCAAATTTCTTTACATTGTATTTGATTAAGAAGTAAATACACTCATCCACAAATGATCTTCAAACATAAATCACCGGTACCTACAAACCACCATTTATGGGATTAGCTTTGATTATAAATGGCATGGAACAACCATGAGATTAAATGAAACATCACTAAAGCTTATAACACACACCAACAATTAAAACGCATCCCCAAAATCAATCACATAAATACCAAATGTACAGATAAATTTTGTAGATACAATATCCCAAATATTTTGTAGATACATATTATATACACCTTGTAACCAAAAAGCAAACTATCACACTCTATTCGCAAAAAGTACAAAATGAGACCTAATAAAATGTAATCTATGGCATGTTTCATTCACTACATAGCACAAAGAAGTTAGAGAAACTAATTTATTGTTCTGGTAATCAACATTCATAAAAAAATGTGATGAAAAAATAGAATCAAAAGAGTCAGGTGTTCTTACAATGAGAAGTGATGTATGAGTTTTTTGGGTTGTCTTCTAACTATCCAACACGAAGAGATCAAGTCAAAGGGATTTTGTGGGTTTTTCAATGGCATTTTTTTGGGTATTTGGTGGGTTTTTTGTTGATTTTTTCGTGAGGAGGGATATTTGGGGTTTTTTGGCTAGGTTATTTGGTGGGATTTTTGGGGGTTGTTGCTGGATTTTTTTTGGGGTCTTCAAATGGGAAACAAGAGAGAGATGATGGACAGAATATGGATAAATACAGAGACATAGAGACATGAAGAAGTTGAAGAGAGCTTACCTTTGGTGCTTAATGAAGACAATGAATATGATGAAGACAACCAACACACCCATTGAACTGCTGTGGAGAAAGAGATGGAAGAGAGCGAAGGAAATAAAGAATGGGTTCTGAAAATGGCGGTTCTAAGAGAGAGAAATAGAGCCTCAGATGTGTTCGAAAATATCAGTTCTAAGAGAGAGAGAGAGAGAGAGATATAGAGAAGAAAATGTGTTCGAAAATGTCAATTCTAAGAAATGTATAGAAAGATAGATGTTTTTCACTTTTGGGGGAAAAAAAAGGGAGGTTGGGGGAATTGGGCGGGGAAATGGATGGCATTTTATATTTTATTTGAGTTTTGAACATGAGATTATTTAGGGTGTTTTGTTTGTTTTTTAAATTTCATAAATGGGGTGATAAATTTGCACAAGACAACTTAATTTATTATTGATTTTAAAATTTTAAATATAATATTACTATATTCCAACTAACATAAAATGTAATATAATTCATCCACAAAAAGAGAATTGGCACTAAATTAATTAGACTAATTGAATAAAAATTGAAACAAAATTGGAACCGTAACAAAATTAAGTGCGAACTAATCCAATGAGTATATATATTAAAACTAATTTGTTAATGGACTTACTAGTATGTGCAACACATGTACGACACGATCAAACGAAAAAAATCGACAAGAAATTTGTAGTGGGTTTTCATATGAGATCCTAACGAGTTTGGGCGATAAACATGTTAACCCATCAAACACATTTAATAAGCGGTGAAATTTGTAGGTGAGTCTTGCAACCCTTTTAATACTCGCCTTTCCATTTAATAAAATTAATATAATAATAAATTAATAATTACTATGAAAATTTTATCAAGGAATTTTTTTTTCTTTTTTTGTGGATGCCACCAAAAAATATATAAATAAAAATTGTAATTAGTGACACCCATAGGATTTACAACTATTATGAGTGTATTTGAACTTAGTTGTGGTAAATAGTTTACAAATCTGATGACAAGTCATACTGCCTTTATTGTAATATATTGCATATCAATAAAAGCTTTCTACCAAATCCCAGCCTGAATTTAATGGACCTCACCTACTTTTAATTACCATTTGGAACTTGGTTTTTAGTAATCATATGTAATTGAAACACCATACACCAACTCCATTAACACCTGCTTGCTTGAATATATACAATTGCATGAGAGGAGGGGAAATTCCACAGGTATGTCATACATGATACCCACTATTTTGAATGCCATATATTTTCAATACATTAGAATAATGTTTGATTATGTTTCCGTTTCAGTAATTCAATTATTTTTAAAGGTATGTCCAACAACAATTTTTCTCATTATTGTAACCCATAATTTTCAATATTTGCAAACAAAATATAATAATAATAATAATAATAAATTTGTATTTTAAATTTCACGCATAAAATGGCTCATAGTAGCTTTGAGAAAGGAAAACATGTCGTTATAGACTTGAATAAAGCACCTGAAGATAGTGATGTTTATAAGTTTGGCACATGTAATGGTGAATATGGGCATCGTCAAGATAAATCAACTTTGGCTATTGTGCAACCCCTCGAACTGGAAAAAACCTTACGAGACTTATCAGCTGAAGAAGTCCTCCACACGATGTTTAACTCGGAAGCTAAAGTGGGTAATTTTTATAACACATACGCTAAGTTTGTAGGTTTTAGCGTCAAGAAAGATGACTTAAAATATGAAAAAAATCACGTCCCGGTGTCAAGGTAGTGGGTATATTCGCGACAAGGGTTTNTAATACAAACTATGAAGATCTAACATATAAAAATATGTACGAGCAATCAAATTTCTTTACATTGTATTTGATTAAGAAGTAAATACACTCATCCACAAATGATCTTCAAACATAAATCACCGGTACCTACAAACCACCATTTATGGGATTAGCTTTGATTATAAATGGCATGGAACAACCATGAGATTAAATGAAACATCACTAAAGCTTATAACACACACCAACAATTAAAACGCATCCCCAAAATCAATCACATAAATACCAAATGTACAGATAAATTCTGTAGATACAATATCCCAAATATTTTGTAGATACATATTATATACACCTTGTAACCAAAAAGCAAACTATCACACTCTATTCGCAAAAAGTACAAAATGAGACCTAATAAAATGTAATCTATGGCATGTTTCATTCACTACATAGCACAAAGAAGTTAGAGAAACTAATTTATTGTTCTGGTAATCAACATTCATAAAAAAATGTGATGAAAAAATAGAATCAAAAGAGTCAGGTGTTCTTACAATGAGAAGTGATGTATGAGTTTTTTGGGTTGTCTTCTAACTATCCAACACGAAGAGATCAAGTCAAAGGGATTTTGTGGGTTTTTCAATGGCATTTTTTTGGGTATTTGGTGGGTTTTTTGTTGATTTTTTCGTGAGGAGGGATATTTGGGGTTTTTTGGCTAGGTTATTTGGTGGGATTTTTGGGGGTTGTTGCTGGATTTTTTTTGGGGTCTTCAAATGGGAAACAAGAGAGAGATGATGGACAGAATATGGATAAATACAGAGACATAGAGACATGAAGAAGTTGAAGAGAGCTTACCTTTGGTGCTTAATGAAGACAATGAATATGATGAAGACAACCAACACACCCATTGAACTGCTGTGGAGAAAGAGATGGAAGAGAGCGAAGGAAATAAAGAATGGGTTCTGAAAATGGCGGTTCTAAGAGAGAGAAATAGAGCCTCAGATGTGTTCGAAAATATCAGTTCTAAGAGAGAGAGAGAGAGAGAGATATAGAGAAGAAAATGTGTTCGAAAATGTCAATTCTAAGAAATGTATAGAAAGATAGATGTTTTTCACTTTTGGGGGAAAAAAAAGGGAGGTTGGGGGAATTGGGCGGGGAAATGGATGGCATTTTATATTTTATTTGAGTTTTGAACATGAGATTATTTAGGGTGTTTTGTTTGTTTTTTAAATTTCATAAATGGGGTGATAAATTTGCACAAGACAATTTAATTTATTATTGATTTTANTGTTTTGTTTGTTTTTTAAATTTCATAAATGGGGTGATAAATTTGCACAAGACAATTTAATTTATTATTGATTTTAAAATTTTAAATATAATATTACTATATTCCAACTAACATAAAATGTAATATAATTCATCCACAAAAAGAGAATTGGCACTAAATTAATTAGACTAATTGAATAAAAATTGAAACAAAATTGGAACCGTAACAAAATTAAGTGCGAACTAATCCAATGAGTATATATATTAAAACTAATTTGTTAATGGACTTACTAGTATGTGCAACACATGCACGACACGATCAAACGAAAAAAATCGACAAGAAATTTGTAGTGGGTTTTCATATGAGATCCTAACGAGTTTGGGCGATAAACATGTTAACCCATCAAACACATTTAATAAGCGGTGAAATTTGTAGGTGAGTCTTGCAACCCTTTTAATACTCGCCTTCCCATTTAATAAAATTAATATAATAATAAATTAATAATTACTATGAAAATTTTATCAAGGAATTTTTTTTTCTTTTTTTGTGGATGCCACCAAAAAATATATAAATAAAAATTGTAATTAGTGACACCCATAGGATTTACAACTATTATGAGTGTATTTGAACTTAGTTGTGGTAAATAGTTTACAAATCTGATGACAAGTCATACTGCCTTTATTGTAATATATTGCATATCAATAAAAGCTTTCTACCAAATCCCAGCCTGAATTTAATGGACCTCACCTACTTTTAATTACCATTTGGAACTTGGTTTTTAGTAATCATATGTAATTGAAACACCATACACCAACTCCATTAACACCTGCTTGCTTGAATATATACAACTGCATGAGAGGAGGGGAAATTCCACAGGTATGTCATACATGATACCCACTATTTTGAATGCCATATATTTTCAATACATTAGAATAATGTTTGATTATGTTTCCGTTTCAGTAATTCAATTATTTTTAAAGGTATGTCCAACAACAATTTTTCTCATTATTGTAACCCATAATTTTCAATATTTGCAAAAAAAATATAATAATAATAATAATAAATTTGTATTTTAAATTTCACGCATAAAATGGCTCATAGTAGCTTTGAGAAAGGAAAACATGTCGTTATAGACTTGAATAAAGCACCTGAAGATAGTGATGTTTATAAGTTTGGCACATGTAATGGTGAATATGGGCATCGTCAAGATAAATCAACTTTGGCTATTGTGCAACCCCTCGAACTGGAAAAAACCTTACGAGACTTATCAGCTGAAGAAGTCCTCCACACGATGTTTAACTCGGAAGCTAAAGCGGGTAATTTTTATAACACATACGCTAAGTTTGTAGGTTTTAGCGTCAAGAAAGATGACTTAAAACATGAAAAAAATCACGTCCCGGTGTCAAGGTAGTGGGTATATTCGCGACAAGGGTTTCGAGCTACAAAATACTTAGACAGAGATGACAGGGCACAGGAACCAAGGGAAATAACTCGAGTTGTTTGTTTGGCAGTATTCTGCGTTAAGCATGACAGTAAGTTGGGAAAATGGGTAGTAAAGGAGTTTGTGAATGATCATAATCATCTGTTGGTTCCATCGAATGGTGTGCCATTCTTTCGATCACACCGCTGTGTGAAAAGCCCAGGCCTAGAGGAAGCAACAACACTTCATAGTGTTGGAATATGCACTAGCCAAATACGAGATTTTATGTTGCATCAAGCTGGAAGCTACCAAAATGGTTGGCTTACATGAAAGGATTTGTACAACTCTATTGCAAGCCAAAGAAGAGATGAAATGATCGATGGGGATGTTGAAGGTGCACTAGCATACTTAGGAGCGAAAGAGGGGTTAGACCCATTATTTTATTTCAAGTACAACGTTGATGATGATAATTCATTGAATTGCCTCTTTTNTGTTGGCTTACATGAAAGGATTTGTACAACTCTGTTGCAAGCCAAAGAAGAGATGAAATGATCGATGGGGATGTTGAAGGTGCACTAGCATACTTAGGAGCGAAAGAGGAGTTAGACTCATTATTTTATTTCAAGTACAACGTTGATGATGATAATTCATTGAATTGCCTCTTTTGGGTGGATTCAACTTCCTGTGTTGACTTTTTATGTTTTGGTATTCGATACAACATACTGTACCAATGCGTATAAAAAGCGATTTGTCGTACTTCTAGGTGTAAACAACCACAACGCTACTTGCATTTTTGGATGTGCATTACTTTCATATGAGACCGTGGACACATATGTGNGCTGCACCAATGCGTACAAAAAGCGATTTGTCGTACTTCCAGGTGTAAACAACCACAACGCTACTTGCATTTTTGGATGTACATTACTTTCATATGAGACCGTGGACACATATGTGTGGGTGTTGGAGACATTTCTTGATGCAATGGATAATAAAAAGCCTATATTAGTTGTCACCGATGGGGACAAGGCCATGGCCGCCGCAATTGAAAAAACTTTTCCACATGCAAAATACAGACTATGTAGTTGGCATTTGGAGAGAAATGCACTTCAAAATATTCATGCTGAAAATTTTCTTCGCGAGTTCAAGAAATGTATGTGCTCCTGATGTACACCTGGGGAATTTGACGTTATGTGGGAATCAATGGTACATTCATTTGGGCTGGAGGATAACAATTGGATATCAGATGTGTACACAAAGTGTTGGAAATGGGCTGAAGCATTCTTGCGGGGTCATTTCTTTAGCGGCATCAAAAGCACGCAACGCTCAAAAAGCTTGAATGGTTACTTGAATCGTTTCCCAAAAACAAGATTTCGTTTGTATGAGTTTGTTAGACAGTATGAGAGGGGTGTATCAAGAATCCGAGAGACCAAAGTGTGGGATCATATAAAGGTCGAAGGACCCTTCTTTGTGGTCGAAAAAATTTAGCACAATAGTCATTCGAGTTATTATCTGTCAAAGTACACAAAACCAACATCTAGTTGGAATGTGATATATGATTATCAAAATCACNTAGGGGTGTATCAAGAATCCGAGAGACCAAAGTGTGGGATCATATAAAGGTCGAAGGACCCTTCTTTGTGGTCCAAAAAATTTAGCACAATAGTCATTTGAGTTATTATCTGTCAAAGTACACAAAACCAACATCTAGTTGGAATGTGATATATGATTATCAAAATCACACCATCAAATGCAATTGCCTAAAATTACAATCTGTTGGACTTCCTTGCTAACACATCATTACAGTTTTGAAAACTGAACACATAATGGAGTTCCCTCCTAGTACTATTCTAAAGTAATGGACAATTACTGCAAAATCAGACCTTTGTGCCTCCAACGTCAAGAACCTTATCAATTTCTTGCCGATATGCTGGATTAATGTCAATGTGTAGTTAGATGTGTTACTACGCAACATAATTTCCTAAGGACTCACAGAAGCTTAGAATAATAACTGCAGTAACCAATCGCATGAGACAACGTCATGATACATGCGAGGCAAGACAAGTGTCAGCATCACATAACAAAGATAATGACANTAATGGACAATTACTGCAAAATCAGACCTTTGTGCCTCCAACGTCAAGAACCTTATCAATTTCTTGCCGATATGTTGGATTAATGTCAATGTGTAGTTAGATGTGTTACTACGCAACATAATTTCCTAAGGACTCACAGGAGCTTAGAATAATAACTGCAGTAACCAATCGCATAAGACAATGTCATGATACATGCGAGGCAAGACAAGTGTCAGCATCACATAACAAAGATAATGACACTGTGCTGAACATAAATTTTAGTGTCGTCGATCCCAAGACAGTGAAAACTAAACGTAATCCGGGACATGTACAAAACAACCTACCAATAGCTCCGTGATGATGTAGTAAATGTCATGGCACTGGACATACTATTTGAAAGTGTCCGCGGCTTACGTGCCATGTAGACAACCCACATGATGACATGCCCTTCTCACAACCTGGTGGCTCCCAACATCCCATGCCATCAACTCAAGAAGACGACCATTGGAATCCTACTTACAATTACAATGTTATCTGATATCAGGTTTCATACACTATCACCTTTTAAATACTTTGGGAAATTCAGTACATACCAACATGGTTTTGATATCCATTTTTATTTTTTTAACAGCAAGTGATCCCTGCCTTTGATTCAAATGTGCACGGGCAGTAGATTAATACTTCTTTAAACATTTTGGAGGTTAGTACGACTACATGTGCTTTGTCATTGCCTTTAGTTATTTGGTACAAACTATTCCATGATTTAATTAGCAATTGCACTGAATATTTCTTGCAGGGTTAACATGTACACATTTAGCCATTGGAATATTATGGGATAATCACCCTTTTGCTCTACGGCAGCTGACAACACAATGCAGTTTTCTTAAGTTGCATGGAAGGTTCAACTTCACTAAGTTGTCTTTCCTGTATACATCACAAGGAGCTCAAAATATAATTTTGAGATAAAGCTCAGGAGATTAATAATAAATTTTTAGTGGACTAACTTATTATTAATGGATTGTAGAATATTTGTTCTAGGTTGAACATAAGAATTCTAGGCCCATTGGAAGCCTGACCCTTATTTCTCCTTAAGGTTTCTATCGTAGCATTTATATAGACGTTTAGGCTCTCTATATCATCATCAACTTCATTACTCACGTTTTGNGGAATTCTAGGCCCATTGGAAGCCTGACCCTTATTTCTCCTTAAGGTTTCTATCTTAGCATTTATATAGACGTTTAGGCTCTCTATATCATCATCAACTTCATTACTCACGTTTTGAGAGAGGCTGAGAGAGAGAGAGAGAGAGCAAAAATTCAAAGGTTTTTGTAGCCCACACTACATCCGAATTTTGACATTTGGCAACTTCGAAGGATTAGTGAAATCAGTAGAAAACTTATCCTGAACTGCCTGATTTGCCAGCTTATCAACAACCATGTTTGCCTTTCTATACACATGCCTTATCTCAAAATCAGCTTGTCCCCTTAATCTGACCCGGGTGTCTTAAGAAAGGCCATGCACATTCACACTTGCCCATCATAAGCCATGTACACTCAGCAGTCATGTTGGTGCATACCTCATAAAAGAAAGAAACAACTAGCACAACTCCACCCTAATCATTTCTCATAACAACACCCCCACCTACACCCCAGGATTCCCTTTAGAAGCTCCATCTGTATTCAATTTAAGTACCTCAAAAGGAGGACATACCCAGTTAACCCATACACACCTACTCACAATAGGAATCCCCAACTTTGAGATATTAGAGTCCAAAGGAAGAGCTTATCTTAGAATTCTCCAACCTACTAATTGTGCACTAGGAGCTGTCCTAGATCCCCAAATAATAGAGGCATCCCCACTTTCATCCCCATGTTGTCTAACAGCATGGGGATGAAAGTCTTCTACCATGCTGGCTTAACAGAGAACAAACCAGAGCAAGTCTTCTACCACACAAGCCTGTCAGGAGCCTTAATCAGACAAATCCATGAATTCAATAGCTCATCCTTCAACTAATTATTCAGCAATCCCTCTACCTCACACAACAAGTAATTTGTTCATTACCAATTTTCATCTACAAAAAATTCCCAATATATCCCAAACATGAATTTCAACATTCACTAACATATAAATTCACTAACCATTCACACAATGCTATATCCTATATAACCATTCATTAACAATTCTACATAACATATAAATTTCAACCCAACAATATATTCAACACACACACACTCACACATAGACTCAACACACACATCGACACAGAACATCCAAAAACACATAGAATGGAATTTTTTTAGGGGAAAAGGCAAAAAAGATGGGGGTCAGTGATGGATCTCCACATAGAACACACCTACATGCNCATTACCAATTTTCATCTACAAAAAATTCCCAATATATCCCACACATGAATTTCAACATTCACTAACCATTCACACAATGCTATATCCTATATAACCATTCATTAACAATTCTACATAACATATAAATTTCAACCCAACAATATATTCAACACACACACACACACACACACATAGACTCAACACACACATCGACACAGAACATCCAAAAACACATAGAATGGAATTTTTTTAGGGGAAAAGGCAAAAAAGATGGGGGTCAGTGATGGATCTCCACATAGAACACACCTACATGCACTCACAGTCAAACCCACAGATTTGACCTATTCAATGCCAGAGAGATCGATGGAGATTTTGGGTTCTGGGTTCAAAGCATCGAGAAGCATAGATTCATCATCTTCTTCAAGTGCGTTTGTTCTTCAGCCTTCTTCGTCTTCCAGAACGAAGAGATGAGAGATGTGTGAGGAATGTGAGACAAGTGAAAAATAGACCAAAAAAATNTCATACATAGACTCAACACACACATCGACACAGAACATCCAAAAACACATAGAATGGAATTTTTTTAGGGGAAAAGGCAAAAAAGATGGGGGTTCAGTGATGGATCTCCGCATAGAACACACCTACATGCACTCACAGTCAAACCCACAGATTTGACGTATTCAATGCCAGCGAGATCGATGGAGATTTTGGGTTCTGGGTTCAAAGCATCGAGAAGCATAGATTCATCATCTTCTTCAAGTGCGTTTGTTCTTCAGCCTTCTTCGTCTTCCAGAACGAAGAGATGAGAGATGTGTGAGGAATGTGAGACAAGTGAAAAATAGACCAAAAAAATGCCCATTATTTATACCTCCATAAAAAATAACTCTCTTTTGCTGTTAATAGGGATCAAAGTGGAGACTTCATTAAAAAAAATTGAGATAGCCACTGAGTGTTTCTATTTTGGGTTGTTTCCTGCAACATGATTTTTTTATTTACACTTTTTTAGTTTGTTTTCAAGACAACTTAAATGAAACAAAAAACATAAACAAATACCAAACATGTTTTTATTTTTATTTATTTGACAAAAACTGAAAAAGAAAACAAAAAACACAAAACAAAAGTATCCAACAAACGCACCTATAATTTGCCACAAGAAAATTTTTGTCACTAAAATTGCATACCTTTAACCGCTACCATTAAATTATAATGGCTAAAGAATTTTTCATCGACATGATTAGTGGAAAAATGAATTAGTGATAACTTAGTGATGAATTTTGCTGCAACATTTAGATTGCCACTTACTAGATTCATATTTTGTCTTAAGTGACAACAATAATTTTTTGCCACTAAAGGTAGTCTTTAGTGATAACATTTTTAACTTCAATTTAAATCTAACGGTTAAAAGTGTAATTTCTTATAGTGTGAAAATCATTTTCATAGACGATGTCAAATTGATAGCATAAAATAAAGGTATGAGGGTAAAAATATTGTAAAAGGATCCAAAGGTAATCAAAGGAATGTGAGCGTGTGTTTGTGACTGCTTTTAGGTATGGAGCTGAAGAGCTCATTGATGTTCTAGAGAAATGAAATAATACGAATGATTCAGTAGTCCATTAGGCTGAAGAGCTTAACTAATCCACTCTAATGGAGTCTCTTACTCCTTAGTTTCTATTGCTTGAGGAAGAAGATTGTTACACATAGATTTCAGATATCTTTCTACGTAGGGTATTCCCTCTATTTATACAAGGACTAACTTTTGTCTTCATGATTATATGTGATCCTCTCAATCGATTAGAATTATGAGGTGAATTTTTTCCTGTTAGAAGGTCTTTGACACTATTTCCCGTATCCTTCTAGAAATGATGAGGTGTCATNTCAAGATTATATGTGATCCTCTCAATCGATTAGAATTATGAGGTGAATTTTTTCTTGTTAGAAGGTCTTTGACACTATTTCCCGTATCCTTCTAGAAATGATGAGGTGTCATCGTGGAGGTAATATCTTTGTGTCCCAGTCGAGCTAGCTTAATGAACACAGTTTCTTCCTTAGAGATGTGCATTTCTAAGCTTTCGTGATCATAGGCCGAGGTGATCAGATAATTGTCAGGTGATCAGAGAAATGTTTCCATTTCAAAGAGCTGTTATGAGCTCCTCGCTTATATAGTCGTAGCTCACCATTTTCTTTTTGTAACTAATGGTGCTCAAAAATGCTTGGCCCAAGTGCNGTGAGGAGCTTAGCCTGGCTGAGCTTGACAATAGAACTATACTAGATTATGTTGAGCTACGACTATATAAGCGAGGAGCTCATGCTTTTGTCTTGTGATGTTGAGGATGTTCTTCATGGTCGGGTCAGGTTTTTAAAATCAAATATGGAAAATAGTCTAATTCTGATCGACGGTATCATCAATTATATGAAGACTTTACTTTTCGGAAATATTATGAAGACTCCTTGTTGATTCCGACATTTGAAATCAACTTCAATAAATTATGGCATTTGAATTAAGGGGGCGTGATTTGTTATTTTTTATACAAAAAGAAACAATTAAATCCTGATAAAATACTATAATTTTTGTAGTGGATTACGTATAAAGTATGTCAAATTTTTAAATCCCAATAAATGTTACCTATATTACATTAGAAGTGGAAATATCCAAGGTGGAAAATTCTCATCTTTTCCACTTTGGCTTTTTGCAAGAGCTAGTTGTGTGTGTGTGTGTGTGTTCTAGTAATATCTCTTAGTGTCTTTATCCATGGGACATGCCAAAAAAAAGAAAAAAAAAACGGACGATGGAATTGTAGTCTCCTTGTTCAATGTTTAGCAATTGTGGCCAAGAGGAGGCACAAATTGTGGCAAAATTAAAATATCAAAACAAGAATGTATAAGGAGATTTAAAATAGGGATTGAATTTTGTCCGGCTTACCCGCAAATCATATGGTTTTTCGGCAGCCACTCCGTAATAGACACATTGGCCAAAGGAGAAAAATGGAAAAAGACCAATAATTGTTTAACCCATAAATTATTCAGAATTAATAAATCTAACATAAGCACAAAAAGTTAAAAATTGTTGAATTGTACCCATGTATCTCTTTGTTATTCTAACGTGTCAATCAGTGTTTGGCTACCCATAAACCATAGAATTTACGAATGAGTTAGAAATAATTTAACCTCTTTTGAAGTAAATACAAATTGTTGAACAAGTTGTTCAAGCTTGTCCCTGACAAAAAGCGACACTTGAAGGACCATTTTCTTTTTGTAACTAATGGTGCTCAAAAATGCTTGGCCCAAGTGCAAAACANAGCTCCTCGCTTATATAGTCGTAGCTCACCATTTTCTTTTTGTAACTAATGGTGCTCAAAAATGCTTGGCCCAAGTGCAAAACAGTGGTTAGGAGACCCAATGAGGGGGGTAGTGTGAATATTTGGATTAACAGAGAAATAAGAGATGAAGTTGGATTAAAAGCGGCATATAAGTGGTTCACCTTAGCCAAAAGACCAAGCCTACATCCAATGCAATGGAGACTCTTGCTCCTTGAGGTTTATATTACTTGAAGAAGTAGATTACGGTAGGTTTCTTAGCTTAGAGCCTTTGCATACAGTGTCTTGTGAGTACATATTTTTGGAACCCTTTACATAGTGTGATGGTGTTCTATTTATACAAGTAGTCATCTAGGGTTTCTTGTGATTTCTTTTTTCTCTTGGTTGATTATGTGGTGCCCTCATCCTTTGTCTTGTAGTGGTACCTGCCACTATGACATAAATATGACTAGCTGAATTTTGGGTGGGCGACCCAAGCTGAAATCTTACCATTATCAGTTGTCCACAAGCCCCAGGTCACGAGGGTGATCTTTTAGCTCTGACTTGGGGTTAAATATGTCTTTTCCTAAGGTCATGTCTGCTTCCATGGATGACTATTTCTCATGATTGTTGGCGCTACTCTGAGGATGTGTTTGTTTAGCCCACACTGGCTTTGATGGGACAGTTGCGCTTGAGGTGAGACACGTGTTGTCTAGGGGTAAATCCCCTAAAGTGGTTTCCTCTGCACATCCTTCTCCACGTCCCATCATGGCAATAAATGTTGTGCATAAAAGAGGAAAAAATATCTTTGCCTTTCCCACTCACATTTTGAATACCTGTCTCCTCGCGCTTCTTCTTCTTTCTTCTGGGTTTTGAGGCAATTATTTTAAGTTCTTGGTGGCCCAAGGGTTTTGTGTTTTTCGTTCTTCTATAATTCAACTCTAGCTTTCGGTTAGGTACGTCTTTTCCTTTTCCTTCTTTCTTTGATTTGGATCCCTTTAACCCTCTTTAGTGGGGTTTCGATTTTGCTTCTGTATTTGGAGATTTAGCTATTTTTGGAATCACTCTGATAGTTTTGCGTCATTTTCTTGATTCGTAGATTACCCCCTCCTATTGAGGTTATCCTTACTCAGAACCTGATATCTGACTCCCCTGTTCNATTTTGCGTCATTTTCTTGATTCGTAGATTACCCCCTCCTATTGAGGTTATCCTTACTCAGAACCTGATATCTGACTCCCCTATTCTTGACGGATTGTGCTTTACTTTTGCCCCTTTTACATTCTGATCTACACTTTGGGCAAATAATGGGGAAGGTGATTTTCGGTTCTTCTCCCGATTTTGATTTTGAGGAAGAGGTTGATGAGGGTACTGAAGAAGTCTCTTTGGCTTCTTCTAGTGGCCATTTAGAGGAGAGGGTGTCCTCTTCCCCGAGTGGGGAGGAGGTCCCCATTGCCGATGATGTATTGGTTGGCAATGACCAATTTTTCTTGTCATCAGCAGAAAACTGAGTTTCTTCCTAGGGAGCTGACTGAGGAGGTCTTGGGCCAACTCTTGAAGCTTCGA
The DNA here is from genome assembly GCA_963454935.2 of Ilex paraguariensis. Lineage (NCBI taxonomy): Eukaryota > Viridiplantae > Streptophyta > Magnoliopsida > Aquifoliales > Aquifoliaceae > Ilex > Ilex paraguariensis. The sequence continues at coordinate 655,920 of CAUOFW020003491.1, forward strand.
CCTCAGCCCCTTCGATGGAGGCTCCTTTAGCGTTGCCTCCCATTCCCTCTAGTCGTCCTAAGAAGAAAAAATCTAGGGACGCTTTGACTTCTGCCCCTAAGAAGAAAAACGTTCGTCAAGACCTTTCTGACCTGACATGTTGTGTTGAGTCGACCTCGAGCTACCTCAACTAGGAGGACTTGGAAGCTCTGAGGGAGGAATATTCCTTTTCGGAGTCCATGTTGTTTCATTCTCTTGAGGAGGATGAGAGGTGCAATTTTTTCATTCCTAGAATGACCAGCTGTTTTTGAGTCGGCTTTCCTTGCTGGCCTCCGATTTCCTGTCCACCCTTTCATCCAAGACATTCTTACTTTCTATAATGTCTGCCCAGCTCGTGTGTCTCTAAATGGATGGGATCTACTAGTTAGCTTCCTCATACATTGGTTTTAGAGTGAAAATAACTCTCCGCCCATAATTCGCAAATTCGTCTCCCTTTTCTAATTCAAATCCTCTCCATCGTTGGGATTCCTATACTTTGCCAAGAGGGTGAAGGCGAAGAGTCTAATGTTTGGGCTCCCATCTTCTAATAAGGGGTGGAAGCCGAAGATCTTTTTCATTGAGGGTGATTCCTAGGATTTGCTAGGAGTTCCTAGTGACGTTCCTCACATTCCTCGATTCTGGGGAGTCCCAAGGAACACTCGTAAGGCCAACAGTTGGCTATGTTTTTCTTTATATATCTGTTGGTACCATATTTTCTTCATGGTTATTATACTAGCTTGTGACTTGGTTTACAGGTTTTTTTCTGATTCTCGATGCCGCGGCGGCTGCTAGGGTGGCCTAGGCAGAGGCTTTTGGTTTGAAGTCTTTTTTGGATTTGGTGATTGAGGAGAGCCTTGCAAAATATAAACTTGAGCCCTAGTGGACACTTATACTGCTCACATTCTAGAACCTTTGCCTACCAACCTACCTAAACAAATAGATCTTAATCTCATCATGGCTTCCTTTTTCGATGCCGAGAAGACGAGGAAGAGAAGGAAGGTGGTAAAGAGCTCTAAGCTGCCTCCCAAGGAGGGGCGGACATTTGCTTCCCTAGAGCAGAAGTGTGAGGACTTAGCCTCTCTTGAGAGTACCGTATCCTCTTCCATGCCCCCTGAGCCTCCCAAGAGTACAATCTCGCCAGAGTGGCCCACACCATTGGTAGTGCCTCCTGTTCTTCACCAATTGGCTCTGCCAAAGGGGGAAAGGGGGAACTGAGTCTCCCCCAACCAATTGTCCAGGGAGGTAGGTTCTTTCTCGACCCTCAAGACTATTGTGACTGCTCTAGCTAAGCTAGTTCCAACATCGAACCCCGAGTTGGCCATGCGGGTTTCCTTCAAAAGAAAGACCAAGCACACCATCCAGGGCCTAATGGAGGTACCTTGTGCTTTCTTCTTTTTACTAGAATATTCTTTCTGGTGTATTTATATCCCTTGCTTGTATTGACTATTTTCTTTTTTGTTAGTCACTAGAGTGTGTGAAGATGATGGAATTCCACCATGAGCGGCTCACAACTCTACTATCTTCAAAGGAGAAAGAGATGGTGAAGGTAAGTAGTGTTTCCGAGGCCACAGAGGTGAGGAAGGGCATCACTGAAGGAAAGGTGGATGTTTTGGTTGTCAAGGTGACTGAGTTGAAAAGGATCTACGACGACCTAAACACCTGTTATCAAGACTCTGCGTGACGTCTCTGAAGGTTAAGGTCATTAAGCTCCTCAAAGAGAACGTTACTGCCTTCATGAAGGGATTTATGAATATTTAGGAACAAGTCGAGAATGTATATCCCGACCTTGACCTAGATTCCTTCAAGCCATAGCTCGAGGCAAAGAAGTTGGCAAATATAGCTACGAGGGCCACTACTAATCTAGTCGGTGCCAGCGAAGGAGCTTCTACTAGGCCCTTGGATAAGGACAAGGAGGCCGCTAAGGAGGCTAGTGAAGGCAAGGAACCCGCCACATAAACTTCACTCTTGGCTTTCGTTATCTCTTCTTTGTGGTGATTAATTTTTGTACTTAACATTTTCTTTTTGTGTACGTCCCTTTTTTGTTAAATGAAAACTCAGTGTACTTTCTTGTCTGCTAGCTCCTTCTCCCTCACGTGTGTGTTGTTGTTTGTTTTGTTTCTTTTAAAACTAATGGGCAATAAAGCTTACATTAGACTATGTTCCCAAATGGTTCATTTTCGAGGTGGTGCCATATTGTGCTATGACTGTGATAGTCTACTGAGGATTATCCTGACCTTTACGGGACCAGGGCTACCCCTTTACCGAGCTGACTTGGCTTGTTGGGGTTACATTGGACCTTTCCCATTTCTTTTTGTGTACTCAAAACTTGATGGTTTTGTTCAATTGGGAATGTGCGTCGCTAGTGGTGGTGGTGACTCCTTAAAAATAGCGCTCATTTTCCCATGATTACCATGTGTCTATCGCATTAAATGCGATTGACGCGCATTAATATAACTCTGTAGACTTGATGCGTGTCTGTTTGCGTACTTTATAAATAGATTCCTTTGTGAATAGACCTTTTACCTTGGTGCTGAAGCTTTTCCTCCTTGTTTATGATTTTTGCTTATTCCTTCCTTGGTGTTGAAGCTTTCATATTCCATTTTCATGGCGCAAACACCCATTTTCTATCACGACACTCAATAGTTGATCTTTCCTGACGTCGACACTAGTGAGATTGGTGGCAAGGAGGTTCAAGAAATTGCTAGTTGTTATGCGTTTCCCAACGGAGTGGCCATCCGTGGTGCTGAACACCATCCATATCATTATTCCATGAGCAAATGGGTTTGTTTCTTTGAAGTCCCTTTCCAATTAGGGCTTTGGTTCCCTATTCCTCCTTTTGCAAGGGAGGTTCTACATTTCTTCAGTTTTTGCCCTGCTATGTTACTTCTTGCTAAGTGGACAATCTTATTAGCGTTACTTGTGTTGTGGGAACAGATGTTCACTTGGCCTCAGGCCACTCCGACTGAGTTTCTTAAATTCTTCCACTTAGTAGAAGTATCTGATTTCTACTAATTCACTCCTAGGCAAGGCGGAATGATTCTTATTACCGACCTCCCTATTGAGCCTGAAGGATGAAAGAGGAGGTATTTCTTTGTGTCTGGGATGGGTTGGGAGTTTGAGCCCCAGATGATGTCGTCAATCAGGGTTCTTACGGTCTGGGGGAGACATGACCATCTTGGTGAGTTTTATTCTATTAATTTGGTCTTGTTTCCCTTGTTACCCTTGTCGAGGTCTAACTTGGCTTGTGGCCCTATTCTTTTGTGTTGCAGGTAAGTATCCGACATTGACTAGTGAAACGCAAT
>CAUOFW020003492.1:0-36876 GCA_963454935.2 Ilex paraguariensis
TGTAACGCCCCAAAAACCCCCTTGGGTGACATTACATTCTAAAAACCATTCCCCCATGAGAGCATTACGTAAATCATCACGACGAAAGTTCATTCATCAACCATTCATATTTTAAAAAAAATTGGGCAGAGTCTCCTTTGTACGGGGAGCTTTACCCAAAACACAACCTGTACAATTATATTACAATTGACCACACCGGGTCCACATATGCATAACTATTGACCACACCGGTCTATTTATCCATCATAAAATAAACTTTCATTCATCATATGTCATATCCACAATGCCATCCCAAAAGAATAGGCCAAGTATGACAAATATATTCCCAAAAGAATTAAATTACACTTGCAGTGAAATAACAAAATACTAGACTTTACATGATTTCAAAATAAACTCTCTAGTCTAGTACAAAAAAAATAACTCTAGGCATCCAGTTCAGGACCCCCGTTCCCCTCTAGGGGAGCTTCCCCATGCACTGGTTCATCTACTTGTAACTCCTCCTCATAGACGAAATCTGAAAAGATATTATTTGTAGGGATGAGCACTAAGCTCTGTAGCAACATTCCTTCCATACTCATACAAGGTTTAGAAAACAAGTAAAACAGTTCGGTCTTATTTTCCAAAATATCATATAACATTTGAAGTAAAACCGTGACATTTGAAACAGATCTCAAGTTTAAACATTCGCAATAATTTAAATGAACAGTAAACCCAAGTCACAATGAGCAACCATAACCATTTCCAACAAGTTCTTGTAGAGTCCCATACCTCCACAAGCTCTTGTGGGAAATGCAATAGTAACACCATAATACAAAAAGGAACGCTTATTCCACCATCGATTATTATATTTCCTTTGGCAGGTGGCATACTTAAAAGTAAACTCCACCCCCTTCAAGTCTTTGTTTCCCATAACCGCATACTTACAAGTAACCACGGTCGTTAGATGTCCTTTTAGGTAGGTAGCATACTTACAAGTAACCTCTACACCCCCTTGAAGTCTCCCACACATAACCGCATACTTACAAGTAACCTCGGTTCATAAATATCCTCTTTTGGTAGGTAGCATACTTACAAGTACCTCTACCCCCCTTCAAGTATTCCACACTTAACCGCATACTTACGAGTAACCTCGGTTCATAATTATCCTCTTTTCATACCAACAATCACATACAAGATAAAATCCACAAATTTCCCTCAACAAGCAACCATTATCAAAATCCCCAAATTTTATCATGCGACAATCCAAATCCAATTAAGAAAAATACAAGAGATCACCACCACATCATTTTCATTACTCACACAAAGCACTAAAGTTCTCAAAACCAAGCTTGAGCAAATGTAGAAAGAGAATTCCATATTTCCCCAAAAACTAGGGTTTTAAAGCTATAAAAGAAGTTTCATGGGTAATCAATCCTAACTTTGTTTAAGACATGCCATAATTGCAAGAAAACCAAGAAACAAGGAATTCCTAGCAAATACATACAAGTATGAGTCAAAACATATATATATTTTAGCCTTAGCCTCAATGGACAAGCATGGAAGAAAAAACCCTACCTTGAATCAAAGTTTCAAACCAAAAACCCAAGCTCTAATGACCTCCTTTCTCCCTTTCCTCCTTTCCTCTATCTTCCCCAAGGGTGCTAAGGGGTTTGGGGGTGAGAGATGTGAGAAAAAATGGAAGGAAATGGGCTGGATTCTGTGTTTTAAACACAGCAGTCCGCGCAATTCACTGTTCATGGCTGAATTTTGAGTTTTTTTCCAAAATTACAGTTTTGCCACTAGAAATCTCCAATTTGATCCATACGACTACCCTAAGGTTTTTCGACGTTCCGGATTCATTTTTAATGTTATTTTAACCTAAAAACATTGCTTTTTATGATTTATTTCAAAACTAAAATAAATTCACACTTGGAACATTAAAATTTCTATTTTATTCCTTCGAACTACTATAGGTGATATCCTTACGATTTTAATATATATATATGGTTTATTCTTAAGTCATTACATATAGAAGAATCACTAAACAAGTACATTAATATATTAATGTAAACATATGGGGTTTTACACCTTCAAGGTCTAATAAGAAAGCACAACCCTTTACTATCCAAGGAGCACCATAGTGCAGATTTTTGGTCAACTTCATAGAATAAACTGATTTGACTCAGGTATTTCTAGGAGGTGTAACCTATATGGTTGGAAAGATATACGAGTTAGGGTTCTAACAAAAATAACGGTACACAATTCGGACTTTCCAATAAAGAGTTATGATGAAATTAGCGAAAGGTAGTCTGCCGGACAGATTTTTGGACAGTGTAGACACTACTTCGTAATATGGACATAACTCCTTCCTCCTAGTTCCGATTGAGATGATTCAAGGTGATATGGAATCCTAAGAGAGAGCTCTACAAATTTCATGTTTTAAGTTTTGAGAGATATGGACTGCATCAAGGTCGAAATCGAGCTTGATGTTACAGCCAGTGCACTGTTCATCCCTTTTTCATTCTACCAAATTCAAACACACATCACTACACATATCCCCATTTTTACAACAATTATTTACTATATCTATATACATATATAAAAGAAAATGGCGGTGTTACAATCCACCCCCCTTAAAGAAAGTTTCGTCCTCGAAACTTACCTCAAGTAGCGAACAAATGTGGGTACTTCTCTCGCATTTCTAGCTCCGGTTCCCATGTAGCTTCTTCCACTCCATGGTGTTGCCACAAGACTTTCACCAATTTGATGACTTTGTTGCGAAGCACTTTCTCCTTGGCGTCGAGAATCTTCACTGGTTGTTCTTCATAGGTTGCTCCATCTTGAATTTCAATATCTTCTAAGTCTACAACCGGCGTTGCATCCGATTTACACTTCCTCAACATGGACACATGGAATACGTCGTGTACTCCCGATAACTGAGCTGGTAACCGCAACTGATATGCCGCCTTGCCCACCACTTTGATCACTTCAAATGGCCCGGTATACCTTGGCGCTAACTTTCCCTTCTTGCCGAATCTAAATACTCCTTTCTGGGGCGACACTTTGAGAAACACATAGTCCCCCTCTTTGAATTCTAATGGTCTTCGTCTTTGATCCGCGTAACTTTTCTGTCTACTCTGTGCTGTGCGTAGTCTCTCCCGGATGAGTTGAATTTTCTCTGTAGTCTCTCGAACAATTTCTGGCCCAAACAAACTACTCTCGCCCGCTTCTAACCAACACGTCGGGGATCTACATGGTCTTCCATACAAGGCCTCATAGGGTGCCATTCCAATACTGGTCTGATAGCTGTTGTTGTATGCAAATTCCACCAACGGTAAATGGTCACTCCAACTTCCCTTGAAGTCCAACGCGCAAGCTCGTAACATGTCTTCCACGATTTGTATCACCCTCTCGGATTGGCCATCCGTTTGGGGATGAAAGGCTGTGCTGAAATGTAACTCTGTCCCCATAGCTTGTTGTAGACTTTGCCAAAATCGCGCCACAAACCGAGAATCACGATCCGACACAATGGAGAGCGGAACTCCGTGCAACCTAACAATCTCACAGATATAGAGCTTGCTCAACGTCTCTAATGAGTCTGTGGTCTTCATACCCAAGAAATGAGCGGACTTGGTGAGTCTATCCACAATGACCCACACTGCATTATGCCTGCGCGACGTCCGTGTGGTAAACCCGACACGAAGTCCATGGTGATGTGATCCCACTTCCACTCTGGAATAGGCAAAGACTGTAGGACTCCTCCTGGCCTTTGATGCTCAATCTTCACCTGCTGGCACACCGCACATTTTGCCACATACTTGGCTACATCTCGCTTCATTCCCCTCCACCAGTATTGACGCTTCATGTCCCTATACATCTTTGTGCTACCGGGGTGGATAGCAAACTTGGAGCGATGACACTCCCCAAGTATCTCCTCCTTTAGGGACGAATCATCGGGAACACATAGCTTCTCCCCATATCTCAACTCTCCATTCTTCCAAGACCATCCTCCCATCGCTTCCCCATTCTCCAATCGGGCTCTAATCAAATCGAGTTCCGAATCCAGGCATTGCAACTCCACAACCCGTTGTCGAAGCGTCGGTTGAGCTACAAGGTTGAATAGATATGATGATACTCCGGTCCATCCACCCATAGATCGTACTCCTCCAATGCATCAATCATTTTCCACCTATTTACCGCAAGAGAATTGATTTCACCCCGAGACTTCCTGCTAAGAGCGTCGGCAACTACATTGGCCTTCCCTGGATGGTAGTTGAGTGTGAACTCATAATCTTCCAAGTACTCAATCCACCTTCTCTGCCGGAGATTCAAGTCTTTCTGTGTGAAGATATACTTGAGGCTTTTATGGTCCGAAAACACTTGAAATTTCTCCCCGTATAAATAACATCTCCACAACTTAAGAGCAAACACCACTGCACCAGCTCAGCCAGCTCCAAGTCGTGTGTGGGATAATTCTGCTCGTGCACCTTGAGTTGCCTCGAGCCATAAGCCACTACCTTCCCTCCTTGCATTAGAACGCATCCCAATCCTCGTAGTGAAGCATCGGTGTAGACATCGTAGCCTTCCCCACTACTCGGAATAATGAGGATAGGGGCAGTCGTCAACTTCTCCTTCAAGGTGCGAAAAGCTAGTTCACACGCTTGAGTCCACAAAATTTCTCCCCCTTCTTTGTAAGGCGAGTCATCGGCATCGCAATCTTGGAGAACCCTTCCACAAACCACCTACGATAATAGCCGGCTAACCCCAAGAAACTCCGTACTTCTGTCACGTTCCTCGGTGGTTCCCATTTCATCACGGCCTCAATCTTTGCTGGATCAACCGCTACTCCTTGCTCGGACACAACATGGCCAAGGAACTTCACTTCCTTCATCCAAAACTCACACTTGCTCATCTTTGCATATAACTTATGTTCTCTCAATGTTTGTAGCACAATAGAGAGATGACGAGCATGTTCCTCCTGAGTCTGTGAGTAAATCAATATGTCATCAATAAACACAATGACAAATTGATCGAGGTATGGCCGGAAGACTCTGTGCATCAAATCCATGAAGGCTGCGGGGGCATTAGTCAATCCGAATGGCATCACCGTATACTCGAAATGACCATATCGGGTACGAAAAGCAGTCTTAGGAATATCCTCCTCCTTAATTCGCAGCTGATGATACCCCGTGCGAAGATCAATCTTGGAGTAATACTTTGAACCCTCCAACTGATCAAAAAGATCATCAATTCTCGGCAACGGATACTTATTCTTCACGGTAACCCGATTCAACCTCCGGTAATCCGTGCACAACCGTAGAGTCTCATCCGTTTTCTTCACAAAGAGGACCGGGGCTCCCCAAGGTGAAGTGCTTAGACGGATAAACCCAATCGCCAACAATTGATCCAATTGCTTCTTTAGCTCCTTTAACTCCAAAGGTGCCATCCGGTAGGGAGCAATGGATATGGGTTCGGTTCCCGGATAGAGATCGATCTTGAACTCAATTTTCCTATGTGGCGGTAATCCAGGTAATTCCTTAGGAAAAACATCCGAAAACTCCGATACAATTAACACCACATCCGTATGGAGTTTATCCATGTTATCTCCCATCAAGTTAGCTAAGAAACTCAAATGGCTTCCCGCTTTCGCTTTTAAGAATCTACTACCCGTAGTAGGAAATGGATGAAAAGAATCTCGGTTATTAAATGTAATCCGCTTGCGGAAACAATCCAGTACCGCACGAAAAGTGGATAACAAGTTCATCCCAAAAATCACGTCATACCCCTTCATCTCTAAAGCAATTAAATCCACAATCAATTCGTGCTCCCCAATACGAAGCACACAACCCTTGCAGACTCGGCTAGTACCCAATTGTTCTCCCGTAGGCAAGTCAACAGTCAAAGCATGTTCTAACTTCTCGAAACCCAATCCCAAATTCATAGCATATGCAGTATGTATAAAAGAATGAGTAGCACCGGGATCAAATAAGATTCGGGCCCAGGAATTGTAGAGAAGAATGATACCTTCCACAACGGCATTGGCAATGTCCTCCTCCGGCTGAGTCAAAGCAAATACTCGCCCTTGGTTGGTGCCGCCAGGGGCTTGAGTTTGTATCGGTCGATGCGGTGCAGGCCTCGGTGGTGGTGGTTGGGCTGCTGGTACTTGTCTTGCGGTCTGGATAGGCCCTTGAGGTGGAAAAACTGGGCAATGCATCCGAATATGTCCCACACCTCCGCATGCAAAGCAAGATCGTGGGATAATACCAGCTCTAGTCTGAGTGTCTCCCTCTCCTCGGGCTGTCAAAAGTCGTTGTCCACCTGTTGGGTCTGGGCGACGGTATGGTGTCGGTCTCTGTGCCCCACTAGTGGTAGCACCCGTCCGGATTGGACCTCCTCTCAAGAAGCCCTGTCGTCGCTGGCTATCCTCTATGTCTCTCTCTACCAGTGCAGCTCTGTCCACCAAGTCCCCATACTCCCTAATCTTGAGAGCCACCAACTTCTCCGGATGACCGGCCTCAGTCCCTGCTCAAATCGCTTAGCCCTGTCGGCCTCCGTAGATATAAATCCTGTAGCATAACGGGAGAGCTCGTCAAACCTCCTTTCGTACTCGGCCACCGTCGTGCTACCCTGTCGTAGAGCAAGAAAGTCAGCCTTCATTCGATCTCTGACTGATTCAGGAAAGTACTTGTCCTGAAATATTTGGTCGAACTCCTCCCAAGTGAGTGCATCAGTGTTCCTCCGTCTCTTGACCGAATCCCACCAATGGTCGGCCTCCCCCTCTAACAAATAGGTCGCCAAGCCAACCCTCAAATCTTCGGCAACTCCCATGCCGTCACATACCTTCTTCACTCTGCGTATCCACTTGTCCGCATCCAAAGGGTTAGAGCTCCCTTGGAAGGTGGGTGGATGTTGTCTCAGAAATTCTCGAAGAACCACCATCCTTCGATCTCCATTTCCAATTCCGGGTACTTGCGCTAGTGGTTGAGCTCCACCATTATGGTTGTTGTTCCCATTCTGGTTTTGTACCAAAGTGGTGAGCTCCTTCAAGCATTGATAGATGCCATTCATGGCATCGGGAGGTGGTGGTGGTGGTGGATTTGCTTGACCTCCACCACGCCCACGTCCACGTCCTCGTCCTCGTCCTCCATCCATCCTGCACATCAATTCACAATTTAATTTCATTGAGGTACAAGACATCCTAATTATTGCTTTAATTTAAAGCCTAAGATTTATATAAAACATAGATCAACAATTTTGTTCAACCTAATCCTGCCTTTCTAGTGGTAATCCATAACCTACAGCTCCATGTAAGACCTAAAGCCTAAGCTCTGATACCAAATTTGTAACGCCCCAAAAACCCCCTTGGGTGACATTACATTCTAAAAACCATTCACCCCATGAGAGCATTACGTAAATTCATCACGACGAAAGTTCATTCATCAACCATTCATATTTTAACAAAATTTGGGCAGAGTCTCCTTTGTACGGGGAGCTTTACCCAAAACACAACCTGTACAATTATATTACAATTGACCACACCGGGTCCACATATGCATAACTATTGACCACACCGGGTCTATTTATCCATCATAAAATAAACTTTCATTCATCATATGTCATATCCACAATGCCATCCCAAAAGAATAGGCCAAGTATGACAAATATATTCCCAAAAGAATTAAATTACACTTGCAGTGAAATAACAAAATACTAGACTTTACATGATTTCAAAATAAACTCTCTAGTCTAGTACAAAAGAAATATAACTCTAGGCATCCAGTTCAGGACCCCCGTTCCCCTCTAGGGGAGCTTCCCCATGCACTGGTTCATCTACTTGTAACTCCTCCTCATAGACGAAATCTGAAAAGATATTATTTGTAGGGGATGAGCACTAAGCTCTGTAGCAACATTCCTTCCATACTCATACAAGGTTTAGAAAACAAGTAAAACAGTTCGGTCTTATTTTCCAAAATATCATATAACATTTGAAGTAAAACCGTGACATTTGAAACAGATCTCAAGTTTAAACATTCGCAATAATTTAAATGAACAGTAAACCCAAGTCACAATGAGCAACCATAACCATTTCCAACAAGTTCTTGTAGAGTCTCATACCTCCACAAGCTCTTGTGGGAAATGCAATAGTAACACCATAATACAAAAAGGAACGCTTATTCCACCATCGATTATTATATTTCCTTTGGCAGGTGGCATACTTAAAAGTAAACTCCACCCCCTTCAAGTCTTTGTTTCCCATAACCGCATACTTACAAGTAACCACGGTCGTTAGATGTCCTTCTAGGTAGGTAGCATACTTACAAGTAACCTCTACCCCCCTTGAAGTCTCCCACACATAACCGCATACTTACAAGTAACCTCGGTTCATAAATATCCTCTTTTGGTAGGTAGCATACTTACAAGTAACCTCTACCCCCCTTCAAGTATTCCACACTTAACCGCATACTTACGAGTAACCTCGGTTCATAATTATCCTCTTTTCATACCAATAATCACATACAAGATAAAATCCACAAATTTCCCTCAACAAGCAACCATTATCAAAATCCCCAAATTTTATCATGCGACAATCCAAATAACCAATTAAGAAAAATACAAGAGATCACCACCACATCATTTTCATTACTCACACAAAGCACTAAAGTTCTCAAAACCAAGCTTGAGCAAATGTAGAAATAGAATTCCATATTTCCCCAAAAACTAGGGTTTTAAAGCTATAAAAGAAGTTTCATGGGTAATCAATCCTAACTTTGTTTAAGACATGCCATAATTGCAAGAAAATCAAGAAACAAGGAATTCCTAGCAAATACATACAAGTATGAGTCAAAACATATATATATATTAGCCTTAGCCTCAATGGACAAGCATGGAAGAAAAACCCCTACCTTGAATCAAAGTTTCAAACCACAAACCCAAGCTCTAATGACCTCCTTTCTCCCTTTCCTCCTTTCCTCTATCTTCCCCAAGGGTGCTAAGGGGTTTGGGGGTGAGAGATGTGAGAAAAAATGGAAGGAAATGGGCTGGTTTCTGTGTTTTAAACACAGCAGTCCGCGACAATCACTGTTCATGGGCTGAATTTTGAGTTTTTTTTCCAAAATTACAGTTTTGCCACTAAAAATCTCCAATTTGATCCATACGACTACCCTAAGGTTTTTCGACGTTCCGGATTCATTTTTAATGTTATTTTAACCTAAAAACATTGCTTTTTATGATTTATTTCAAAACTAAAATAAAGTCACACTTGGAACATTAAAATTTCTATTTTATTCATTCGAACTACTATAGGTGATATCCTTACGATTTTAATATATATATATGGTTTATTCTTAAGTTATTACATATAGAAGAATCACTAAACAAGTACATTAATATATTAATGTAAACATATGGGGTTTTACACCTTCAAGGTCTAATAAGAAAGCACAACCCTTTACTATCCAAGGAGCACCATAGTGTAGATTTTTGGTCAACTTCATAGAATAAACTGATTTGACTCAGGTATTTTTAGGAGGTGTAACCTATATGGTTGGAAATATATACGAGTTAGGGTTCTAACAAAAATAACGGTGCACAATTCGGACTTTCCAATAAAGAGTTATGATGAAATTAGCGAAAGGTAGTCTGCCGGACAGATTTTTGGACAGTGTAGACACTACTTCGTAATATGGACATAACTCCTTCCTCCTAGTTCCGATTGAGATGATTCAAGGTGATATGGAATCCTAAGAGAGAGATCTACAAATTTTATGTTTTAAGTTTTGAGAGATATGGACTGCATCAAGGTCGAAATCGAGCTTGATGTTACAGCCAGTGCACTGTTCATCCCTTTTTCATTCTACCAAATTCAAACACACATCACTACACATATCCCCATTTTTACAACAATTATTTACTATATATCTATATACATATATAAAATAAAATGCGGGGTGTTACAACTCATTATTATATTCTATCTTCCGTCTTTTTTAGAAATGGGAATATTTTAATTATAAGATACCCAACAAAAAAAAACCTTAAATTGCAAGACTTTAAAAATCTCAAGCACGCATAAAATGCAACATTAATACAAATTCATCATAAATTGATTCTCAAGACTAATAGAATATAAAACTTCAAAATCGTAGAAAGTCGTAGCATTTTTGAGTATGTCAAAGTAGTTTACCACCCAAAGACAAGTTGAGACACTCACTCTCTGCAAGCAAATAAAAAAAAAAATTACTTCATTCACATTATATCTATACTACTATAAAATATCAACATATATGAAAAATATTTTTCCCACTTTTAACCTCCAACAATGCAAGTATTTCTTTCTTATCCTTTAAGCATGAATCCTATTGGTTTCCCACTTCTATGACCATTACAATTCTCTTCCCATCTCTCTATAAAAAACAATCGGAAACCCCTTCTTTTCACCTTCCCCTCTCTCTCTATCTCTCTGGTCATTGTTTTATGTTCTAATAATTGTAAGATTTATTTATTGAATTCAGACCGAATAAACCAATTTTCATTTAAAACTTTTATCCGCTTTAGGGTTTCATATTCCAGCTGGTACACATGTTTTCTATCTTTTTATCTCTGTTCAAAACTTTTTTGTATACTAGATGAATGCCTCTCTCTCTCCAACCCCATCTATCACTTGTGTTTGAGTATTATAATATCAGCCAAATGCTTGAACAGGTATTGCTTCTCCGTCTTCCATAATTTTTAAGTTCATCTCATTCGATCTAAGCTATTAATATTTTTTTCAAGTTTTTTATTTGTTTTATAGTGTTTCCAGTTACTTTTCCTGTTTGAAGGTTTGGTTTCCATGGACAACATGGAGAAGTATTGATGGAAATAGTGGTCATTTGAGTAAGTGGAGAAGGGAACCCATTAACTTGGCCACCTTACTAGAACACCAATGATTATAATGACTGGTATGTTATTAGTCTCCTTCAATCTATTTGTTAATGGTTCTTTAATATTTTCATTCCTTGGTCATAGTTGTAGCATTGCACCACTCATTTTCTGACCTATAGTTGATTTTTAATTCTATTGCAAAGTGGATTGTGAAATTAAACATTGCGATTGAATGCAGCTTTCAACCAAGAGTTCCTATTCTTTTTTGGCCTCTTTGAAATCCTTGGTGAGTCAGAATCCACTGGTTTATTACGTATTGGATAAAAAAATTCAATTTTGTTTTACTTTTACTTTCTCCAATAGTGTAATAAGTGTTTTTCCTAATACTCTTATAGGATGAGTTGGATAATCGGATTGATCCTGTACAGTTGCTTAGATAATGGATCTTGAAATTCATGAGATTCTTAAACAAACTATATCTACTCCTATAAAATGGTGATACTTATTTGCATGTGTTTATGAGTCTTAAAAGACCATGGACAATTGTTATTACCAATGAGCCTTTGGTCCAATGGTACTCCTTATTTTGTAAAGACTTTGTCTTGTTGAGGTCAAGGGTTCAAATCCCTCTTCCCCTTCTTCTTCCCCCTCCCCTCCCCCTCCCTCTCCCCCAAAAAGTAAAAAAAAAAACAATTGTTATTGGTGATTATATTTCTTAGATCATGATTTTTTCTTTTGTGCAAACATTTCAAAATTTAGAAGAATTTAAAACTGTGGATAAGATGGTTAAAAAAATGGTGGATACTGTAGAAAGGGTGAGGGAAAAATGCAAATGACATGATAGATTGATGAGAAGCTTCTTGAAGATGGAAAACTCATTAGTGTAGTTTACTTAAGTTGAAAATTTGGCCTAAGTAAGTAGAAGAATCTACTAATGAATAATGTTTTACCTAAAATACCCTAATCCTTTTGTTGATGACCAATTCCTATGAAACTCAATCTATCAGTTATCCATGTGGCCTTTATACAAAAGATATAATGTTATTCTTTCCAAAAAAATAAAAGAAGTGAAGTAGCCAAAAGACCATTGACTCCTAAATATTTGTTACGTCTATATGCGGATTGGATTATGAAATTTTCAAAACAAAAAGGGACCAACACATTATATAGAATGTTTTATTTTACATTATATATTTTTTGACCTTTTTAACTTCGTTTACATTTTATGCTAAATTTCTTTGACATCTTATATTTTTTTAACATTTTATGCTAAATCAATTATAGATGTATGAACACATTATACTTATATATACATAATTATAATTCAATTATAAATAAAAATGATTCACGTGCAACATACATGGACATCAACTAGTGTAAAATAAAAACAAGGGTGAAAGGAGAAGATGAATATGAAAAAAGTCACTTGGTTTGGACAAAATTACGAAGCATATGTAGGGAAGATGAAGATGATGAAAAAGTAAAAAGTATTGGCACCTGCTGAATATCTTGAAAAATCAAATTAAAATTTAAAGACAAAAAGTGACCACTAAAAAACTGTAAACTCCACATTTTTATCGTTGTATGGTAATGTAATTATTTTTGAAATACTAATATATGTGATAATATATGCATGAACTATGTGAATTGTAAAAGTAGAAATAAAAATGTTAGGCAATGTAATAGGGATGAATTGGAAGTTAGGAAGTAGTCCGGAGTTCAAACACATTTTAGATAAAATTTTGGTACAAAGAATTTTAGACACTGTTTAGTATTTGGACCATAACTTTTTATCCTGATATCCGTGTGAGTTGAAATTTTTACAGTAGATAGTAGACTTCCAGGGCTACAAAAGTGTATTTTAGAAAAAAATTTTCAAATCGATCTCTAAATAGGCTAAAACTTCACTGGAAGTTTCAGCAGAAACAGGGAGTACGTTTGAACGTGAAAGTATGTTCGAACGTGAAAGTCTGTTCAAACGACAGTGCGTTCCAGTACTTTGTCTCTGAAGGAAAAATAAAAGTACTAGGAGCAAGTGACATTCGAACTCCAAATAACGTTCAAACGTGAGTTACAAAATCTGGGTTTCAGAATTGCGCACAAGAGGCCACTTTTCACGCTATAAATATATAAGGACACCTCCATTAGCCCATTTCAACATTTCTAACCCTAGAAATTCTTAGAGAGGAAGGAAGAAGGAGAAAAATACAAGATCAAGGAGGATTTTCACATTGAATATGATCAAAATCTCAAATTCTTCACATAAAATTAAGGGAGAAGGTAGGGGTTTTCTTCCACTCTTATTCATTGATGTTAGGGCATATATATACATATGTTTTGACTCTTAATCATATATATTTGTTATGAAATCCTTGATTCTTGATATTCTTGCAACTATTACCATGTTTTGAGTGAAGTTATGGTTGATGGCCATAAAACCCTTGTTCTTGATGTCAAAACCTAGTTTTTGAGAAAGATAAAATATTCTTCTTGATATTCTTGTGCTCTTGATTCAAAAATTTTAGTGCTTTATTTTGAACAATAAAAATATGTCTTTTTTATGATCTCTTGCTTATTTTCTTGAGAAGTAAAATTGGCAAAACACCTATGAAATTGGAGGTTTTTGAAATTACTTGTGATTTGAGAAATACATATGGAATTGGGGGTTTTTGATTTATTGGTGATTTGAGAAATTGGTTGGTATTGTATCTCTTGCATCTTGTATGATTTGTTGTGATGGACTTGAATTACATTCGAGAACTGTCGTAGAGTGTTAGAAGTTAGTCTATCCCAGTAGGGGTGAAATGGTTGCTTAACACCTGTAGTGGATTATTGTTTGTGAGAGCAACCACTATTGTTCACGTAAGTTCGAAGCTGAAGGATGGTATACCTTTTCTTGGAAGGATTCGTCAATGTCATGGGAGATGGTATACGCCCTTCCTAAAGTGGTTTGTGTGGTTATAATGGGTGAACGAGGTAGAATAGTTGTGTAGATTCATGGGAAACAACCAACATATATGAGAATATGGGATAATGCTATTGAATGATTAATTGATTTCTTCACATGTTTATTCCTTTCCATTAACTTATTGTTATTGCGTTAACTTGATATCGAATAAATTCCCACTGTTTTATTTTAAGTTATATATAATATTTTGAAAAGTGAGACTGAATTGTTTTATATGTTTCTAAACCTTGTTCAAGTTTGGGAAGATGTTGCTATAGAGCTTAGTGCTTACCCCCTACAAATACTATTTATTCTTAGATGTTGGTTTAGATGAAGAGCTTAGAATTGATGAGCAGGTAACTTGAAAAATACAATTGGATGGAAGCGTGGATCCCGAGGGGGATGTCTAGAGTTGATCTCTCCATGTCCTAGATTAGGAGATGCATTTTGATACAATGGATAAATGTTATTTTGTTTATTCCGCTGCAAGATTAAATTTGACTTTGAGATGTAATTGTCATTGTTTGACATATTCTTTTTGGATGTAGATGTCATGGCTTGACATATTCTTTTGGATAATATTGTAGATATTATGTACGATGAATGTAATTTGCCTTATTTATGGACTTTATTAGTTGCTTTCATGATGTGAATGATTTTAAATAGTAATATCGTCCAAGGTGGATTTTGGGGCGTTACAAAAACAACATTAAAGGCACATCCACAAAGCACATACTTGAAATCATTCCTCGGGCAGCTTATAATAACTGGAGGTTTTTCTTTCTAAAAGGTGATACACATTATGACCCTTACCAAGGATTGTCAATTATAAAAAGTCCTCTTTCACAATGATTAGTGTGTGCGCATGCATAAGTAGCTTTTTATGATGCAAGTAGTTGTTTAAAGAAAAAGTATATTTTATAGTCTTCATCCTCTTCATCTTGAAAACTTCCCCCTTACTAACATTGTATAACATACTGTAGCTTTGTGTAAGAACAAAAAATAATCATGTTTATAGAGAAAACATAAATTAGTGTATTGTCTTTACTTTTTATACCTTAGTTCATCCTACTTACCCTATAAAATAGTAGAATTAAGTTTAATTAATCAACTATATAGAAAAATGGATAAAACAGAACACATGTGCTTCTTACCCTAGTTAACAAATTAAAAAGAAGCACATCATGTATGAAATCGAGCATGTAACTACCTAGAAATCTTGACATTCTCCTTGGAGCTTGTGTTTAGATATACACACCTTGCGCTATATAAATTTATTTGTAATACAATTTGAACTTTATCAAATAGGCTTAAGATACTTGTTCTCATTGGTCAATATTCGCAACCTTCGAATAGAAAATGCCAAAAATTGACGAAATTCGCAATTCAAGGCTTAATGCAAAGTACAAAATATTTGTTAAGGTTTAATTATAGATATTTTGAAGGTATTGAAATGCAACATAAGAATTAATCAAGTACTTGGTAAATTAGAGAGCACATACTCGAGTTGCTACATACTAAAAGACAATCAAATTTGATTGAATTAAAAAGCTTGAATATGACAAGTTATGAAAAGATAGAATGTATATAAGAAAACATAACCAACAAAAAGGAAGAAACAAAAACAAAGATACAAATTGACAATAAGTTAAAAAAAATTACATCTTCAAACATTGATGATCATGCAACTGACTTTTACTCAAAAGCATTATCTTAAATTGAAAAGTCTACAACGAGCTATTGGGATAGAGTTACACTTTAGCATCGTCTTTCATCCTCAAACGGATGGCCCATCCGAGAGGATGATACAAATTTTGGAGGACATGTTACATGCTTGTGTGTTGGACTTCAAGGAAAGTTAGAGTGATCATTTGCCGTTGGTGGAATTTGTATATAGCAACAGTTTCAATCTAACATTAGCATGACACCTTATGAGGCATTATATGAAAGACCATATAGGTCCCCGACTTATTGGTTAGAAGCTAGAGAGAGTAGCTTGTTTGGACCAGAAATTGTTTGGGAGACTACGGAGAAAATTCAACTTATCGAGGAGAGACTACGTGCGACACAAAGTAGATAGAAAAATTATGCGGATAGAAGACGAAGACCATTGGAATTCTAAGAAGGGGACTATGTGTTCCTCAAGGTGTCGCCCAAAAAAGGAGTGTTTAGATTTGACAAGAAAGAAAAATTAGCTCCAAGATATACCGGACCATTTGAAGTAATCAAAGCTGTGGGCAAAGTGGTGTATCAACTTCGGTTACTAGCACAGTTTTCAGGGTTGCATGACATGTTTCATGTGTCAATTTAAGAAAGTGTCAATGGATACAACGCATGTCGTGAATTTGGAGGATATAGAAATTCAAGATGGAGCAACATATGAAGAACAACCAGTGGAGATTCTCGATACCAAGGAGAAGGTATTTCGCAATAAAGTCATCCAACTAGTGAAAGTCTTGTGGCATCATCATGGGGTGGAGGAAGCTTCTTGAGAACTAGTGCTAGAGATGCGAGAGAAGTAACCTCATTTGTTCTCTACTTAAGGTAAGTTTGAAGGACAAAACTTTATTTAAAGGAGGTGGATTGTAAACCCCCATATTCTTATATTTATATAGCAACGTAATTATATTTTGAAATGTTAATATATGTGGCGATGTATGTATGAACTATGTGGATTGTAAGAGTAGAAATAAAAATGTTAGTTGAGGTAATAGGGTATGAATTGGAAGTTAGGAAGTATTCCGGAGTTCAACCACATTTTAGATAAAATTTGGGTAGAAAAGATTTTGAAAACTGCCTAGTATTTGGACCATAACTTTTTACTCTGATGTTCGTTTGAGCTGAAATATTTACAGTAGATAGTATACTTCCAAGGCTATAAAAATGTATTTCACAAACATTTTCCAAATCAACCTCTAAATAGGCCAAAACTTCACTGAAAGTTTCAGAAGAAACAGGAAGTCCGTTCGAACGTGAAAGTACGTTCGAATAACCTACGTTCGAATGTGAAAGTCCATTCGAATGACAGTGCATTTTAGTACTTTTGTTTGATGGGAAAAACAAAAGTACTGGAAGCAAATGACTTTTAAACGCCAAAATGACGTTCGAACGTGAGTTACGAAATCTGGGTTTCAAAATCGCGCATAAGAGACCATTTCTTTTACTATAAATACTTAAGGACACTTTCATTACCCCCATTTCAACATTTATAACCCTAGAGAAGCTTGGAGAGGAAGAAATAAGGGGAAAAACACAAGATCAAGAAGGATTTGCACATTGAAGAGGATCAAAACTTCTAATTTTTCAAGAACACTAAGGAAGAAGAAAGGTAGGAGTTTTCTTCCACTCTTGTTCATTGAGGCTAAGGCATATATATATATATATATATATATATATATATATATATATATATATATATATATATATGTATGTATGTTTTGACTCTCCATCCTATATATATGCTATGAAATCATCATTTCTTGATACTCTTACAAATATTATTATGTTTTGATGGAAGTTATGGTTAGATAGCCATGAAATCTCTTTTTCTTGTCATAAAACCCTAGTTTTTCAAGAGAATTTGATTTTTCTCTTGATTTTTCCTTTGTTCTTGATTTAAAAACCCTAGTGCTTAGTATTGAACAATCAAATAATATTTTTGATGATCTCTTGCATATATTTCTTAAATTGTTCTATTGGAATAATACATGTGATATTTGAGAATTTTGGATTTTACTTAGGATTGGAGAAATTGGTTGGGTGTTGTATCTCTTGTGGATGTTTGAATGACCATGGGTGGGCGTTGACCGAATATCGTAGAGTGGGTAGATGCGTTTCTTACTTCGTGCGAGTTTAAATTTTTCTTACCACTCGTAGTGGGGTTGACGTTTTGCGAGGACAATGCGTTGGTATACGTCATTCCTAAAGTTGGATATCTTTGTGAAGATTGGGTGTGTATGTGTGGGCCAAGACATTCTCGATGGTTTATTCATGCGATGTCATACATCATACTTGAGATACAAGTACAGATACAAATACAAGTTGTGGTTTGATATATATTGTGGGCTATTGTTTATTGTGCAAATGGTTGGTTATGATTTATTGTGGAAAGGAGTTTATGGTGGAATTGGTTTGTTGTGAAAATTGGTTATTGTGAAAATTGTTATTTTTGGGAATTGATTTTACTTTTTCATTTAATTATTGCTATTGTATAAACTTGAGATCCATTGGAATGTCCTTGTTTTCCTTCAAAAGCTATGTATGGTATTTGTAAAATGAGACCGATTGTTTGATATGTTTTTGAAACTTTGTTCGAATTTGGGAGGAACTTAGTGCTCATCCCCCTACAACTAATATCTTTTTCAGATTATGGTCTAGAGGAGGAGCTCGAAATTGATGAGCCGATACATTGGGAAGCTCCAATAAATGGGAACGTGGATCCCGAAGTGGACGTTTAGAGCTATATTCTCTTATATTCTAGACTAGAAAATTCATTTCGAGACAATGTGAAGTCTAAAATTTTTGTTATTTCGCTACAAGATAATAGTTGATTTTTAGGATGTAATTGTCATTGTTGGACATATTTTTTTGGATGATGTGTATATATTATGGATGATGAATGAAATTCTCTTTAGTTATGAAGTTCATTTAGTTGATTTCATGATGTGAATGATTTTTAAATAGTAATGCCGTCCAAGGGGGATTTTGGAGCGTTACAGAAAAATTGTATCATTGGATTTTGTATCATTTCATGAAAGGGTTTGTGCTACATGCTCATTTTATTTGTTGATTATTCAGTTGATTGTTTGATTTTCTTTTGACCTTGTGATTCCGTATATAATATTTTTAAATTGCTTATTGGGCCTCTCAAGCATACCCCCTATGACATTAGTTGAGGTATAAGTCTTTAAACTTGTAATCAAACTTTGAGATTTAAGTCAGGTAAACTATGGTTTTGTGATTTTTTCGAGAGGATTTTCATGTAAAATTGCTCGTGTTGTGTATTTTGCTTGCTTTTCATACGTTCAATTTTTACTTTTGTAAGTGTTTGATAAATTGCTTAAGTGAATCTGACTTGTAGTACTGACTGTTGTAATTACTTGAATCAATTTGGTTGAATTGGTGGAAGGGATTGGAATGATAGGCATGTCGATTATGCTTCATTAATATTGATTAAATTGGGGATTTTCTACCCTTCACTAATTAGATCATTGTTTCATATCAATTGAGCAGTTAATTTTTTAATTGGTTAATAAATTTATAATTGAGTGTAATATATTTTATTTGGACATAATTTATGTGTTTAAGTGCAAAAGACCTATTCGCAGCCTCCTTTAGGTTATTACGTCTGTGTCAACATATCAGGGTTGATCTCTTATTTGCATTCCCAAAGGCACATTCAACTAGGTAAATGTAGGATTCAAAATTGAAGATTCTATATGTAGCTCTTGAACACACGGTAGGAACCATAAGCCTTCATAATTATTTGGTTTGCTTTTGTTAAATCCAAGATCAAAGGAGGATTTTTTAGCAGATTCTATATGTAGCTCTTGCATTATGGTTTGCTTGCGTTACTTTCATACATGCAATTTTTTAACTGATAATTGGTTAAGTGTGCTTAATTGAATTTATGCATACAATTGAATAGATTTAATTTGACTCAGGTATTGAGTTTTGCAATGGGTGAATTCGGCCTAGTCACCCCCTCCCCCTCTATGTTAGTTTATACGTTTGATTTTAGCATTGGGATAGATCCTGCACTCTCATGACCCCACTCCTTCATTCATATAGTTACAATTATAAGCATATAGTTAATTAATCCATCATGTAAATATTACAATTATAAGCACAGCCTAATCAAGACAATGTACCTATTAAGAGTAAAGCTTAACTTCATACATTGGAGTTTAAACTACTCACACCATAAGAAGGGATGTCCAATAATTATTTGAATACGATAGTGCCACTACCACCCATCACCAAGCGACTTGTTATTACCGATATGAACTTTGGGGCCTCTAATCAGCTAAGTTGGGATCTTGTAGCATAAGTCTCATCCCACTTGTTTTATCAAGGGAGATATCTCTTGTATGATTCAAACTTAGGACCTCAAGTTGTTAACTGCCGAAGTCTGGATAGTATAAAATTATTATCTACAATTAATTTTAATATTGGCTTATCCATTGATTGTAATTTTAGCAAATATATTCAAATATCATAAGAATCAATATCAAATCAACCTTTGTTCTCATGATGGCTCATAATACTGAAAGTTAAATGATCTACTCTTAATCTTATAGATATTTTATAAGCAAGTTCACAAGTCACAACAATAGTTCATGAGATCATTACTTAGAAGAAAGAACTGAAACTTAAGATAGGCTGGTAAGCTTATAACTGAACAGTATTATCAAATAGAATGATAGAAAATCAATGGAACTCAAACTCCTGAAACTGAGAACAATTGGTCATGGAGAAGGTGCCCATTGGTCCCAGAGGTTCCCCAAAACAATCTTGTAGCAACCAGCTGCACCACAAGAAGCTTAGGCTGCAAGTTAAATTGGCAATCAGGAGAAACATAAAACATGATAAGGATTATCTTTTGGTAGTAGTTATAGTTTGAAAAGGATTAAATATTTACAGTATATATGAAAAAAAAAAACCTTAACCTCCTTACAGAAAATCTGTCAACATATGTGCATTTCTATAACTCCTATCTTTGCTTCTCCATTTAATCAGTGGCAGAGCCACACTGAAGGGTGGGGGCACATTATACTTTTGATTGCCCTCCACATATATAGTTTTACACAGATCACAACTCCCTTGAAATTAATGCATTGTCGCGTAAATCATTTTGAAAATTAATACAGTGGCTATAGTTTTTTTTAGTAATTTGGTGTTCCACTGCGTCTAACTAAAAAAAAAATGCTTTATCTTTGAACTAAGTACAAATGTGAATGCTCTTGACCAAAAAGGTACTTTTTGATTAGTTTATTAATTTCACTTTTTAAAAAATGATTGTATACCCAATTAAAAACAAGATTAGATACAAATAGTAAAATGGCCTAACCAATGGAATTTTTGTTCTTCCAAAGAATGGATTTTTCAAAAAGGTAGAAGATGTCTCAATTAGGCTTTGCAAGAAAATGAAAGATATTTTGTCACAAACTATTTGATGGCATGCACTAAAAGGATATGTTGAGAAATTTAGCATTAAAATAATCAAGTATGATTGATTTTTGAGATATGAAAGAATGTCATGTTCCAGGATAAGATATGATTGAGTTGAAATGGCTCCGCTCCCACCTTTGATTAATCTTTCCCAATAGCATCACTACAACATGATCATTCATTCATTACGAATTTGTTTTCCTTTATGTAGTAATTCGTAACGTGGTTCTTCAAGCTGCAGTAGAAAGAGAACCTAACATTGTAAAGTAAAAAAAAGGGTAAGTATTTTTCTGAACTGGAAAAGAGTAAATACACTATTGGTCAATATCACATTATGTTGTCTGGATAAGACATGGGCCTTTGTCAGTGGTGATTTCTTAAAAAAAAAAGAGCTATGTGTGGTTTGGCAATGTCTTCTAAATACTCAATTAAAAAAGTAGCAGTGGTTTGCTTGTGCTTGAAGATCACGGTTTTGATTTGTAGGAATAGTGTCATTATATTGTTCCTTCAGCTACGTATATTTGACCGTCCAAACCTCTAGTGAGAGTGTTGTACAAAATTTTTTTAAGCATATGTAAGGGATAAAAAAGGATGAATTCCCCTCAATAGAATTGGATTGGATGTTCCTAGTAAAAGGTGTTTTTGAACTTGATCTCTCAATCTTCTCTTCCTGCAAAACGAACAAACTGCTTAAGATTGAAGACACTCTGATGCTTAAGTTAGTAATAGAACAAAGGTGATTGCTAGAAGAAAATGAGAGTTTAGCGTACCTTTTACCTTAGTTTCATCTGCTTTTTATAGATTGTTTTCTCATTAGGGTTTCTATGATTTTGGATTCGAGATGACACACATTTCTTCAATTTAGCGACTCAGTTTTGGAATTTCCTAATATTTCTCCAACAATTCCTCCCGACAAATCAATAATAATTTTTTTTGGTTCGTTTATCCGAATGCCTAAGTTATAGGCAAATTTTTATCTTCCCATTTATTGTAGCAAAATAGCTCTGTCATAATAAGACCCGAGCTCCTTCAATGCTTGCCGAACACATTGACCAGCAAAGTTTGGTAAGAGCCGAGCTCTTTCATTGCTTTGCCGAACTCTTTGGTCAGTTCGGCTAGGTCTGTTTGATTGAGTAGCTGATATCTTCGTCACGTGCCTTGTCTTGTCATTCTCATGTGGGCTTATTTAATGTCTTAACATGTGTAATAATGGGAGTCAACCCCTTCATTTGCCCCCAGAAAACGTCTGACAGGTGCCTTTCTTCTGTCAGCCGTTTTATGCCTTTTCATCATCCTTGCGCGTACCTTGTGACATCCCCCTTTGTTTTGGCTGCACGTGTTGGCATTTAAATATTGCCTTTTAGAATTCCTCCCCTTTATAAACGATTTCTCTTCGTATTTCCTTTACTTTGTCCTTTTGCCTCCAAACCCATATCTTTTTCTGTATCTTGTCTCTCTCCGCGCTTCATCTTCTTCAATGGCCCCTTTCACATCTTCTGAGATTCTAGCTTTCAAAGAAAAATATAATATTCCCGACTACGTCGATGTAAAGGTTGCTGGAAAAGATAAACCACTGATAGGCACAAGGGAGAGGATCCCCATTCCAACTTGTGCCATTATTGAGGGTGGAGTTCGATTCCCTCTTGATCCTCTCCTCCTTTGGGTACTTTTTGCTGCTAAGCTTTGCCCCCTCCAATGCTGTCCCAACTTTTTTAGGATAGTTATGGGGGTGTCTACTTTGAACAAGCTTATGGGTTTGAGCCTATTGGTGACAATTACTATATTGAAATAACATTGGAGGAGTGATATCTTGTAGGAAGAAGGAGCGATATCTGGTACCCATCTTCCTAACTCGAATAAGGGTCATGAGAACGATGTGGTTTTTGTTTCTGGCAATTGGGAATATGTTGTTGACACCACTCCATCCTATCGCTGCCCTTATGAAGAAGGTGCTCTAGGTATTTGAATTTTTCACTCCTCCAAGTTCTTTTTTTTTTTTTTTTTACTTTACTATTTTTCTGATATAAGACTTTTGTGTGAAGGAGAGATTGTGAAGGGCAGAGTTCCTGAATCTTCTATGAAGATTGATGAACTTAAGAAAGTTTGGGACTACAATGAGACATTATTCTGCCAAGCTGCTCATACATTGCTTGGTTACACACTAACCTACACATCTTTCATAGCCGTGCCGAACTGACCAAACGAGACAGTTACCGCAGATCAGGAGGCCATCCAAACTGTTCTGGAACAGACACCCCGAGCACGTAAGAAATCTTCTCTCGTCAGCTCTGGTTGAAGGACGGTGAGAAACTTTTTGGACTTTTTATCAACTGTCGAGCCTACCCCATCCTTCGAACCAATTCCAACAACTTCTGTGCCTCCTATCCCTGCTGCTGATGAGCCTACTACCGAGGTTCCTACCGAGTATGTTCTTCTAGATGATGTAGATATGCCAATCGGGGAACAAGCAGACATGGTTCAGACTATTGAAACTTCAATTCCAGTTGAGTTAGATCCTCCAGACTTAGTTCATTCTCCCGTTCCTCAAGATGATTTAATTTTTGAACTTGCCGAAGACCCTACCCCAAAAAGGCAAAGAATTGCTGAATTCGAGGCAAGTCTCTCTCCCAAATCCATCAATCCTCCTTTTCGACTTGTCCTTAAGGCAAAGAGGAGAGAAATCACTACAAAAAGATTCCACAATTGAAGACTTCAATGTTGCGATGGAGATTGCTTGGGGGGTAATTTTGCCTCGGGACTTAGCTATGAACGAGGCTTTAACTGATGATGAAGTATCTCGTCAAGCGATTCAGCATATGGTCTTGGTAAGACTCGCTTCTTTAGGCTTTCCTTCTTTTTCTCAAGATTTTTCTTCAAAATTTTTCTTAGTCATCTTCTTTTTTCAACCAAGGGTCTGCAAAAAGTTCATGAGGTCGAGGTTAGGATAGCCAGAAAGGATAAGACTATGAAGGATGATATCCACGCTCAAGCCTCTGCCTAGCCAAGAAAGAGTCTCAAGAAGAAGAGTTTGCCAAAATCTGCGAAGAAGCTAAAGTTTTGAAGGCTCAAAATCAAAGCCTGACCAAGGATAACCAAAAGCTTCAGACCGAGGTTAGGCAGCTAAAGGATTTTGAGCATGAAGTGAGTGTCAAACTCTCCCAATCTCAGCTTGATTACACAAGTCTTTTGGAGGAGTTTGAACAGTACAAGGCTGACGCAAGGGAGAAGGAAGATACTGCTTATGATGATGGCATGGAGAAGGCGAAAAACGACCTAGCTCTTCAGATTCCAGAATTGGAGAAGGCATTTTTCAGCAAGGGCTAACATGCTACCCTAACAGCCATTGGAGTTCCTTCATCATCTGAGCTCTACACTTGTCATTCCCTTCCTAGCTCCTCAAAGTCCCCTACTACCGGACAACACTAAGAATATTTTTTGCAACTTCTGATGTAAAGACCTTTTGAAACGTGGTTGTAAACTTTTTTGAAGTTTAAATGAAAGTTCCATTTGGCTTCAGTGATTTGTTTGAGAATACTTTAAAGTATGTAGAAAAATATGACTTTGAATTCTTAGAATCAATTCGGCCCTTGAAGTTATGGCCTTAGCTCGACCTTTCTTCAAATAGATCGGTCTCTTAACAGAGATCTTTAAAACACTTAGAAAAAATTTTAGACCCTTGAAGCTTCAGCCCAAGCTCGACCTTTCTTCAAAGAGCTCGGTCTCTCAACAAAGACCTTTAAAATACTCAGAAAAAATTTACTCTTGAAGTAATGGCCTTAGCTCGGCCCATCTTTGAATAGCTCGGTTCCTTAACAGGAACCTAAATGTACTTAGAAAAATTTTAACTCTTGAAGTTATGGCACTTGCTTGGCCTTTCTTCAAAGAGCTCGGTTTATGGTAGAGTTATTCT
The DNA here is from genome assembly GCA_963454935.2 of Ilex paraguariensis. Classification (NCBI taxonomy): domain Eukaryota; kingdom Viridiplantae; phylum Streptophyta; class Magnoliopsida; order Aquifoliales; family Aquifoliaceae; genus Ilex; species Ilex paraguariensis. Next base: position 24,870 of record CAUOFW020003492.1, read on the forward strand.
TATCCCCTTGGGCATCTAAGAGTGTTTTCATCCTGCATCGACTCGCCAATTTGATTGTACTCAAATCCATCAAACTAGCTTACATCGTTATACATAGCTATGGGCCTGGATTAGATCGGGTGGCTGTGCCTAATTTAAGCGTATAACTTCTATCAGGATTTTTTGCCTCCCTGCCTTAACAGTAGGACATACATAAACAGGAAAATAAATAAGTTGGTGAATCTTCAGAAATCTTTATTAACATCTCCAATTCATATCGGTACAGTTGCTAATAACTTGACTCTTAAGGGGTACCCTTAAAAAAAGTACTTTTTAGAAATAAAACTTTCTAAGGTTAGTTATGTTCTAGGGGTGAGGCACTGCCCTATGGTCCAAGGTCTTGAGCTCATAATACCCACTGCCCCCTACTCGAGCTATTCCGTATGGACCCTCCTAGTTTGCTCCAAGCTTTCCATGCGTTGGGTTATTTGCCGATACCAGTACATGTCTAAGGACTAAGTCTCCTAGTGTGAAAGACTAAGGGTTAACTTTCTTGTTATAAGCTCTGGACATTTGATGCCGATAAGAAGCCATCCTTATAGCTGCTTGTTCTCTTTTCTCCTCTGCTAGATCAAGATATCGGGTGATAACGACATCGTTATTGTTGCTTTCAACCAGTTCAGTTCTCAGGGTCGGTAAGTCTATCTCTAACGGAATTACCATTTCCATTCCATAAGCTAGGGCAAAGGGGGTTTTGCCAGTTGAGCGCCGAGGTGTGATTCGGTACGTCCACAGAACATTCTGTAGCTCCTCTACCCATCTCCCTTTAGCATCCTCTAACCTTTTCTTGATTCCATCCAAGATTGTCTTGTTGGATATTTCTGCTTGACTATTGCTCTGAGGATAAACTGGGGTGGAATAGTGGTTCCAAATTACATATTGCTGACATAAAGCTTTGAAGGGACCACTATCGAACTGTGTGCCATTATCCGAAACAAGCGTGTGTGGAATTCCAAATCTGGTGATGATATTCCTCCAGACAAAATTCCTTGTATCAGTATCTCTAATGTTGGCTAGGGGCTTTGCTTCCACCCACTTTGTGAAATAGTCCGTTGCAACTAGAAGGTACTTCTTATTGCCACGAGCCCGAGATAAAGGGCCCACTATGTCTAGCCTCCATTGCACAAATGGCCATAGGCTTGACATTTCTCACATCGCCTAACAAAATTTTGGGCGTCCTTTTGCATGTAAGGCCACCAAAAAACTTGAGAGATGGCTCGGTGAGCAGAGACCTTCCACCAGTATGAGCACCACAACTTCCTTTATGAATTTCGGATAAAAATTCAGGGATTATCTTTGGGTGTACACGCTTTAAATATGGGTCTCTAAATGAGCATCGGTAAAGCTCATCTTTTGGAGATAACCAGAATCTGGTTGCTTTTAGACGTAACTTATGAGCCTCCTTCTTGTCCTTAGGCAAGTTACCATTCTTCAAGAAGCCAATGATTGGGTCCATCCAACTCGGCTCGATTTCATTATATAAGACTTCATCAGTACAGGTCGGCAAAGTGCTGGGCTCAGATTGGAACTTGATGGTAAGAGTTCTTTTAGTTTCTTTGTTAATTGTTGAGGCCAGTGAAGCTAAAGCATTGGCATGCAAGTGTTTTGCTCTTCCAACCTATTGGATCGAGCATTCTGGAATTTTGCTTAGTTCCTTTTCTGCAATGGCATTATACGCCATCATTCTTTCATCCTTTGCTGCATACTCCCATATTATCTGATTCACCACTAGTTGTGAATTAGAGAATATCTGGAGCTTTACTGTCCCCAGTTTGATTGATAGCCTTACGCCAGTTATCAAAGCTTCATACTCAGCTTCGTTGTTTAAGGCTTGAAAGTAGAGCTTGATAGCTTTCTCCAAAATACAACCATTCGGACTCACTAGTGTGAGGCCAATGTCAGCACCCTTTTGATTGGAAGACCCATCAATAGATAGGGTCCACTTACCATCGAGCCTTAATTTGTGATTGTCATTAGTCTGCTCGTTCTGCTCTGAACTATTTTTAGGTTGTAATTCTGCGATGAAGTCTGTCACTACCTGGCCTTTGATTGCCTTCCTCGGCTATAACAAAACGTCGAACTCCTTGAGCTCGACTGCCCATTTGACAACACATCCAGATAGGTCGACTTTCTGAAAGAGCGACTTCAAAGGCTGATCAGTGAGTACTGTGATTTGGTGAGCCTGGAAGTAATGTTCGAGCTTTCTAGCTGAGCTGACCAGTGCGAGCGAGAGCTTCTCCAATGGAGTGTACCTCGATTCTGTATCTAAGAGCATCTTGCTCACATAATAAATAGGTTTCAGCCTTTCACAATCATTCCTCATTAATGCCCCATTCACCACGTGTTCTAATACTGCTAGGTCGAGGAAAAGTCTCTCCTTAGGCAATGGGGTTGAGAGGATTGGTGGGAGGCTAAGTATGCCTTAAGACTTAGAAATGCTTCCTTACATTCCTGACTCCAGAGTGTCCCCTTCTTTCCTTTGATTGATTGGAGGACAGTCTGCATTTATCAGATACTAGGGATATGAACCTTCCGAGCGCAGCTGCCATTCCTGTTAGCCTCTGTACCTCCTTTACAGTCCGAGGTGATTGTAGTTTGGCAATAGCCTTTACCTGGTCGGGGTTCATCGCTCTACCTCGGTGGGTACCAGGATGCCAAGGAATTTCTCTATTCCAACCCCAAATGCACATTTTGAAGCGATTAATTTCATCTTGTATCTCCGTAGAACATCTAATGTACTCTTCAAGTCAAAACAGTGACTAGTGGCTCTTCGAATCTTCACCACCATATTGTCGATATAGACCTCTATAGTACTGCCTATCATGTGTGAGAACATCTTAGTTACCAAACTTTGATATGTCGCTTTTGCATTCTTCAACCCGAAGGGCATTACCCTGTAACAATATGTCCCTTTGGATGTTATAAAGGCGGTCTTTTCTTGATCTTCCTCGGCAAGGGAGATTTGGTGGTATCCTTTGTAGGCATCCAAGAAGCTCATCTACTCATGCCCAGCAGTTGCATTGACCAATTGATCTATCTTAGGGAGGGAGAAGTTGTCTTTTGGACAGGATTTGTTGAGGTCGATGAAATCCACGCAGACTCTCCATTTCCCGTTCTTCTTCTTCACCACCACGATGTTTGACAGCCAGGTCGAATATTGTACTTCCCTAATTGTTTGGGATTCAAGCAATCATGCTACTTCCTCTTTTACTGCATGTTGATGCTGAGGAGCCGACCTCCTGAGCTTTTGCTTGACTAGCTTGAAGTTAGGGTCAACGTTCAAATGGTGACATGCCACTTCGGTTAGTACGCCGGGCATATCATTCGTGTTCCAAGTGAAAAACATCGACATATTCTCATAGGAAGATGACGAGCTCTTTTTGCTGCTTAGGGCTAAGAGCAGTTCCCAACAAAAAGTACTTTTCTCGATCTCCACCATCCTTGTCTAAAGGTACTTTAGTCAAGTCTTCGATTGTTCGATTTGTCACTTCTTTTTATGTACCTAAAAGTACTTTATGGATTTTCATGACGACTTGTTCGGCGGAATCAACCGAGCTGTCAAGTGTTGATTGCTATTTTGCCTCTTTAGCTATTGAACTCCTCTCTCGAACCTCTACTCCGTCTTTGGCTTTGACTGAGACCAGTAAGTAGGTTTTGGAACTGACTTAGTCTCCTTGGATGTTCACTATCCTTTCAAATGAATGGAATCTCAGCATCTGGTGTTTTGTTAATGTTACTGCCTTTATCTCATGTAACCAGGACTGCCCCATTATTGCATTATAAGCCGAGACCGTATCCACTACTAGGAACTCGATCATGACACAAATTGGCCCAGTCTTTATAGGCAGTGTGATCTTTCCCCTAGGAAGAACTGTTCTCCCACTAAATCCAATTAGTGGAGTATTTGAGGGCTTAAGACTCTCCTGCTTGAGACCGAGTTTCTCAAAGAGATCCATGTACATGATTTTGGAGGAACTCCCTGGATCGATCAGTACTCTTCTCACGTCGTAGTTGGCAATCCTAAGTGTTATCACCAACGCATCATTATGCGGTTGGAGGATCCCGATCAAATCCTGCTCAGAGAAGTAGATCATCTCCCCTGCGTCCTCAAAATTCCATTCTTTTGGACCTTACCTTTGGAGTTAGCTGCAATTCGAACACCTCTCTTTCCTTTATGGCTTTCTAGATGTAGGCCCTGGCAGCATTGTTAGTGGCCATTTGTAGGTTGGTGGCGACATGGATTATGTCTATCACTCTTGCTGTCGTAGTCTGGTATTCTTTTGGCTTGTCTCTCTCTCGGTCGGCCCTGGCTCCATCCTCGATGAACTCAGAAAGATGTCCAGCTTGAACCAGTTCTTCCAAATGTTGCTACAAAGATCAGTAATTTTCAGTCATATGTCCCACATCCTGATGATATAAGCATCTGAAATTTGGATTTCTCTTTGAAGGATCCCCTGTTAACTTATGGGCCACTTGAAGAATGGCCTTGCCTTGATTTGATTCAATATCTTGTATATCGGTTCTTTGAACAACATATTTATCCCGAGAAAAGGGGACTTCTGGGGATAACCTTCCTTATCATTCTTCCTTTTGCCCCTCTCTGATCGGCTCAGTCTGCTAGTCACTATAGAACCGTCTCTTGCCTTGATACTCTTTAGCCATATCTCTAGATAAGTCGTCATCGACTTTGGCATACTTCTCGATCCTTGCCATCAATTCTTCCAAGTCGGTGCTTGGCCTTCTGGTGAGTGATTGGTACAAAGGGTTTTCCTTTGGCAATATGATTTTGAAGGATGCAACTGTAATTTCAGGATTACATCCTTCTACCTCATTCATCATTTCCCAATAGCGATGTGCGTACTCTCGCAGTGTTTCATTATTTTTCTTCTTCAATGTCAGTAGAGCCCCGACATCCTTTGGCTACTTACTGCTTGTAATGAACCGAATCGTGAACTTTTCGGCCAGTTGTGACTATCTAGCTATTAATCCCTTCGGCAAATTGGTGAACCATTTTATGGCCGACTCCCCAAGACTGCTAGGAAAGATTGTAAACCCCCACATGTTGATATTAATATAATGATAAAAGTGTTAGTAATTTTAATTTATGTAATGCCATAGGAATGAACCATGTAGGTTATAACTGTAGAAATGCTAATATTGTAAAAACCTGGGTAAATGTGTGAAATCCTTTATAGTAAAACTTGTATCGACTATGTTTGATGTACAAATGTATGTTGTATAAGTTTGGGTTGGTGTTGGATGGTTGTGGAATGGATTAGAATGGGTTGGAAATGAAGAAGGAAGGATTTGTGGAAAAATAGGCAAAACCTTCCGGAAGGTTAATGTAAATTTTTATCCAGTAGACAAAATCTTCTGGAAGGTCGATAAAAATGTTTACCCAGTAGGCAAAACCTTCCGGAAGGTCGATGAAAAACCTTCCGGAAGGTTTTCCAAAAATTTGAAAATTTTAATTCGCGAATAACTGATTTTTTCTCCACTATAAATACTTAAGGACAACTCTTTTAGCCCCATTTCAACATCTCTAACCCTAGAAAACCTTAGAGAGGAAGAAAGAGAGAAAAACACAAGATCAAAGAAGATTTTCACATTGGATAGGATCAAAGCCCTAATTTTCAAGAACACCAAGGTAGGGGTTTTTCTTCATTCTTGTTCATTGAGACTAGGGCTTGTATATATGTATTCTTTGACTCTAAATCTTATACATATGTTATGATATCATCATTTCTTGGTCTTCTTGCAATTATTATCATGTTTTAAACAAAGTTAGGATTGAATACCCATGAAATCTCTTTTTCTTGATTTAAAACCCTAGTTTTCAAGAGAGATGCTTTTTTCTCTTGATTCTTCCTTTGTTCTTGATTTTGAAATCCTAGTGCTTTGTGTTGAGTAATAAAAGGATGTTGTGATGATCTCTTGCTTATTTTCTTAAATTGTATTCTTGTATTACAAATTGTGAAATTTTGGGAATTTTAGATTTCCTTGTGATTTGCTGTTTAATGGCATGTTTAAGGGCTGTTTTGTCGCTAAATTTGGGGCTGTTTTATGGCCTATATAGGGGCTGTTTTGGTGGCTTATATAGGGGCTATTTTGTGGCTTATATAAAGGCCATTATGTAGGCTACTACATGTGCGGTTATGTGGTATATTGCACATTTGTGATTAAGTGTTATTGGCATAAAAGTTGTGATAACATGCTTGAAATTGTGTTGTGGAATTGTGATATGAAAATTGTCAATGTATATACATGCTTGTGTTATATTGATATGGTGGAAAATTATGGGAATTATATGCTTATGATATAATTTTGCCATGGGATATGTGAAATGTATTGATATTGTTCATATGTCTTTCATAACATATTGAATATGTTATCATTGTGCAATGGGACATTATATTGCATATGCACGGTAACATCGCATCATGTGGGGGTGTGCATGGTGGTCGTCAACACCACACTTGGTGGATGACGAGTGGACTTGATTAAGCTTGGTCGAAGACTTGGCCGAGTCTCATAGATTGCATGGTGATTAGGGTTGGGGTTAGCAAGGAGGGACTAGAAGATTGCTTGGGTGCAAGGCCCGGTGATTGGGATACGCACTCCCTTGGCTTGGCCCATGAAGTGTGTGGGTGTATGCGGAGCTCTTGGTGGAAGTCCATAAATTTTGAGTAGGTTGGAGACCCTTGGTGTAAGCCCATGAACATCCACCCCATACAAAGACCCTAGATTGGTAAAATTCATTTGATGTGCAACATAATGACGATTCCATACACATTGTCACTTGCATGTGTTGAGGAGCTGGGAAGGGCTCGGGTTGATTTGCATGAGTGAGTCTTATCTCATTTCATGACATGACATGATAAATTTCAACATTGAATGCATATTCTTACTTGGAATGTTGATGTGAATATGAAATATTGTATGTAAGCATTGCATGTGCACTTAGGTGGGGAGTAGCCTATGTAGGAATTACTATACTGGGTGTGCCTCACCCTATACGAAAAAATATTTCAGGTGCTGGATACACACTGGTGAACGGCTCTCACTTGGATCCTCAAGGGTGAAGAGAGGCTGGATTGTGGCCTTTAACCTTGGTTTTATGTAAAACTATGTTTTGGGCATGTAATTTGTAAAAGAATTGTAACTGAGTTTATATGGGCTGTTTTAATACAACGATGCATGTTTTATTTGAGTATGGATAAATGGATCCAGTGTGGTCAAGTTTTACTTATAAATGGACCCGGTGTGGTCATTGTGTTATATTGGGTCTCAGATGGGTCATGTTAATGTATATTGCACAGGTTGTATTTTGGGTAGAGCTCCCCGTACAAAGGAGACTCTACCCGAATTTTGTTGACCTCGGTAAATGGAGCATTCTGGCGTGATATCGAGTTACTTGGTATCCACAGGTATTTCGCAGGTTGATGGGTAATCAATGGACCTCCGGGTTTTGGGGCGTCACACCAGGAGGCAATTCTACTATCTCCTAAGTATTGTTTAGCAATATAGATTAAATTTCACTTTTAATAGCCTCCTTCCAAAAAGGTGCATCTATAAAGGACACAACTTCTTTATATGTTGTGGGCTCTCTTTCTACTAGAAAAGTAAAAAATCCTTCTCCTAAGTCTTTCCTATTCTAGGTATTTTACTTCTCCTTAACTCTACATGTTCTTTATCTTTTTCTAAAGGAGCAATAGAACTAGTAGAAAGTTCAACATTAGTTGAAGGTGTTTCTCTTACTTGACTAAGCATTGTATTTTTAAAAGGAAAAATATCTTCAAAAAGCGTAGCATCTCTAGATTCAATTATAGTATTATTTGAAATTCCACTAGTTAGTAACTAAGAATCTATTAGAGCTACTATTTGGGCATATTCTATAAAGACGGTGTCTACGGTCTTAGGACCTATTTTCCTCATCTTTGGTTCAGGAATAACTACCTTAGCTAAACACCCCCACATTTTCATGATACCAAGGTGAGGAACTCTTCCCTTCCATATCTCATACGGAGATTTCTAACTATCTTTAACATATACTCTATTTAAGATGAAACAAGCACCAAGTATAGCTTGCTCCCATAAGTTCTCAGATAAGCCGAAACTAGTCAATATTGAATTTACCATATTCATTAAGGTTCTATTATTTCTTCCAGCTACTCCATTTGATTGAGGGGAATAAGGAGGAGTCACTTCATGTATTATTCCATGTTCTTCAAAAAATGTATTAAGGTCAGTTTGAAACACCCCAAAACACACCCTGGACGACATTACATTCTAAAACCATTCATATCATGAGAGCACTAATATAATCCCTTAAGAAATAAGACTACATTTGTCATCCACGAATATTTACAACATTATCCAAAAGAATAAGTTCAAGTCATGACTATTACATCCTAAAAATTAATTAAATAAGCAAAACGGAATAAACAAAAGAAGCTAGACTACACAATGTTCCAAAAAAATGTCCTAGTCTAGTACAAAAGAAAAGGAGGTCGCTCTATGCGTCCACCTTGGGATCCACACTCCCGTCCAGTGGAGTCTCCCAAGTAGCGGGCTCCTAAGTAGCGGGTAATCTAAAAAATGTTAGCGATAGGGGGTGAGCACGAAGCTCTGTAGAAAAATTCTCCCAAACCCATACAAGGTTTAGAAAAGCATTTAAAATGGTCGGTCTCAATTTTAACATAAAATAAATACATAATTTGAATAAAGCAGTGACATTTAAAAAGAATCTCAAGTTTATTTAAAAACATTACTTAAATGAATAAACGAGCATCACATACAAATAATAACCATTAATTGCCATAACCAATTTCCAACAATTCTTTCGGTAGGTGGCATATTTTGTGGTAACCTCCACCCCCCTTTAGGTCACCTTTGATTCTCAAGCATCCTTACCGGGAACCTCTTGAAAATAGATGAGCATCCTTACATGGAACCTCTCACCAATCACTACATTATTTTCTAAGCATCCTTACCGGGAACCTCTTGGGAAGGGTTGAACATCCTTACAAGGAACCTCTCACTCATGTGCATCACAAACAACCCAACCAAGCATACAATTCCAACATTCATCTCAATTTATAAGCCTCTATCCAAAATCCCCAAATATATCATGTAACAATTCTACAAACAACTAAGAAAATACATGAGATCACAATAACATCATTTTTCTAACAACACAAAGCACTAAAGTTTCGAAATCTATAATAAAGAAAGCATTTAGGAAGGAAATACATCACTCTCCAAAAATTAGGGTTTTAAAACTAGAAAGGAGATTTCATGGGTATTAAACCCTACTTTGTTCAAAACATGTAATCCTTGCAAAAAGCATAAGAAAGGATGATTCCATAGCATATATATACCATTGATAGCCAAAACATACATATATAAATATCCTAGCCTCAATGTAAGTGAATGAAATAAAACCCCTACTTTGAATCCTTAACTTTGGTGTGAAAAACAATAATATTTGATCTTGAATCACTCTTGAATCTCTTGTTTTTCCCTTCCTTTCTTCCTCTCTATTGCTCTCTAGGGTTCCAAGAGGTGTGGGGGTGTGAGGGGAGTGAAGAAAATGAGAGGAAATGAGAGGAAAATGAGTTTAAAACATAGTAGCCCCGAAAAACACTGTTCACAGGCTGGTTTGGGTTTCTCCAAATTTATGATTTTGCCACTGAGAATCTCCAATTTGATCTATATGACTACCCTAAAGTTTGTCGACGTTTTGGATTCATTTTTAATGTTATTTTAATCTAAAAACATTTATTTTTATGATTTATCTCAAAACCCAAGTCAACATACACCCGAAACACTAAAGTTTCTATTTTACCCATCCAAATCAGCTATTAATGAAGTTTTGCAATGTTTGCAAATAAAAGGTGCTTCTTAAAGACTTTTATACTTATTTGAAGCCTAAAAGTACTCATTATTCTTATATTTTGATTTAGGATGCAAATGGAGACATTAAATGCAAAACAAAGCCAATTGGACTATTTCGACATCATTTTGTTATCTGAGCATAACTCTCTCATCCGAGCTCCGATTGAGATGATTGAAGATGCTATGGAATGATAAGAAAGAGATATAAGATTTTAATGTTTTGAGTTTTGAGAGATATGGACTGCATCAAGTCTAAATTAGGCTTGAAGTTGCAACTAGTGCACTGTTCAAGCTAATTGGGCTGTCAAAACATCCCATCGTTATCTGGGAATAACTATCTCATCCGAGCTCTGATTGAGATGATTCAAAATGCTATGGAATGATAAGAAAGAGTTCTAAAACTTTCAGGTGTTAATTTTTAAGAGATATTGACTGCATCAAGGTCTAAATCGGGTTTGAAGTTGCAGCCAGTGCACTGTTTACATGCACTGCTCAAGCTAATTGGGCTGTCAAAATAACCCATCGTTATCTGGGCATAACTCTCTCATCTGAGCTCTGATTGAGATGATTCAAGATGCTATGGAATGATAAGAAAGAGTTATAAAACTTTCATGTTTTGAGTGCTATTGACTGCATCAAGGTCGAAATGACGCTTGAAGTTGCAGCCAGTGCACTGTTCACGTGCACTGTTCACAGTCTGTCTTCGTCCCTTTTCCATTTCCAATCCATTCCTAAGCCAACCAAATCCATCCCAAACCTCTCCTACACATATGTCTACACCAAACCTATTTAATACAAGTTCTAGGACCTAAAATTTCATATTTTCACTTATTAAAACTAAATTTTAACTATTATTTCCACTAACATTTTAAATCTCTACTTTTCCAATCTACTACATTCAAACACACATCACTACATATATCCACATTTTTTTACCACAATTATTTACTATATATCTATATACATATATAAAAGAAAATGCGGGGTGTTACAATCCACCCCCTTAAAGAAAGTTTTGTCCTTGAAACTTACCTCAAGTAGTGAACAAATATGGATATTTCTCACGCATTTCTTGCTCCGGTTCCCATGTAGCTTCCTCCACTCCATGGTGTTGCCACAAAATCTTCACTAATCTGATAACTTTGTTACGAATCACTTTTTCCTGGGCGTCGAGAATTTCTACCGGTTGTTCTTCGTAGGTTGTTCCATCTTGAATTTCAATCTCCACCAAGTTCACGACTGGAGTTGCATCCGAGTGACACTTTCTCAACATGGACACGTGGAACACATTATGTACTCTGGATAGTTGGGCTGGTAGTCAAAGTTGATATGCCGCCTTGCCTACCGCTTTGATTACCTCAAACGGTCTGGTATATCTTGGCGCTAACTTCCCCTTCTTGCCAAATCGAAACACGCCTTTCTTGGGTGACACCTTGAGAAATACGTAGTCTCCCACCTTGAATTCTAAGGCTCTTCGTCTGTGGTCCACATAGCTCTTCTGTCTACTTTGCGCCGGCCGTAGCCTCTCTCGGATGAGTTAAATCTTCTCCATAGTTTCTCGAACAATGTCTGGTCCAAACAAACTATTCTCGCTGGCTTCTAACCAACACGTCGGTGATCGACATGGTCTTCCATACAATGCTTCACATGGTGTCATCCCAATACTTTCTTGATAGCTGTTGTTGTCAGCAAACTCCATCAACGGTAAGTGGTCGCTCCAACTCCCTTGAAGTCCAACGCGCAAGGGCGTAACATATCCTCTACAATCTGTATTACCCTCTCGGATTGCCCATCCGTTTGGGAATGAAAAGTCGTACTAAAATGTAACTCCGTCCCCATCGCTTGTTGTAGACTCTGCCAAAATCTTGTCACAAACCTAGAGTCACGATCCGACACAATCGAGAGCAGAATGCCGTGCAACCTCACTATCTCACGGATATACAACTGGCTCAAAGTCTTGAATGTATCTGTGGTCTTCATACCCAAAAAGTGAGCGGACTTGGTGAGTCTATTCACAATGACCCACACTGTATTATGCTAGCGCGACGTCCATGGTAACCCGACACGAAGT
>CAUOFW020003493.1:0-36857 GCA_963454935.2 Ilex paraguariensis
ATTTGCTTGGATGATTTCCAAGAGATTGCCCCTCTAGCTAGTGTGAACACATAACCACTAGTAGGCTTTAACCTCATTTGTATCAAAAATTCAGTTAGCATCACAATAACCTTCTAACACAAAAGGATAAACCATAATCAACGGTGCCTTTCAAATATCTCATTAGTCTTGATATTGCATTCCAATGATCCTCACTAGGATTATGCGTATATCTACTCAATCTACCAACAACATATGCAATATAGGGACGAGTATAATTCATCAAAAACATAAGGCTACCAATAATCTATGCATACTTACTTTGTGATACACTATCACCATTATTTTTCACTAAATGCACTTTAGTATCATAAGGAGAAGATAAGGATGTGCACTCATAATATTCAAACTTCTTAAGTATTTTCTGAACAAAATGTGATTGTGATAAAAATAATGGAACCATTATATTTTAAAATTTTGATTCCCAAATAACATTAGCATCACCCATATCTTTCATATCAAAATTAGATGAAAGGAATCTCTTGGTAGTAATCACAACATTATAACTAGTCCCAAATATAAGTATGTCATTAACATAGAGACAAATAATAAAAACTCCATCATTAAAACTTTTAATATAAATGCATTTATCAACACCATTAATCACATATCCATTTGATAACATCACTTTATCAAATTTTAATGCCATTGTTTAGGAGCTTGTTTTAGTCCAGGACTTCACTAATTTACATACTTTATACTCTTGTCTGGGAATTACACTCCTCTCTGGTTGCTCCATATAAATTTCTTCTTCTAAATCTCTATTTAAGAATGCTGTTTTCACATCCATTTGGTGTACGACGAGCTTATGAATAAAAGCAATGACAAATAACAATCTAATAGATGTAATTCTAATCACCAGGGAGTAATTATCAAAATAACCAACATTGTCTTTTTGTTTATAGCCTTTAGCTACTAACCGTTTCTTGTATTTATCAATAGACCCATCCGGTCTTAATTTCTTCTTAAACACCCATTTACTACCAGTAAGCTTAGTTTTAGGAGGTAAATCCACAAGTTCCCACATGTTATTAGCAATAATGGATTCTAACTCATTATTGATGGCTTCCTTCCAAAAAGGTGCATCTATAGAAGTTATAACATCTCTATAAGTTATTGGCTCATCATTCACAATATAGACATAAAAGTCATCACCAAAGCTATTCTCTTTTCTCATTCTTTTACTTTTTCTCAACTCTTGTATCTCATTCTCAATACCACAAGAACCACTAACATGTTCTTAAGTATCTTTAGGTTCATGAACTTTCATAGGAAACACATTCTCAAAGAATGTGGCATTATTGGATTCAATAGTAGTATTAGCTTCCATAATGTCACTTTTAATCACAAGAAATCTATAAGAGGTGCTATTAGCAGAATATCCAATAAATACACAATCACAAGTTCTAGAACCTATTTTTCTCTTTTTAGGCTTGGGTAACATAACCATTGTCAAACACCCCCACACTTTAAGGTATCCCAAACTAGGTGAACGTCCATTCCAAAGTTCATAAGGTGTTTTACCGGTTTTCTTATGAGGTACTTTATTTTATATGTGACATGCCGAATGGATAGCCTCCCCCACATGTTGGTGGGTAGCCTCGAACTAACTAACATAGCATTCATCATCTCCTTTATTGTTTTTTATTTTTCCTTTCTACAATGCCATTAGATTCGGGTGAGTAAGGAGGAGTAACTTCATGAATTATGTCATGTTGTGCACAATACTCATTAAAAGGATTAGATTCATATTCACCACCTCTATTAGTTGTTAATCTTTTAATCCTTTTATTGCTTTGATTTTCAACTTTGGTCTTGTACTTTATAAACATCTCAAGTGCTTCATCTTTAGTTCTCAGCAAATAAGGTTTTGTGAACCTTGAATGATCATCAACAAATATCACATAAAATCTTTTACTGCCTCTAGTCATAGTATTTTTCAAATCACCCAAGTCACTATGAATTAATTGTAAAGGTTCACTCTCTCTAGAAATGGATTTACATGGTTTCTTAGTAGACTTAGTTTCGGCACATATTTCACACTTGTCTATAGTTGTTTCACATACATTAGGAATCAATCCCATTTCTTTCATTTTCTTTAAGTATCCAAAATTCACATTTCCAAGTCTACCATGCCACACATCAAGAGAGTCAACCAAGTAAGCACAAGAAGATGAAGCATTTTCATTAATAATTTCACTTACATTAAGCACATAAAGACCTTGGTCAAGATACCATTTACCAATAAAGATGTCATTTTTAGACAAAGTTATAATACCACCATCAAAGAGGATCTTGACTCCAGCCTTTCCAAGTAATTGAACCGACACAAGATTGTGCTTTATCATAGGAACATTTAGAACATCAAAAAGTAAAAGAGTATTGTCAGAAGTCAATTTAAGAAGTACTTTCCCTTTTTCCACAACCGGTATAGATCTATTATCACCCACGTATACACATTTGACACCTTCCTTGACACTAGTATATGATGCAAACGCATATCTATTGGCACAAATGTGCCTAGTGGCCCCGGAGTCTACTACCCAACCTTTTGCTCCCGTGACCAAGTTTACCTCACACACTACCGCCATAATGACATCATTGGTTTCCACCACATTAGCCTTTGGTTTAGGCTTGTTGTTGTTATCACCTTTTCGATATTTATGCATTGAGGCATAATGTCCCACTTTATGACAAACATAACATTCATCTTTTCTCTTTTGAATTTGAGGATTAGATACTTGAGATTTATTTTTATTATTATGATTGTGAGGTCTCCAATTCGATTTTTGGCCATGTTTCTTATTTTGTTGGTGTTGTGGGATTCTAGTTCGTTCATCATCTACCATATTAGCCTTGGACACCATTTCCTTGGCTTGGGTAGACTTTTGTCAAAGTCTATTTTTCTCCTCAATTTTAATGTGGACAATGGTCTCTTGAAATGTCATAACATATCTTTTTTGTCGAAATTTGAGTTTATATTCTCCCCAAGACTCGGATAATTTTTCTACAAGACATTAAGTCTTGAATCTTTCAGGTAATACATCACCCTCTTTGGCCAACCCATTTATTTTATTTTGAAACTCATAAATTTGTGATGTAATGGTTTTGTCCTCGACCATTAGGTAATGCAGGAAATTAATGGCCAAAAATTTCTTAGTACCTTCATCCTCAAATTCATATTTTGATATCAACTCATCCCATAAAAATTTAGCATTTTCAATGTGACTATACACATCAAATAGATCATTAGACAAAGCATTACGAATAGTACTCAAGCATAATTTATCGGCAAGATTCTAATTTTTTAAAGCTTGAACATAATTTTCGGTATCATTATCGGGTCTAAGTTCGGTTAGAAAAAATAATAATTTCAAAAAATTCAACACATCAAGAACCTTTTGTTTCCATCTACGAAAATTATTTCCATCAAAAGGTTCAATTTTTGATGCATCAAGTAAGATTTTTATTTGTGTAAGAAGTTGTGTATCCTTTGCAAAAATTAACCTTTAAGAATGTTGTAGAATTTAGTTAATAAAACAATAAAATGATGTAAGAAAAATAACTCTTGCACAATTAATTTCTTAAAACAAAGACAAATTTAGACCAAAAAATGATTTGCCTTAAAGTCACAATTTATGAGATATAAGTAAAGGAACGATTTCATCAAACTATAGATCAAGCCGAAACTTTGTTCTTAAAGGTTGATTTGCGCCCCTCGAAGTTGATGACTTGGTATGATAGGTTCTTGGCACGGCAACCTCCTAGGATTTTTATAGATTCACCTCCACTAACACACACTTGTTGTGAAGAGTGTTTAACAACCCTTTGATAGCTTCTTGTGGAAGAACAACAAAATTTCTAAAGAGAATGTGAGATTTGAAGCAATGAAAGAGAGATGAGAAGCAAAACAATTGCAAGAGAACAAGAGAGCGAACTGAAGTCTATTGTAAGACCATAAAGGAAAAATGATGGCTTACTTTGTAAGCTATTCCAACGGTAAAAAGGACAAAGAAAGTGGGTCATGGGTTTGCAAAGACAAAAACTAAGTCAATGGTCTTAGAAATAATAAAGGGTCATTTGGAAGTCGGTACACCAAATTAGACATAACTGTAAAAAAGTACATAGAACAAAATATTTTAGAAAAAAGTACACACCTGAGATACAAAGACGTAAATGCCCATTTTATAAAATTTTATTTCCTAAAAACTGTAACAAGACATTTATCTTAAGCAATGAAATTTAGGTTCATTTAATTCAAAATCTCTAATGCACTTTAATTCATGCGTATTTTTTTTTTGGAAAGTGGTTTTGTTTTCACATTATATTTATGCATTAAATATCTCCTAGTTTTATGAAGAAATTTTAATATTTTGTTTATTTTAGGATATATACTTTGTTTGAATTTTAAAATTTATTAATATTTGAATTCTATAATAGTGTAACAAAAACGGTGTAACAATACACTATAACAAAGACAGTGTAACAATACACTGTAATAAAAATAGTGTTCAGTGATTTTGTGCCATGTGGTAACAAATTCAAAATAGAAATAGACTGTTTTGAATGAAATCATATGAAAATATATGTTTGACACAATGTAATAGTACAATATTTTGTGTAAATGTCTTGTTACATTATTATTGTTACATTGTTACTATTATACTGTTCTGGAGTTCGGATATTAATATAATTTGAAAACAAAATCACTTTTCAAAAAAAAAAAATACACATGAATCAAGGGAGGACATAAAAGTATGAAATATTATAGTTCTCTCATAAAATTAGGAGATGTTTAATGCACCACTTTCCACAAAAATACGCATGGATCAAGGGTGGATATAAAGGTCAGAAGAAAATATGGGAATTTCAAATAATATACTTGGACATAAATAAGTATCTTTTACCCTACATTTTTTTTTATGTGTATTTTTTTATAATTAACTCCAATTTGGTGCACCCCTTTCTAATTTTCCCAATAATAAAAAAGTATAGGCTTAATCACCTAATGTTTTGAAACATAATGAACTAAGCCCAACAGGGAGAAGGAAAGGAGTGGAGTTGTGGTGCAGTGGTTACTGGTGCCTTCCATCATGTTGGGTTGCTTGAGAAATGGGTGAGAGAAAAGGGTTAACAGTCAGATGAGAGGGAGTGAAATTTGGGAGGAGTACTTGACAAAGACAGAAATGAGTGGGATTTTGTTTTTGTATGGGATGCATTGTGGACTTTGGGATTAAATTGAAAAAATTGGGATGAAATCTAGAGCATTGAGTTAAAATTGCATTAAATCTGAACTGTCCTTATACTTTCTCAACTTTGGAGATTCAAAAACACATCTATCTTATTATTATAGATTATAGATAGATATAAATAGATATGAGAGAGAAAGAATTTAATGTTAGTAAAATTTCTAAACTTTAAAGTTTTTAGCTTTTAAATTTTTTTTAATTACATATAACTACCAGGAGTATTTTGAACAATGAAGATTGAAATAGACTTATTCTCAAACAAATTTTTTGAGTAAACTTATTCCCAAATAAGTCTTGAATAGTAGACTAACACTCAAATTTCTTTTTTTACTGAGACTCATTACCTATTCAATAGTTATGATTGATCAAGTCAATAAATCATGTCAATATTTTCAGTCCAAATAACATTTCTCTTATATTAATTCACTTGATATGTTAAGTGGAAGTTTTGAATAGGGTCATTTGGAAGCCGGTACACCAAATTAGAAATAATTGTAAAACAATACACATAATAAAATATTTTGAAAAAAAGTACACAGCTGAGATATAAAGACGTAAATGCTTATTTTGTAAAATTTTCTTTTCTAAAAACTGTGACAAGACATTTATGTTAAGCGCTGAAATTTAGGGTCATTTAATTCGAAATCTCTAATGCATCTTGATTCATGCGTATTTTTTTTTGGAAAATGATTTTGTTTTCAAATTATTTTTATGTATTAAATATCTCATAGTTTTATGAGAGAACTTTAATATTCCGTTCATTTTAGGATATATCACTTGGTTTGAATTTCAAAATTTGTTAATATCCGAACTCCATAATAGTGTAACAAAAATGGTTTAACAATACACTTTAACAAAAATAGTGTTAAGTGATTTTGTGCATGTGATAACAAATTCAAAATAGAGATGAACTTTTTTGAATGAAATTATATGAAAATATATGTTTTGACAAAATGTAATAGTATAATATTTTGTATAAATGTCTGGTTACACTGTTATGTAGTTCGAATATTAATATAATTTGAAAAAAAAATCACTTTCTAAAAAAAAAAAGCATGAATTAAGGGAGGATATAAAAATATGAAATATTAAAAGTTCTCCCATAAAATTAGGAGATGTTTAAATATCACTTTCTAAAAAAAAATACTCATAGATCAAGGGTGGATATAAAGTTAAAAAGAAAATATGAAAATTTTAAATAATGTACTTGAAAACAAATAAGTATCAAAATTAAGTACTTTTTTACCCTATATATATATTTTTTTTTGTATACTTTTTTACAATTAACTCCAATTTGATATATCCCTTAAAATTAGATCCACTGTTATTGCAGGCCGAAATGCGGATTGGGTGGCCCAATACAGGTTTTGTGCTGGGCTTTCATAATGTGAAGCGAGCCCAACACAAAACCCATTGCAGGCCCACCAATTGCCCATTCCGACGGCGGATCTCATCGACAAATCTCTGCCATTCAATTTGGTATGAGATGAGGATTGAGGTGGCCCACCGACAGAAGTCTATTGAGTTTTACCACAAAACCCCTCCTTTCGTGTACACCCAAGTCTCGCTCCTTTCAACTCAAGCAAAGAATTCTATCATCTCTTAGCTCTCCTCTCTCTCTCTCTCTCTCTCTCTGAATCTCTGTGGCCATGTCTCAGGTAATTCTTCACTTGCATACTTCAATATATTAATTTTTAGTTACTTTTTTTTGAATCATATCATTTTCATGTTTGAGTCATGCCTCGTAACTGATTGTAGTTCCGATCCATCTCTCTCTCTCTCTCTCTCTCTCTCTCTATTATCCTACTAGGTTATGGGTTTATGGTGGTTGAGTTGATGCTCTGAACACGGATGTATATGTAAATAAAATAAAAAATTAAAGTTTTGATGTGATAGAATAAGCTGATTTTGTGCATCTGATTAATTAACCACGTAATTTTTGTGTTTGTGGTGTGTAGGTGGACAATAAAGATGCTTTGGCATCCAAAGGTATGAATTTCTCTATTCTGCTTACTCACTGATTGTTTGTGAGTACTGCTTATATGTGTGTGTGTTTTCGATTTGATGCATATGTGAAGTATTTTGTGGCCGTATAGATATGGTTATTAGTGCAATTGGAGTTATAGCCACATGACAAAGAAGGGTATTGCTTGAATTGGTTTTATTGTTTCTTTTTTAACAAGAACAAGAAATATGCATACTAGAGAGTGGGGAAGGATTTGTGGACTGATTGGGTTTATATGATTATGAGCATTGAATGAGAATTTGGGTTGATGTATTTACAAGCTAACTGATTCTGATGGACCATGTTTCTGTGCTAATATTGGTCTGGCCTTGTCATCTGTTTATGTGTCCTTATTACAGTTTGTATCTGTCTGAAAAGTAATTCAAGGTTTGATTTTTAATTTTCCCGCTACCAAAGGCCTTTGTATTGAGTAGAAAAGAAAATGTTTTTCCTTTTTTCCCCCCTCATTTAATGAGCAAATGGAAAAGTAAAACTCTGTGTGGGTAACTGTTATTTAAAAGTGATTTTCAGTATTAAGATGCAGGTAATCTTCTGTATTCTACGTGGCGGTCCTAACTATGCCTATCATACTCACATATGCAATCATATCTTGTGAACCATACAATTCACATAGACAACCCTGATGATACAAGTGTCCAATGGTATCATAATCTTTCAAATCCTGAATAATGGAGGCAAATCAAGCAGATACTCATCTTATATTCGGTGAATCTCTTTTGGAAATAACACATGCATATGCTTCCATGGTGGAAATTGCTAAAGAATAGCCTCAAGAAATTGACTGTCTTTGCCCTCCATTATCACGTGGAACCCGTCAACCAATGTGGGGCACTAAATGCAGCAAATCCACTGTGTGGAGATTGTTGATGGAAAAGGAGTCGACATCAACTCAGCCAATATACTTGTTCATGGAAAATGCCTCTGTTCGGTCATATCTTCTTTACTAGTGATGTCACTTCGATAGCAATCACTGATCACCTCAAATACTCCATATTTCAAATGTCAATTTCTGAGAAATCATTTTGTTGCATGTATCATGGGGGAAATATTTCATGTTTGAAACACACAGATGATGGTACCAATGAAGAAATGTGAACTTGTGTTGATAGCGCTGTTGTCCTTAGTCAGACACTTTCCCAACTTCTTTTGTGGATTGTACAGAAAATGATACAAGGCCCCTGTTTATATCAATACTATAACCCTAGTTGGAATTCTCAGCCTGGTTATCCTACCTCTCTAGCTTATATGTCTCTGTTTTGACCAACTATTAGCCCTCAATCCTTCCTCTGATTTTCATAGTAACTGGGCTCTGTCACAACACATTATGGTCTTACTCGTAATTGCTTGCACCACCATCATCTATCCAGCTCAGTGGCTCTTTTAAAGATTTCTTCCCTTCAAGGTTGGGATAATGCAAGGCAACACTAATCTTCGCAACATGGCTATAACTTAACCCATTCACTTCCTTGGTGTTCTTTGTGATGGTTACAGTCCTTGTGCTTCCCATCTGTTCCCTAATATGAACGGACAACTGTTATTGCTCTAAACATACACTGGTAAGGTCTATAATCTCTATGGATCCGTATTATAAACCCCTCTAAAAAGACACTTGTAGAGACATAGTCATACAAAATAACACATCCATCTTAAGTCTTAACTCTTCTAGGCTCACTGAGAGAAGTTTGATTAAGCCTTTATCCTTCTTGATGAGTCTAAAGTCCATTCCCTTCTGACAAATTCCTTCTACTACATCAATGCTTTTCCACCTTTTTGCAAGATCAAAACTTTGGATCTTTCATTTCCCTACTTATGAATAGATCCGTAAGAATGACACCAATAGGTAATATTCCAGTAACTTGAATCTCTCTCTCTCTCTCTCTCTCTCTCTCCATGTTTGTGTACATGTGCATATTACTGCTCTTCTCATTTTTATTGTGGGCATAGTCATTTTTATCTTGCTAGATTCAGTTTTGATGCCTAACCACACTAATAATGCAATGGAAGGGTACACAAAATTTGTCTGTTGGCTTCCAACTTGAGAAATGACATAGAGTGGATAACATGTAGACATCCCCAAAAAAGTATGCTGAGCCAAAATGCAAAACAAATTGTGCAATAATATACCACCCTTAGCAATTTCATGGTACACTCCAACCTTAATTCTTGTAGTGAAGGGCAAACAGCAGACATCAAGAAGGGTAGATCATGCCAAACTTTTGGCAAAAGCATCAGCCAATGGAGGCACTGATTTAGGAGTGATCTCTCCATTAAACTGCCAAAGATATCTAATCCCTTGAAGAGAGTTACCTCTAAGATGATCTGAGATGCTAGGGAATCTATTCCTAACTTGTAGACCTTGACGAAGTAGTATGCAGCTTACACAATATCCTCAACTTATCAAATCTACAATAGAAGTACAATGAAAATGTATGATGACCAATCAATGGTGAATGAAAATGAATTGGATGAAGCTCCCAAGTGAAGATTAGATTACAGATTAAGAATATAGGATAACTTTATTTTTTCAAACTAGACTGTAGATGCTAGCAAGCAAAGATACAATGGTCGAATAAATGTTATGATCATTATTGGGTGAAGGTGGGCACTATGTCTCTCTCCTGCAACTGTTGCCATTTGTGTTGGGGGTTGGCTGATCACATGCATATTAAGAACTCCAATTCTTGCTTTTAGAATTTCCTTCATTGCCTTAATGTATTTGTAATAGCTGTTTAAGTGGTATGACCAATTGAATAGAGCACTAGAAATCTTTTGTCTTGAATGTTCTTCGCCTTGAAATAGTTGCTTGGCTCGTTTATGGTGTTATGTAGATTGTTAGTCTTTCTGTGCTACTGCTAGTTCTTTGCACATGATATTGGCGAATGTAGACATTTTATTAAAGCCTGTATTTCAGTTCTTTGGGGTGGGCCTTGATTGGGAGTTATTTGCTGATGCCTTTTTTGAGCTTGATTTTTATAAATTTTTTGAGATTGTGGATGAATTATTCGTATGTTTGACAAATTCTTAAATCTCACATATATTTGTCCTTCTTACAGAGGAAAAGGCTGGTATAACAGAGAAAAATAATGCCTCTGAATCAGTGTCTGAAGCAACCTCTGCGGAGACACAATCAGGACAAAGAAGAGCAACCTCAACACCCGGAGCTGGGATTGCAAATCCCTTTGATTTCTCAGCCATGGCTGGTCTACTTAATGTAGTTGAACTTTTTATGCCTCTGTTTGTGATGTAGATGCATATATGGTCATTTGAGGCTGCATTGGCTAGGATCCTTAATCAAACATTTTTGGCACATTGTTGAGAATCTCTCTGATCGACCACTATACCTTTTTTCTGATAAACTGGCTTCATTTTTTTTTCCTGCTAAATTTCGCAAAAGATTCTAATTATGTGAAAATTGAAGAGATAAATAAGAGAGAAATCTCTAATTTCTGATTTTAATTGAGGGAAGAAAAAAATTTTCTGCAGCATTTTTTTCAAACATTTAAGTTAACTATTTTAGCATCATGTGGGTGTATTGGATATGGAGATGTAGGTAAAAAGTGGAGTTGGTTGAAGACCTTGAACTTGGTCCATACCCCACCAAACAAAATTCTCAACAATTATGTTGTTACTAAAAAGATTCTGCAAACCTTCATTAAAAAAAAAAAAAAAAGATTAGAAAAATCTAGTCTCCTTGGTCTTTTCCTTCAATATATAAGGACACAATTTTGGCATTTACTTGTCACAGTATTTAACTAAATAGTCCTGGCTAAATATTTCTCCCCCCATCTCTTTCAACCTCCAGTAACTATATGGAAAAACTCATGGTTGTGTTCTAGCTGCATAAATCTCAAAATTATTTTGTTTCAATGTTTTCTTCAAGTTCAATTGTGGTCCCTAGATATTGCATTCTATGACTGTAAGAGTCAAAATTTAACTGAAGTTGGCTAACAGCGTGAATATATCGAAGGGAATATTAATTTTTAAGCATCACCAGCCCTATCTGAACATTATTTCTGTTCGTACATACTACATGTTGCCTTAGCTTATCCTGTATACTTGAATGCAATCGATTGCTCTCGTTCATTGTTGCTTTTATGATGGTACAAATAGGATCCAAGCATTAAGGAGTTAGCAGAACAGATAGCAAAAGATCCTTCATTTAACCAGATGGCAGAGCAGCTCCAGAAGACTTTTCATGGTGCTTCAGCTGAAGAGGCTATCCCTCAGTTTGATACGCAACAGTATTATTCCACCATGCAACAGGTTATGCAAAATCCTCAATTCATGACCATGGCTGAGCGTCTCGGTAATGCGTTAATGACGGTAATCCCAAAATATAACCTTGTTTAAGCTTCTGGCCTATTCTTGTTTTACATAAAAATTTGGCACTTGGTAGATGGTTTTTTTGTTCGAGCATATTTTCAGGAGCCATCCATGGCCCAAATGCTTGAAAATTTCGCTCATACGGCAAGTAAAGACCAGATTGAAGAACGTATGGCACGCATTAAAGAAGATCCAGCTTTGAAACCTATCTTGGCTGAGATAGAGACCGGAGGTCCAGCTGCAATGATGAGGTTGTAACTTGTTCTTGATTGCCTCTCCCCCTCTCTCTCTGTCTCTCTATATATATATAGTGCCTTGACATAATTTTTTATTTAATGGAGGGTCAATTTAATGAGCTTTTATTTATCTGAAATTTTTAATTGTATAACTCCAATTAAAATGAACTTTTGCATGATACATTGTAGTGTTTTTTGTTTTCATAAAATTGAGCAAATTAATTCAAACTCATCAAATTTAATGTAGAAAATCTCACACAATTCATCAAACGATCAACAATTTTAGCTCAATTTTATCACATAATCACTTGAGGAAAACTACATTTATTGTGCCTATGATGGTATATTAGTCCAAACAAGCGCCATAAAAAGTGTGTAGATCTCTCAAATGCATATTTATATGACTTTAGACCCCATTTATGTAGGGTTTGGAAACCATATTTTGATTTTTTAAATTATGATCCTGATTTCACTTTACTGATTGACACTTCGCAGTAATTATGACCCCATTTATGCAGATTTGAACACTTCGCAACATTAGGCACGAGGCTATTGTTAGTGTGTGTATATATATATATGTAGCCCTGTAAAATTATATTATTCTCTACATGGTCTCCGGTGTTAGACAACTCAACCAACCTCTATTAGTCCACACCAACTTCTCTCTTATTTTTTCTCGGTTTACTTTAATTTTAGATTGCGTAATTGAAGAAAAGGAAAGGAAAACTAGATTGCTATTTATAATATAAATATTGTACGATCAATGTTCGATTTTTGGTATTGCAAAGTATCTACAAGCACGGGGTTATTGTTATTTCATATATATATATATATATGTAGCCTTGTAAAAGTATTAATATTGTATGATATAGGGTGTTAAATTTGTGTTCACTCTGAGTTATTGCAAATCATAAATATCTTTGGGCATTCTGTTCTAGAACTCACATTTCAAATTGCATTACACTTTAACAAAGTCCCATTAACTTGTAACTTACATATGAATTCTAGCATATGTCTTTAGTTTATTTTGGCACATTTTAAGAACAATGTAATATTAATTGGGTTTGTTCTGTTTTATTGCTATACTATTAATATATACTATGTCAGGCCATTTTTGGCATTGTTTCACTTCCTCTATGAACAAATTGTTCCTTTAAAAATAAAGTTTGTATGTCACTTCAAATGATTAAGGCTACTCAAGGTTAGTTTCTATAGTGAAATAACTTGTCCACTCATTGCCAATTAGTTTTGAGTTAAATGCTCTACCATACTATCAGAATGCATATTTGTTGTTCACGTGCGAGTTCGGGTCTCACGTGAGGGAGAGTATAAAGAAAGTTTGTATCTTACATTGAATGATTAGGATCACTCAAGGTTGGTTTAAAGTGAATGACCCTCTCCACTCATTGCCAATTGGTTTTTGAGTTAGATGCTCTAACAATTCCCAAAGGTTACTAGGTTTACTAGGTAAAATAAAACTCGGGCAAACATAAAAGTGGGATAACCAAGACTTGTATATGATTTTGGACAGCAAGGTTCCTCCCCCTTCCTCAATTGGTGAGCTTCTTGTATTTTGTTAATTTTTTTTTTTCTGTTTATGCATGTCCAGATGTCGCTATAAATTTTTCCTACCCTATGAAAATCAAGTGAATGTATGCTGAGGACCACCTCTTATCGAACCAGTCTTTGTCTGGTACATGATCGAAAGGCTACACAAAGTTGCTTGAAATATGACATTTTTTAGAATTTGTTTGTGCTGTTTAGGTACTGGAATGATAAAGATGTTCTGCAGAAGTTGGGTGAAGCAATGGGTCTTGCTGCTGCAGGAGATGCTGCCGCTTCTGCTGAAAATTCTGTGCCTGATGAGACAGATGAGGGGAATGATGATGAATCCATTGTTCATAATACTGCTAGTGTGGGCGATGTCGAGGTACATTAATTAAGTCTTTCTGTTTTGCTCCTCCTAGGTGCTATTTGTTTGTGGGCCTTGTTTTCTTAGTATGATCATTTTCTGATCTGTTTCCAAAACCTGTTTAGTTTTTAATCTAAAGAAACGAGCTATCATTTTGTTGTTCTAACTATGTCCAATATAGAATTCTATCTTTAATTGGAATCCCAGATTCAATAATTGTGAAATGAATTGAACCGAGTTGTAAACTTCGGCACAAATTACAAAAATGATGTTAAGCAAATGAATATATGAAAGAAAATAAAATATATTAATGACAAATCATAGTATACGAAAATTATAATATAATGATGTGATCACATCTAATTGGAATGGCGTTTGCCTTTATGATAAGAGATATGTGTTCGAATCTCACCGTGATATATTTTCTTTAGCCATAAATTATTTATTCAAATCTGTTAACACATTACACCGTAGAAGCAGATATTTGGAACTATTGACTTCAAGGATACTTTGAAGTTGTGGATGTGTGGACAAATTTCGTATGTTACTTTGTCTGGGGTTAAGGCTACCAATACCTTGGGGAATAATGGATGGTGCATTGACAAGCAGGAATTTTCCTAGAAACTGGATTTAATTGAAACATGGGTAATATTTTCCAGAAATTTGCAGTTTGTATGCAAAAAATCGGTAGTTATTCGTGTTTCTGGTTTTCTTGTGGAGATTTTTTTTGTTGTAGCTTTCTACAAGACTGCTGTAGTAATTGCATACCTCTCTCTTAAATTTGCACCTGTCTCGGTTAATGTATGGTCTCAACCTTGAGTTATATTTTCACCCAAAATTCAAATTGCTGAACTCTGTAACTTCCCTGGTATAGTCCTTTTATGTTGAGCTTAAGTGAGTTTGTAAAATACATTGAGACCATGTTCAGTTGATATGCTTGGTAATTTTTTGTCTAAAAAATAAATCCTTGTATTGAATGAAAGTTTTACTATATCTAATGAATAGGGATTGAAGAACGCACTAGGCTCTGGTGCTAATAAAGATGAGGAAGATTCAGAGGGAAGGACAGGATTGCATTTTGCATGTGGATATGGTGAGGTACAATTGTCACCTGAAGTGAACTCCTTTTATACCTCTGTTATCTTTTTTCCCCTAGGATACATCATGTACTATATTCTTGGGCAAAGGATTCTACTTAGTCAATTGGATTGACAGATTTTTTTTGAGCTGATAGACTGTCAACACAATAATCTCCAAAGTCCCATTAGAGGGGTGTTTACTTCACTGTGCAGAATTCTGAATGGGCCTCAATCCTTTGCTTGATGTGTCCCACATAATATTCTTTATTCCTCCTCCTCCTCCTCCTCTTTTATTTTATTTTTTTAATGTAAAATTCCTTTCCCATAAGGTCATTATTCTTTTTCTTTCTTTTTTCCCTTTCTCCTTTGGCTAGTTGGACCGAGCTTTATAATATCCCTGTTGCTTAGTTTCTGTTTAGTTTGTCAAGGTGTTGCCTTCCCAACTTGTTTGTCATCAACTTTGATGGGCTCCCATTTTCTGTTCTCTCATTCTCTATTATTTAGTTCATTAAAAACAAAGACAAAGAAGCAATTCTGTTTTTGCTGGTGTTTTGTGTTCTAGATGGGGCTTTAAGAAGTTATGAAAAGCTGGTCAAATGTAGAGGAGATGATAATCCTTACTAATAGGTCAACTAGCTTTAGTCTTGGGCCTCTTGGCATTTGCAGTGATATTTGATTGCCCATTAAATAACATAATTGCAATTTTGTTTGTTTATCAAGCTTCATGCGGTTTGTTTTTCCTCCCATCAAAATATAGGCTAAGCAGCAGCTTGTCGAACTTTTTCTTAGCAGAAGCTCCCCAAGACTTCTAGCTTCTTTATTAGGAACTAAGTAAATGCACGTTGTTCCATTCCAGGTCAAGTGCGCCCAGGTCCTTCTTGAGGCTGGGGCACGGGTGGATGCTTTGGATAAGAACAAGAACACCGCCCTTCATTATGCAGCTGGTTATGGAAGGAAAGAGTGTGTAGCACTTCTGCTGGAGAATGGCGCTGCTGTGTAAGTCAACGGCTGTCCTGTCAACAATTATTTGCCTCTTGCAGGTTTTATTACTCATTCCTTTTTCTCCCCTTCTTTGGCATTTTCTTGTTACAGCACTCTGCAGAACATGGACGGGAAGACACCCATCGATGTTGCAAAATTAAACAACCAACACGATGTGCTGAAGCTGCTGGAAAAAGACGCATTTCTATAACTTGGAAGGTTTGTTGGGGGGGGGGGGGGGGGCATGTACACTAGCAGTAGGCTCCCGACTTGTTGCTTTGTCTATCTTATGGTTG
The DNA here is from genome assembly GCA_963454935.2 of Ilex paraguariensis. Taxonomy (NCBI): domain Eukaryota; kingdom Viridiplantae; phylum Streptophyta; class Magnoliopsida; order Aquifoliales; family Aquifoliaceae; genus Ilex; species Ilex paraguariensis. The sequence continues at coordinate 16,142 of CAUOFW020003493.1, forward strand.
CTACTGTTTGATTGCTACATGTTTGGATTATTAGCCAAATTTGCATAAACGATCTTTTCCATGTGACATTTATTTTGTGGAAAGGATTTATGATACGCATATTCGGTGATTACTTCTATGCTTTCTGTAGATGGGCAGCCGAGAAAGACCGAATTAACTGCTTGTATATATATGTGCTTTCAAGTTCAGAGTCAGGATTGAGTATGAAATATCGAACTCAAGTCTTGTTTTGGAGTGCAAAAAGAATTCCTCCAAGTGGGAAACTATTGTTTGTGCATCTTTTGTGATCTGTGTGGAGATGAAAACGTTAATGCCAAAATTTCTAGGGTGTCTATGGGCTGGGTCCTGTTATCCGGCCCAAAAAAAGCCCAAAGCTTGATAAGCTTACCCAAGTTTGAGCCCTAGCCCAAGTCCAAGTGCAAGCCCAAGCACAAGCTTGAGTAGACTCAGGCTTGCCCTTAAACTTATTTCTTGGCCCATGAGCCTGTCCACAAAAATTTGGCCCAAGAGTTTGCCTACCAACCCGTTTATTCTTTCATCCAATTGTTTTAAAAAAAAAAATGGATATAAATAGATATGAGAACCCAATTGTTTGAAAAAATGGAAAGTATAGATATAAATATATATAAGAGAGAGAAAAAGGAAGAAAAAGATGGGAGTGGCGTGGGGGAATACCAGTCAAATCTGTTAATCTTTACAATAAATATGTCTTTTTCTTTACGAAGATCATTTTTTAGTTTGTGAAAAATTGTGGATGTCAAATAAGTTTATGTATAGATTGAACTTATTAAAAGTTTCCTAAAGAGGATTTAACTTCAATTTTCACTTAAAAAAAATTTAACCACTGAAACTTTGAAAGTTTTGTGGCAATATTTGAACCTAGTTGAAATGTGTTTATTCTATTGTGATGAAGTTCTTTTTCTATTCATAAATAATATTATTTATTGTTTATTTTTTTGTTTATTTTGACTTTATTTTTAATTCAAAATTATAATTTATAAAAATATTAAGTTAAAATTGTTTTATTTGAAATTGTATATATATACAAAGGCCCGCTCAATAGATCTGCCCGTAAGGTCGTCCAATGAGTGGCAGGCTAGGCTGTATGTAGCTGATCCTTACTCGAAGTTTAGCCCGCCCGCCTGCCTGATAACTCGCCTGAATAAAGACTTGAGTTTATTTTACCCAGACCCACCTCAAAAAAGATTTTACGAGCCTAACCTGAGTCAGCCCATAGACACCCCTAAATATTTATGTGACTCGATTATGGGGATGCTGCTCTTGGGACAAGGCTTGTTTGACACGGAGATAACAAGTTTGGGTTGAGCTTAGCTGATTGGGGTGGTAAAATGACAGATAAACTTGGTTATACGTCCATATATGACACAACACGACATGCCTTAGACATAATACAAATTTGACTTAGACACAATATAAATCTAGCATAATACGGTCCATTGATAGTCTTTTTGGGGATATGCAATTCCTTTGTTAAATGCTGCCAGAATTTGATTTTATGGTGCAGCACATGAAGTTGTTTATCACAATATCATGTGGATGCGACCCTTCCTTCCCTAAAGTATATTGTAGCATGGCGAATTATGGCTCTACCACTGTTGGCAACATGCAAACAAAGCTATTAAACAATTCGGACAGTTTGGGTTTGACTCGGTTTTGGTGCTTTCAGACATTGCAAAATGAATTAAATCTAACTAAATTTGTGAGTTTGTTTTGTAAACAAATTGAATTTGAGTAATGCGTGGCTTGGTTTAAATAGATTATTGTATACAAATAGTTCTTATTCTGTTGCCAAACACCTTCTATTCAATAGATGAAAATTTTTAAACTTATTCTCAATAATAGCTCCAATTAAGCTTGAGATCAAGTTCTAGTGTTTAAATTTTTAAATAGTTTTGCTGTGAAATTAAACTCGGGTTTAACTTGAATGCTCCCATGGTTTTTTGTCAAACTAAACTTAAGTAAGAATTTATGTTCTCCAATTGAGCTCAAGCTCGAGTTTGGCCAGTCACAACTTAATTAGTATTAAACAGTCTCAAACTTAACAAATTCGACTTGATTATAGGATATATTTATTATTGCGTGAAATTGAGTAAAAATATAATTAATTGCTTAAAGTATATATGTGTAATAGGCCCTTCGAATTGGAGGATTAAAAAGTACAATAAACTATCGAAGCTGAGAAATAAGGAAATTTGAAAGCCCATTAGAAATGTTTTGCTTAGGTTAGTACAGAGTTGTTATAATATTGCTTTACTTTAGGGGTCATCATAACATTATTCTAATTTGGGGGAGTATTTTTAATTTATTTGGTATAAAGTTTGGTGTACTATTTGGTGTGTGGCAAAAATAAAAAATTTTAATGCTACACTTATCAAATTTTTACACCAAATTATGGATCAAAATTCTTTCCTTTAATTTGTTTTCCTAAAATAGATCAATAACCTATACGTTTATAAGTGCTTCCTCTAACTATATATGGTAGGTGATTAGCACTTGCAAAAAAAAATATCACAGTGGATCTCACTCTTCAATGATGTAGTACATTTAGCATGCACATAAACGTAATCAATTCTATTTCTACCGTTTTTTTTTTTTTTTTTTTGTAATTTTTCCACCCAAATTATTCATAATATCACCATTCTTTTCATAAAAACATCTTTTAAATCCATGCTTTTTATTGTAAAATCATATTTTAAAAATATATTTCCAACTAGAATTCTATTGCAAATGTTTTCAAAACATATTTTTATGTGTAAAAGTGTATTTGAAAATGTATTTTCATGAAAAAACAACGTAATAAATATATGGCCCCGTATTAAAATTAAATAAGGGTAATATTATCTTAAGAGTCCTCCTAGGATGAATAAAATAACGGTAAAAACTTAGAATCATCGGAGAAAGATTGATCATGAAGTTTGACTTTCAAATGTATTGACTTTCGGCTTAAATTACATTTTGGAAATGTTTAAACTCGAGATGAGTGGCTAAGTAATTTTATAAAAGTTTTTACATCGAAATAAAGTTTTCATTGAATCTACAAGGTTGAAAAACCTTGGGAGAGGTTCTATGGGTGTATTCAAAGTTTGGAAGTATTTAGGAGTTCAAACCAATTTTGGAGAGGTTTTGGGTAGAAATTAGACTTCAAGAGCTACAAAAGTGTATTTCACAAAAATTTTGTGAATCAACATCTAACAAGGTTAAAATTGAGTTGGAAGTCGTGGGCAGACTGTCAATCGCATTCGGACTGGAATTTTTTGTTTTTCAGCTTATAAATATCATGGGGCCATAATCTAAAGTGTCTTTACTTATTTTTCAACCACAAAAAGTCTAGGAAATTTTGAGAAGAAGAAAACGAGGAAGAACGGCTCTTGAAGGATTAACGGGTTGTAATCACAACAAAACAGGTTAGAATCAAGAATTAACGAATTAAAGATAGGGGTTCTTTCTCACATTCATTCATTGATGATTAGGGTTATATAATATAACTTTTTCATCCTTATTATGATATAAATAATTGATTTACAATGTTTTTATATTCGTTTGAATCCATGATTTATTTCTTGAACAAAATACATGACTTACTTTTAAGATCTATCCGTTCTTAATTTAAAAATCTAGTTCTTGACTCATAAATTCTTGAATAAACATATTATTTATATCAAAATATATGTTTTACATCCAAAAATCATATGTTCTTGATTGAAAAACCCTAGCTATTGATTTATAACCTAATTTACACATATTTTATATCAAAATTTAATGTCTTGATTACCAAAACTTTAGTTCTTGATTACTATCAATTCAAAGATGTTTTCTTGAATTATTCCTCTGGAAAAAGTTATAGATATATGATTTTTGATTGTAGTTGAATTTTATAATTTTTTTTGAAAATTATCTTTTGTATGCACGGGTACGATAAACGTGAATTGCACTCAAACCTATATCATAGAGTGTTTAGATGTTGTTTCTCACTTTGAGGGGTTCAAAATTTTTCTATCACTCGTAATGGGGTTGATACCTTGCGAGGACCAAACCATTATTCATTTACGGTTATCAAGGTTGGGGGTTAGTATACCAATTCTCGGCAGAATTCATCATTGTTGGTGCGTCGATATATGCCTTTCCTAATGTTTTATGGCTCTATGAGAATTAATTTGTTGGTTTGTGATTGTGGTGTGGACCAGATATGTTTGTTGTGTAATTTCATGCAAGCTACCTGTGTACATAAGATATAAATGTGTTGATTATCTATTATTTTGGGAATTGATTCTACTCGTTTATGAACTTTCCTGTTGGCACGTAAACTTGAGATCTCATTAATTGTCACTGTTTTTTCAAAATTATATATATTATTTTACAAACTATGACTTAATTCTTTTCATTGGGATGTTGAGGTGGATCATGATGCTAGATGTAAAAGTTGAGAATGATTTTTAGTCTATGAAGTTTAGATTTGATGGTTTATTTATGTTAAGGATTTATTTATATTTTCTTTGGGGATTTATCTAATTAGATATTGGATGATGAATGATTTTATTTATTTAATGATATTTTAGCATGCTCTTATGATTCAATGTTTATAGATAATTAATGCCTTACTGGGTGGATTTTAGGGCATTATAATATATATATATATATATATATATATATATATATATATATATATATATATATTGATTGACAACGATATTTTTACTCTTAAAGGGGGGAGGATGGGAGCCGGAAAGAGAAATTGAACATTGACTTGTCACTCTATTGTAGACCAATTTTATTTTTAAAAATTATAATTTTTATCATTTTTAATTATAATTTCTACTTCAAAAAAATATAATTTAACTTTAAAAATTATACCCCCAAATACTATTGTGTCTTCAACAGTCTCATAGTCTCTCCCCCTTTCTCCTTATCTTATCATTAATGCATTATTGCATTGGTTGGAACCCACATCTTGTGTATCATCACAACTGAGGAAGAGGGAGAAGAAGTTTGATAGCTTCACGTACATCAATGTAGTCTTGTCTCCTCTAATTGGGACCCATAATAATTAGCACACCAATAAAAAAGTTGTTGCTATATGTACAACATGCATTGATTAATTCTCGATTACCATGTGATCAACCAATCCCAGTTGTCTACCCCACGCGTGAATCACATAAAACAAACTTGACGATATGGTAACAACACTTTCCAATCAATAAAAAGAAAATTTTCTCATAATTTTTTATTATTCTTTTAATCAATAATAATATCTTTTATAATTTAAAATCAATAATCGAAATTGATGAGAATTCTATATTGATTTCAGAATTATAGTCATACCATACTCTATGTTGGTGATTTAAATTTGAATATTTTTTTTGTACAAATTTTAAAAATTAATCAATGTACTAGTATAAATTATGAATGAGTTCAATAAACATGCTTAATATTCATTGTGAGAAGAAACTGTAAATTTCTTTATAAATTATTATATAAAATTTGAAAGAATCAAAAAATTTTTGTTTGACTTTGCTCATATATTAATTGAGTGTATTTTTAGTTTACAAGGACCTATAAAAAATGGGGTTTATTGAGAACGAGGGAATACTTAGGTTTAAGTTTAGGTTCTTCATTTTGTGTGTTATGCAGGTCAATGAGACAACATAACAAAAATATTAAATTGGTTTATTGTCGGCGCTAATTAATTAAATAAGTCAAATTAAGATCCTATGGATTTAACACGTGTTAAAACCGTAGTTTTCAAGATCATATTTCCACTGGTTACTGTTGCACTATTTATAGATTTCAAAATAGGCTAAATACCCATTGAAAAAAAGAAATGCCCTCAATATTTCTTTCCATTTTTCCCCTGGATTTTGTTGGGCTAAATTCAATCCATCCTTTTCTTAATTTTACTCAAAAAGAAATCTTACTATTCATGAACGTTTATCATAACCTTATTTTCTTTGTTGTTGGAAAGGGCCAACAATTCAATATAAAATAGAAGTATCACTTTGACCAATTTTATTTACAACGAAAATATATTTTAGCAATCAAATACAATTCGTCCCGTTCTGGTTTCCCCCTTCCTTAATCCATTTTTAATTCTATGTCTTGCTATTCCCCTAACCAATCCATTGAAGCTGTTGTCAAGTGGAATATCATAGCCAATCAGATTTTCATCACTTCTTCTACTTTACTTGGATCATATGAGGATTAAAAGCCCTCACGTTGCTTGGAAAAAACTGGTCTGTTTGGAAAAAAACAGTCCTATAATGGCTTTTACTCTGTGGCTAGCTATAAAATCAAGATTGAGCACTCTAAACAGAATGCGCAAACCTTTGTAGCTCATTTGGGAATTGGAAATGTTCTTTGTCATGCTGGAATGGAATCTCACTCCAATTTGTTTTTTGAATGCTCCTACTCAAGTTGTGTCTAGAGCTCTGTTTTGTCATTCACGGGCTAGTTGTGGCAACCTAAACCCTGGATGGAGTTTATTGGTCGGGCTGCTATCAGCTGGAAGGGCAAGGAGATGAAGAATGCGATTTACAAACTTTGTCTTGCCTCCACAGTCCATAATCTTTGGAATAAAAGGAATAAAATAAGATTTACAAATCAATATAGGAACCCTATCACCGTGTTCAACATGATTCAACAAATCATCAGGAATATATTGATCTCCCTCAAGTTCCCACGCTTTGCTTTTGATGATGTACAAATTAGTTTTATGCACCACCTGTCAAGTGAATAACAATTAATGCTGTAATAAAGTAGAGAGAGTAGCTCAAGAAAGACAAAGATGTAAAGTGGTTCGGTCAACGTGACCTACATCCATTATGAAGGGTTAGGGTGGTCTGGGTATTTTATTACTTTGAGGAGTATGAGGAGAATAGAGAGATACAAGTAATGAGAGTGATAACAGATGTGCTTGATTGTGTGAGATGCCACTCAAATATTGACAGGACTTACAATTTATAGTCGTCTTCTAACAGATTGAGACAACTTATTAGTAACTAAAAGACTAATTTGGTGGAACTGACGCCATCTTCTTAACGGATGAGGCAGTTACGGTGCTCTCTATAAGATTCAGTCAAAAGATGACGTGGTGGTTGACTTCTTCCAAGGTGGCGTGGATGAGACTCTTGGATGACCTTTACTTCAAGGTGGCTTGAATGAGTCTCTTGGGATGATGCTTACTCCAAGGTGGCTTAGATGAGGCTCTTGAGATGAACCTCATTCCAAGGTGGCTTGGATGAGGCTCTTGGGATGACCCTACCTACTCCCTTAGTGATGGAGCCCCTTGAACCTTGATGAGCTTAACTGGGCATGAACCTCTTTTGGGCTGGACCCATTGGATCTTATCTAGCTAGATTCTTTATTCAGACTAGACTAATAACATGACTTGGGCCTGACCCATTATTTTTCCCCAATGCCCTATGTCCAATGAAATTTGGAGAAGAGGGCATTTGGTTGAATTTGAATTCTAGCTAACAGAGACTCCTTTTGACTGATGACCCATTTTCTTTTTTGATATGGGTAATGACCATGAGTGGTAGTAAGTTGAGTGTGGCCAGGGAGGTTACCTATGAGCTAGGTGACTGGAGACCGCTGTTAGATGAAGGAGGGGAGATACAAGAAGTCATTGTCATCGGAGAGGAGGTAGGCACCGATGGAGCAATTGACGTCGAAGTTGGCGTGCAGGTTGGTGTTGGCGAGGCAGCGAGTGTTGGCGAGCCTAGGTGCTCCATGGGTGTCGAGGGCGACAAGGGGGTACAAGTGGGCTCCGGTGGTGAGGCGTTAAAGGCACGGCTAGGCCTCGAGAATGGGCAAAGACGCCATGGACGAGGCAACATGGGCACAACTAAGGGCGAGGTGCCATGGGCGCCGCTAGGTGAGGCTATCTAGGACGTTGAAGGTGAGGTGTTGCGGGCATCGACTGGTGGGTGTGCTGATCATGGAGAGGGCATCGCCGTGGGCTAGGCTTGGCTAGGGGAGCACACAGTGGCATCAGCTGGCGCTAGGCATGGCCTGGTGAGTGCGCTGGTGAATGGGCGGTACTGGAGGGATCTTCGATGTTGGGCGAGCCAAGAACAACAACGATGGATGCTAGGCATGGGGCTGTGCAGGTGCAGGAGGTAGGGACGTCGAGAGTTAGGTGCCACGAGGGGGCGCGCCAGGAACTGGGTGCCAAGAGGCAAGGCACTAAGAGGGGGCGCTATGAGGCTAGTGCCAGGAGCAGGTGCCAAATCCTTAGTGTTGGGAACATGCATGCCTTGTTTGTGCTAAGTGTTAAGTGAGAGAGCTGTGACAACGAGGCGGCGGTTCCGAATGGCTGCAAAAAGGATGATGCCTGATTGTTGACATTCAATCTAATGTAGTCCCTCAAGTTGTAGACGGCTTGAGTTTCAAGAGTGTGCTTAGAGATGGAAAAAATAATGTCACTCGAATATCAAAATATCTAACATGATTAATTGGAGAGAGGGGTAGACACATCGTCCTGTAGAGAAATAAAGGTTGCTTGCGTGAGAGTAAATACAGAGTTTGAGGTTGCTCGTGAGAGAGCTGTTACTCTTAAGATCGAGTTTCTAGCGATCGTGAGAGAGTTGACAAGCTGGAGGTAGGCTGACTGTGAGACTGCTTGCATAAGAACAAAGACATAATTTGAGGGTTTCTTGTGAGAGAGTTACATTTTTTGAGGCCAAGCTTTTAGCGACTCGTGAGAGAGTCGACATGCTAAATGTATAGACTACCTGCTTGAGAGTAGAGTAGAGATAGGCCAAGCTTTTGACGTTACTTGATTTGGAGGACCTCCTCGTCAAAAAGAGTGAGGTAACTCCTCAGACTCTCATCTCGGTCTTATTTTACGCTGAGCAGATGGGTGGCAGGCTTCTGCTGGTGGGGTTCGCAAATGAACTGTGCCACAAATGATCTACTTGGTTCGAAAAAGGAGCCTATAGAGGTTGGGATGAGTTTGGCAAACCACTGTCAGGCAGATCCTTTCAAGGTAGTTGAGAAAGCCTTACACATAATTTCGTCAGGAACATTGTGCAACTGCATCAACAACTTGTAAGTTTCAAGGTGATCAAGTGGGTCTTTTGTGCCGTCAAAGGTTTTGACGGATGACATTTTAAACTTTTGGGGAAAAGGGTAGTTTGCCACATCTGGAACAAAAGGTGTGTCAGTTCGCCTTACGAAGTACTCCACAATTTCTGGTCCTTGTGCCTTCATGGCGTTGAAGACGTCGTCCAGTTAATTCTACACCTTTTTGATTTTTTCATCCAGTGACTGGGGGCTCCTTTAAATTTGAAATTGTCATGAAATTGGCTCTCATGTTCCATGCTTTGGTTTTCACCCTCATTCTCTTGAAAATGAGGGCCTCCACCATGAGAAGAGGGAGCTTGAGGAGGAGGTGGAGGTCCCTCATGGTTTTGGTGCGAGACTCCCTTGTATGGGGCGCCCAAATGGGGCGCTCTTTGACACCAAGGCGTGGAGCCCCGTTGGCTTGAGGTCTTTAGACTGTGCTCCTCCTTCTTGTTCAGTGAGTATTAGTTGCTAGATCTGTTGATTCTGAATCACGAGCTGCTGCATTGTTTTCAGTATCTGCTGTGCATTCGGAATAAGATTGGTTGGTGGAGGGGTAACCTCCTTCTCTCGTGGTGGATTATCTTTGGGTTGATTCATGGATCTGGTGGTGATCGCCATAGGTATAGTAAGAAAAGTGATCAAGCGAGATTTTTGTCAATTCTCACAGACGACGCCAAATTGATGATGCACAAATTAGTTTTATGCACTACCAGTCAAGTGAATATCAATTAATGCAGTAATTAAGTGGAGAGAGTAGTTCAAGAAAGACAAAGATGTAGAGTGGTTCGGTCAATGTGACCTAAGTCCACTATGAAGGGCTAGGGCGGCCTGGGTATTTTATTATTTTGAGGAGTGTAAGGAGAGCAGAGAGATACAAGTAATGAGAAAGAAATGAAAGTGATAACGGATATGCTTGATTGTGTGAGATGCTCCCCAAATATTGGTAGAATTTACAATTTATAGTCACCTCCTAATAGATTGAGGCGGCTTATCAGTAACTAAAATACTAAATTGGTGGAGCTGACACCATCTTCTCAACGGATGGGACAGTTACGACACTCCCCATAAAATCCGATCAAAAGATGACATGGCGGTTGACTTCTTCCAAAACGGCGTGTATGAGACTCTTGGATGACCCTTACTCCAAAGTAGCTTAGATGAGGCTTTTGGGATGACCCTACCTACTCCCTTGGTGATGTAGTCCCTCGAACCCTGATAAGTTTGACTGGACGTGGACCACTTTTAGGTTGGACCCATTGGACCTTATCTAATAAGATTTTTTATTCAGACTGAATTTATAACATGAGTTGGGCTCTTGGGTTTGACCCATCAGCTTCCAACCTTCAACTGCTGCACAGATGGAGGCTCCCATCAGGCTGTCTTGGCTAGGCAGTTGTTTTGCATGATCCTTTTTTGTGTATTGACTCCGATGGCAGGGATTTAGTGGGAAGTTTTAGCTCAAGGCTTTAACTTCCCTCTGAATTCTATGCCATAGAGTCAAGATGTTTTGTTTTTTCTTCCATCAGATTCCTTATGTACATTGTCTTTTTTACAATTGATAGAACTTTACTTTCCAAAAAAACAGAAAAAAAAAAAAAACAATGATACTCTCTTTTTGCTTCAGACACCTTTTCCCTTTCTCGTTTATTTTCAACTTATATGCGTGTATCGACAAGTACCTGACTATCATTTTACCATTTACACTTGATCATAGGTCAAAAATTTCATCGAGAAACAACACCTTTACCTTTTGTTTTTGTTTTTGGCCACCTTATCTATTGTCTAGTTGATCACTAGTCATCATTGCAGAGTTTGTAATTTCAAGAAAATTTATGTGAAGTTGACAAATAGGTCATTATTTCAGATTTTCTAGTTTAAGGGATTTGTTGTTTCTATTGATCCTACGGATAATGAAATTTAAGTAAAGTCCACTTATGTCAAACATATCTCTATATGTAGGAAACATTAATACACCAACAAAAGGAATTTATCTAGTTAAAATTCAGTGATAACACAATCTAACGTGCACATGAATACGTGCAAGTAAGAGAGGGCGAGAGAAAGAGAGAGAGTACAACTATCGAAAATATTGATGTCTTCGAATTATATATATTTGATTGTGGATTTGCTCATGAAGATATTGCACTAAGAAGCAATTTATTCATTTAGAACTTACGAGATCATGGCACAATGCAACTAGAGAATTAGAGAGAATACACCATTATTCATTTCCAAAAGGAAAAAAAAGGTTGTATGTGTACATATAGTACATTTACGCTTCATTTTCTTAGGGAAAGCATGTAACTATTCTAGAACCTCTGTGGTATACTTTAAAATTGAGTCAATCTTAGGCGTTTCATGGGAAGGTTTGACAAAACTAAGTGCGATATGTCCATATTTAACGTATATGTATAGCAACAGTGTCATATTTTTAGTTATATTAAGTACTCAAAATCATAAAAAACTTATCATATCACATAGTTGTGTTGACTAGATGCTGTGATGTTGTGCAATGTATCACAACTATGGTGGAGCATGAGAAAATCTCCAAGTTTTGCCCACAATTAATAACACTCTACAAAGAATCTAATCGAACAAATTTAGAAGTTGGGAATGGATTGATATCTCCTAACTTTAAATTCATGTAGATGATTAAAGATCACAAGAAAAAAAAAATAGGAATACGTTATTAAAAATATCGATTATGGACTCTTTGATTAGAATACTTTTTAGATGCCCAACACCCAAATACAAAAATTGTTTGTGACTTCTTCTCTAGACTTTTTCCAATATTTATTTATTTATTTAGTGTAACTAGTCATCACTATTTTTGATAAATATATTTGATGTACATTTCAAATTGTTGCAACTCATATATAATCGAATAATGTATATGATTGTTTTGTCACCCATGGACACTTTATTACATTCAAGGAGGGAATATGAGATAAGTCTAATTCATTTTTTTTAATTTAAAAAAGGGAGGAGGAACAAAGATGTATCATTTATGAATCGATTTTCATTGGTAAACATTTTATCTTATTTTTTTTCATATTTCTTTTTCTTCCCTTTCTATCCTTTTCTTTTCAAAAGAGGTTGTGGAACACGCACTACAAGATGCGTGACCCAAAACAGAACTTCTTGTTTGGGATATCATCAAATGAGGGCGTAACAACCTCTTACATCGAACTATAAATCAGTAAGTCCGGCCCAGGGTTTTGAAGTAGGCAATGGCCATCTATGAGCTCTCCTCCCTCTACTCCCTACAAAAAAGCTTGTGGACGAGGGCATTAGAGAGTGGAAATACGATCTCTTTGTGGATTATGATCTTAGAAGCAGTAAGGTTGGAGGGTTTGAGGGGAATGTTAGCTGGCTCGATTCATTTATTAGAGCTCATAATGATAAGTGAATGTATCGGACCAGGTTTCATCCCTTTCAAATTATTCGCCTCCATTTGCTTCGTGCTACTGTTATTTCTTGATCTTTTTCTTCAATGATAATTTTGGGGGATAGAGAGAGAGAGAGATTTTGCATGAAATCTATGCAAAACACCGGTTGATAGTAACAACAAATTTCATTATTCGATGCCATTTGGCTCTGGATTGACATTAGGTTTGATTCTAGTTTTTAGTTCGTCTTTGCCCGGAAAGGAAAATCCGTTTCTGTGAGGTTTGAGTCAAATGATCATGTCTAGTAAACAAGAGAGAAGGGGTTATGTGGAAACTCAAACACCTAGTCTCTGGCCTCGTTCAGCTTTTCTTGTTTATTAGTTACTGAAACCTTCATGTAATCTTTCTCTGTCTCTCTCTCCCCATTTATTGAAACCGTTCCGCAATTGATAGAATTTCTCATGCAAGGCTGGCTACGGCTAAGTTTTCTTAAGCTTAAAATTATGTGTCCTTGTCAGAGTTTCATATGATAAACTGTTTCTTTTCTACTCTTGATCTTGTTCTTCTTGAAGTTTAAGTCAAACACTTGGCGTAGATTCTTTTTCTTTTTTTGGTTTAAAAGATTTTTTTTGATAATATGATTTAATATATAGTTTTCTTATTTATTTACGTACGAATGAATTTGAGTAAGATTTTGTAGTTGATTGTTTTTTCAGTAATGATTATTGAACGTTTGATTGTGATATAACAGTTCATATAAAAAGTAACTCTGATATAGCTTTATGATCACGTTTATATATACCAAGGGATGCAATACTACAGTGCTAAATATAATCATTGACACATGAAATTAATGAAACAATTTATCGATTCACTCCAATGTTGCGGCTACGTTGACGGGGGATAAGGTTCAATGTTGAAGCCCACTTTTAATCCCGAGGATAATTGTGAATATGATCAGTAAATTTGGGCTTGTTTGTTTATCAGGTTTGGAAGGGGGGGTTTTAAGAAAAATAGGTGAGGCTATTCTCACCCCCTTAAATCTCATTTTCAATCCCATTTATTCCTCTTACTTTAAACTATTAAATTCACCTCATTTATACCCATCCCATTAGTTATTAAATCCACCCCATCTATATTCACTAATTAAAAACTAAATTCATTTAATTTTATTTCAGTCTACTATATAGGCAATAATCAAAATTTTGTTTTGATGTGTTATTTTGGTATGAAAATATTTTAAATGCAGAATAAAAATTAATAATTATTTTTAAAATTTTAGTCGAAATATACAAAAATATCTTAAAAGATTTAAAAATATTTCAAAGACATTAGTGAAAATATATTAAAATATCTCAAAATAATATAAATCACCTTAGAATTTCAAAATTTGCTCTAATTACTATTTTTGTTTTGATTTCATTGACATATAATTAATAGTTTAACTGCATAAACATAAATGAGGTGAACTTAATAACTAAAAGGGCGAGTATAGATGAAGTGAATTTAATAGTTTGACGTATGAGGATTAAATGAGATGGTAAAAGAGATTTAAGGGGTAAGAATAACCCAACCCGAGAAAAATAGTTCAATGGATCACTTATTTCCGTGTTTTGTTTGGACTTTTAAACCCGCTTTTGGCCTGCAATGAATAGTTTTTTAAAAGCCAAGTATGGGAGTTTGATGAAATTCATGTGAGTGGAAAGGAGCTTTTGACCCAAACCAAGCAGGTTTGAGAAAATATGCACAAAAGAGGGTTGATTTGAAAATATTTTCCAAACCTATACAATTTTAAAAACGTTAAATAGATAGATATTTTTAGGTTAAAGACGTGAGTTAGTTTCACGTTTTTATCCTAAAAAGTCAGTTCAATTATTATTTTTAACACAATAGTGGACCTAGTTAAGTGCTGAAAAATGTCAGTTAAGAGACGTCAGACTAATTGACGCCTTCTAAATGGGTAATTCAAGCGCCCTTTGACCATCCAATTATTTAACTTTTAAGGACATCACTCCACCAACCAATTATTTTAACTCGTAAGGACATCACTCCACCGACAAATACCAAATACCAAAATATCTAATGCTTGAATAAATAAATAAATTAATATTTGTTTGGGTATTTATCATAACTGCCCTTAAATTTTCTTTCAGGTTTTAATTTAGTCCCTAAAATTTTAATTATTTTAATTTAATCCATTAATTATCAATTTTATTTCAATTAAATCATTCCATTAATTTTCATCGTCATATCACTGGAAGTTAGCCCAATTTGATTGATTTCAGCATTGATCTAATGATGAAAATAAATAAAAACACTTAATTGTAACAAAATTGATAGTTGAAGGACTAAAATAAGATAAGTGAAAGTTCACAGATTAAATTCAAATTCTAGGTAAAATTCAGGACTAAGTATCAAATTTACCCTATTTTATTTATAAAATATTATAAAGGCATCAAATAAATATAATTTCTAATCAATTTTAATATGATCCTAATTTTTTTTTTCGACTTACAATGATATTTTAAAATATCGAATACCGATCGTTAAGAATGACAGTGAACCAAATACAAATGAATATTCCTTCAAACCCGCTTCAAACAAGATCTTTTAACTGCTAATGAGTCACTGTACCATAATACCTAAATTTTTTTTTAGTGATAGATTTTCTGCCATTTTTTTTATGAGTAAAATGTTAAATGTTTATTTAATAAATAAATTTTGATTTTTTAAAAATACATAAATTTCGTTTGTCCTACTGATGTTTTTCTCCTTAAAAATGATACCTAAAACTGTTTTGCTCCCTATCTCTTTAAGAGGATGAATTTTTTTTTTTAATTTAAACATTTAATTACATTCAATAAATAAATTTAAAAAATTTAAAAATACATAGATTTCTTTTATTCTACTGACATTTTTTTCCCTAACAATAATACTTAAAAATATTTTGCTCCCCCTCTTTATGAGAGGATGACTTTTATTTATTTATTTAAAAATTTAATTATATTCAATAAATAAATTTTGATAATTCAAAAATACTTATATTTTTTAGCATATCAAACTTTAAAAATTGAAAATGTATACATATAATTAAATTTAATTTTATCATATAATTAAAAACGCATACATAAAATAAAAATAAAATTTTATTTGTAATGTTGATCATGTCGATATTAATGTTTATTAAGCTGTGAAAAAATATAAGTTATTCAGAACGAATACATGTAAAAAAAGGATGTCAACAACGTGGTTGATATTCAAAACAACATAAAGGATTATTGAATACACATAAACATAATATGATAAAAGTGTCAAACACATCATCGTTCAAATCAAATAAATCAGAAAGTTCAGGATCAGAAACAATTAACGGATCATCTAAAATTTCAATTTCGGCATATTCAGGATCAAAATACTTTATTTTTGCATAGTCAAGTGCGTGAAAACGATCAAAACAACGCTGCATTTGATTATTTTCACGTTTAAACCTTGATATGACCTCGTCATGATTGTTTGCATTTTGTGAATTTTAAATATCAACAGAACGTGCCTTTGGTATCGCAATTCCATGCCAACGACAAAATACCTCATGGTCACAATGTTTGTCATATAACTGTCGCCATTTTGGTATGAGTTCAATATGAGCACCTGGAGGTGGATAATCAGTTGTAGGCCAAACAATTACTTGTCCAACTTGTCCGAATGAGTGATAAGGGTCGATGGGCTCATTGCGAAATGCACACTTTCGTCCATACCACGTGACACCATTGTAATTAGTATATGATTCGATAAAAGGAACTTTGGTTAGCGATGTTGAGTTGTCCGTTGAGTGTTCACGTTTGTTTCCTGAAGATGAACTATTTTGGTCATTGCGTGAAGAAGAACTTGCATGTGATGTGCTCCTATACATTTTGTTTTATGGTTGTGCATTTACACAATTGTGAATGGTAGTATATATATGCTCTATTTGACAACTTAAAATTGTAGTGAAAGGACATCAAACTGCAAAGTTTGGAGCTGATTTGATAGTGATGCAAAATGATAATGAAAAAGCTGGGATGTGACAACATACTACATAGACTGATAAAGCCATGAGATAGATTAAAGTAAATAAAACATCACACTGCAAAGTTTAGAACTGATTTGACAATGACAGGATGTGATAATGAAAAAGTTGAGATATGAGAACACACTGAATAAAGTGATAAAGTCACAATATTGATTAAAGTAAATAAAACGTAGACATAAACGTTATATGCTTAATACAGTGGACACTAATTATATTTGTTAATTTTTATCAGATATATACTCATCTGATAGGTATTGTTTATTAGCCAACACATTAGATCGCTCAGTAGCTGTTAGCTCTTTGCCAAATGCAGTTGTCACCATGCCAAATGCAGTTGCCACCATGTCAGATGCTACTTGGAGCATATAATATCGGCACTTACGCACGCAACATCATTCTATTATTCTCCTTTCGTACACGTTTAACTGTTGCTTCATAATTGACTTTATTCCTTCGTGGCATGGTAAATAAAAGTCTAAGTGGCACCGGTATACTAAGTTCTCTCAAATCTGTACATAATGATTGTGATTCATTAGCACGAAAAGCCCACTCTCGACAGAGTCTGGCATAATACTCATTTGGATCAGAAAATCACTCACTCTTATAATCATCATCTCGTTCTTGTAATAATCATACCGGTTCATGCCTGCAGCTGGTATCACTTGCTCGTGCTCTTGAAGTAGACATAATGTGTAATACAACTTATATGAACCACCCTATATTATGTTTTTATAGTGGTTCTCATTGTCTGAAATAAATACATTTTCCAACAGTGCAGTAGTGTATAGTGACCTTTATGTTTGAGTTGATTAGCAAAATGAAAAAAAAAAATTGTGCAGTACGTCTAAATACATACTATTACTTGTTAGCGTAATCAGACACTAGTACGCAGTGACAGTGACTACACACTGAAAAATGTACTACATTGATTGTAATAGCATGTGGTGCATGCCACCCAAAATCTCCCTTGTTCACAGCAAAAAGGATTCCTACGTGCCTGTCAAAAATTAAACATATCTCTTGTCAATGTTTAAGAACTATCCGCCGAAGGTGACGTAGGAAAAAAATTCCACTTGACTGATTCTCCTCTTCCACAATAACAAACTCAATGGGAAACAACTACTTATTAGAATCAAAACTTGTTGCCACTAACAACTTTTCCTTGTAATTTTCACGTAAAAATGTCCCATCGATATTGTCCTCCCAAAGGTGGAATTGTTATTAATAATGGTACAAAACTGCTGAAGTTGTTGAGTAAAATTTACACTGTAATGGGGTTGGACAGGGAGCATAATAAGTTGAAGTTGACTTATAGATATCCTTTTACACTTGGAATAGGATCAAACATGAATACATATGTCAGTCTAAAAGTTGTCAACGATGAACTAGTGAAAGCTGTGGTTACTGTGGTACTTGACAACCCCAACATTGCTGGTGTTGCTTTGTACGTAGAGACGGAGGACATAAATGTTGGCATATGCAGTAGTCAGATCAGAGGGTGCGTAACAACAAATGTCATGTTTTACACTGATTTGCTTAGGCGAGAGATGGGTACCTTGATATTTCCAACTTTCGGTGTGACGGGTGAATGTTCAACTCTCGTGGGGATACAAGTAATAGATGAGTCTGGGTAGTACTTTCACACACAACAAAGCACTGAAACCACAACATACAATGGGTACTCAGACAACAATTCATTGAGTCAAAATTTTCAAATGGGTGAGGCGGGAATTGAGTTGGGTGAACAAGATGATGTCCATCAACCAATAATGATCATACAGATGTCTCCGATGACAATGACGATGAAGAAAAGTTTGAGGAAGCAATGATCATTGAGCCAATGACGAAGATAGGAATGATGAAGACATTGAGGCTGCACAGAAGGTTCGGATGCATAAGCCTTACTCCAGCTCATTCACAAACATTGAATTTGCTCGGCATTCTGAAGCAGATAGCTTAGTACCGTAATATGAAATGAATTTGTGGGATCTGGTAAAGATGGAGTTGGCGAAGGGTATGGTTTTTAGGGATAAAGCTTCATTGATTAGGGTTGTTAAGTGGTATTCCATCAAGCTGAATCAGGATTATATCGTGGTCGAGATGAAAACAACGGTGTAGGCTGTACAGTGCTGCATGTACATGCAGCCTAACTGCACATGGAGACTATGTGATTGTTTTAAGAAAAAACTAAAAATATTTTAGATCATAAAATATGATGGACCCTATACTTGCTTCTGCCCTAGAATGAGTCGTGACCATCGACAGTTAGACTCTGACTTCATATGTCATAATATTTTAGGACTTGTGGGTGATATACCACAAACAAAAATGTCGATAATTCAAAAGAATATAAAGGAGAAGTTTAAGTATGATATTTCATACAAGAAAGGTTGGATTGCGAGGAACAAGTACATTGCTAAGATATTTGGTGATTGGGACTCGTCATATGACATGTTACCAAAGTTTTTGGGTGCCATTAAGAAGTATAACCCTGACTCGATTGTGCAGTGGTAGTACAACTATGAATATAATATTTTTTTACGAGTATTTTGGGCATTCAAGGCTAGCATTAAAGGGTTTAAATATTGTCGAGATGTACCCTCCGATCCATATTCCATTCTTCCACCCCAATATAGCAAAATGATAACTTGTTTTCCTGCCATTTCAATTAGTTTCGGTTGTGGAATAAGTTTTGAATTTAGAAGAACCTGAGAATAAATAGAAACGATTAATACTTGAAAAATAACAGATCAATGGTTAATCAAAGTCCCATGTGAATCTACCGCATGTGACCTAGAAGAACTTATCAATTAAGAAACCTACAAGGATGAAGTGTACTTGTATGATACTAAGAAAAGATGGAGATACAACCTTTATATGGAAGTTTGAAAAAATAATCCCCAAAGAGGGTATCTCCTAACATGTTATCATGCATTGAATCATAAGTGAAACATGTTATCAAGAAGACAAACAATGTAGGCGATTCTTTTTGCCTAACAAGGCAGTAATTGAATTACATTTAGAACTTTATCATAATTATCAAGACTATCAAATTCAAGGATGATAATACTAGAGTAACTTGATTGATTCAAAATCATCAACCTTATTTTGAAGTAAATGTGGTATTTGATGCCTAAGAGAAATAACTACTGAACTTCGATTAAGATTGAGAGGGATAGATAAGGAATATAGTTAATATGAATTTTTTTATTCTTTTAAATTAGAATTTTAGCTTTGTCACAGTCATTTCTCCAACTCTCCCAAAGATGAAACAAGTGTAATACATGATGTTTCCAATCATTCAAAAAAAATTTATAAGAAGGGTTAATTTTGTGAAGTACAAACAGATGTCCCTACAACAGTTGAATCTTTTGAAATCCAGGAAAAGTATGACGGAATCATTCAAAATTTATTAGTCATTATGAGAAGATTCTGATGATGCACAAATTAGTTTGCACACCACTAGTCAAGTTCTAGTATAAAATGCACTAAGTAGAATGAGAAAGAAGACATGATTTATAGTGGTTCAGTCAATACGACCTACGTCTATTTTGAATGGCTAGGTTCGCCGAAATTTTATTATCTCTGGTGTAGAGGGAGAACACATGATTATAAGCTTTGAGAGGGGAGGAGAGAATTATGCTCAAATGAATCTGATGCCCCCCAAGTGTTGGGGGAGCTTACAATTTATAATGGCTTGGTATAGTAATTGTATGACTAGTCTGACGGTTATAATGACTTATGACCGTTTGATAGTAATTAGGTAGCTAATCTAGCGGAGGCGACCTATCATCTTCTCAACGGGCGAAGTGTGACGGTTGTGTGCTCTCCAAAGGACTTGTTCAAGGATGAGAGAGGTTGAATCTCTCCAAACTGCGAGGGTGAGACTCCTAGATGCTCCCTTGGTGGCGTAGAGACTCTTGGATGACCCTTTCTCCAAGGTGGTAGAGGAGACTCTTGGATGACTATGCATGCTCCCCTACAGCTCCTTGATCTTGATAAGGTTATTCGGGTGTAGACTCCTTTGGGCTTGACTAGTTGGATCTCTTGACATTGGGCCTTTAGCTCGAACCAGACTTATAACATGGGTTGGGCCTGGCCCATCATTTACCCCCCAATACCCTGTGTTCAATAGAACTTGGAAATGAGGGCATTTAAGTTGAATTTGAATTTT
>CAUOFW020003494.1:0-36851 GCA_963454935.2 Ilex paraguariensis
ATCAAATGAATATTTATATAACAAAACCCATGTGTCTTTGTTGGGTATCAGATTTTGGAATCACACTGCTGATTCCGTACGCCATTACACTTTTTCGGAATTTCACCTCAGGAAAGTGTATAAACCAAGTAGCCGGGCCTTTCACCCGAGGGAGTGTCTAGCCCTTCTTGCTATACTCGACACAAGTTTTTCTTTCATGCAATCATGCGACTCAATCAGATTTCAATCCAAATTTTTCCCGAGCCCATCACCAATCACCAATCACCAAGTATGATGATTGATCCAACTATACACACACACACACCCATACTCATGGCCATGGATGTATTTTCCGTGCAATAAGCAATGTAATGCACCATATGCAAGGAATGCTAATGAGCAATTTAACCACATATTTAAACATATGCCATGGCAATTTACATCATAAGCATATAATTATCATTCTCTATCACAATGTCAACATACCAATGAACGTATACCAACATTTATATCCAATTAATTCACAAGTATGCTACCACATAATCCATGTCAATAACATACTTAAATCACAAGACATATTATAACATATAGCATTCCCACATAAACCCAATTTCATGAAATTTCACAAGCACTTCCATATAACACAATCAAGCTAGAAATTGGTCTAGGTCATTTCTATACCCTTTTTTCTAATTTTCATGACTATAGGTAAGTCATAAGTCATCCTATACATATAACCATTACATATGGACACCATAGGATGGAAATAGTTCAAAGTAGGAGGAAACCCTACCTCTTGGAGCGTAAATAGAAGATAGAAACTTCAAAAACTCCAATACCACCCAAAAAGTTGATTTTTCTAAAATTCCTTCTTTGGATCTTCGGTGAAATCCCTCGTTCTTGGGACGTATGTGTAGCCCTCATCGCGTAGATCAACTTTAATTCATTGTTCGATGAATTCCGACTGACGAAAATCCTTGGATCACAAGAAGAAAGGTATAATTTTTTATTTTTCTCTTCTCTCCCTTCTCTTCTTTTCCAACGTGTGAGTGTGCTGACTTTGGGGTTGCGAATATCTGATTTTTCAGATATTTTTCCCTATTTGTACTTTTTAATTGCGCGGTCCACATTGCTCAACACGTTTGCTTCTTCCAAGTTCGTTTTTAACCCGAAACAACTTAATTAATTTCCAATTTCAGTTCAAATTAATTTTATTTGAACTTTTATCTAATTATAAGAAAATTTTATAAATTCTATTTTTGGGGACGTTTGTGAAGTCATTTGTCACCCAAATTATCTCGTAAAACGTGTAAAATTCGACTATCTTAGAATTCGACAAACTTAGACATGGCAGCTCGATTTCATGATACAAATTCAACGGTGAGGTCCGTTGCATCATCTGAGCTTTATAAAAATATTGATTTTAAACCTGCATTATAGTGACAAATTATCATTTTGCCCTTTTTCCGAAAAAGTTCAAATTTTTTCGAATTTTTACAAAATCCCACTTTCATTGTGGCCCATGGCAAAAAATTAATTTATTTGGTCAAAACCTATATTCTGAGCCTTCACTTTGATGGAGTTTCAAACTCTTTATGATGGATTTTCCATGCTCCATCCGATAACGAAAATTGAAGCAAACCAAGACAAGAAAAGGGAAAATCAACAAGAGTCTTAAACTTCTTAATTTCCGAAGCTTTTCGTCGACGGCCACCTAGAGCTTGCTACCAAACCTTATGCTTACCAGGAATCTTAAACTCTTTGAAACTCTTTTTTGTTCTGCTTTTTCTTTTAAAAGTCACAAAACATGGGAGTTTCCAACTCCTAATCAAAGCTCTACGTGACACAAAAAAAAAATATGAGTTTTATACTCTTGGAATTGGCAAAAATCTTGCGCTCATCTCGACTAGGGCAAATTTCAGAATTCTACTTCTCTTGACAAAGTTTACTGGTGCAAACAACCAAAATTGAATTTGGCACTAAACAAATTTTTGAGTTTCTAACTCACAAAGTCACTAATTTTTTTTTTTTAACATGGAATTTAATTACATCTTAAGTCACAATCTATGTGAATCCTAAAATGGATGCACATAAGTCAAAGTAGTTTTAAATACGACTCAAGTTCATCCCAGCAAAAAAAATAATGAGTCACTCACCCATTTCAAACCAAATCAAGTAAAATTTAAAATTAAATGAGTCATTCACTCATTTAAAATCCCACTCAAACAAAATTTAAAAAATCATGAATTACGTCAGACTTGATTCCATTTGTTGGATACGTAGGCAATCCAGTATCTACATAGGTGCAATCACACTCTCAAAATAAATTCTAAATTCTTTTTATGAATTACGTCAAACTTAATTCCATTTGTTGGATACGTAGGCAGTCCAGTATCTACACTGACCATAGTCACACTCTCAAAGAAATTTCAAATTCTTTTCATGAACTACGTCAGACTTGATTCCTTTTCAGATACGTAGGTAGTCTAGTTAAACTAAGCGCAATCACAAATCCCAAAATTTTCCTTAAAAACCAAATGGATCTTACCCCCATGTCAAATCAAAGGGTCATTTACCCATTTCAAACATGATAGATATTTATCCATTTAAAAACAATGAGTCATTCACCCATTGCTCTTACCCAAAAAAAAATAATAATAATTTAATCTCCCCGAACTACGATTCAGTTTGATCCCGATAACGGGTACATAGAGCAGTCTAGGCAATTAACCTGAGTCCAGCCGCCATTACAAATAAAATATCCTTGTGGGGTAAATGGTAACGTCTGGTAATTTCTTGTTGGAATCAAAGAATGTTCTCTTGAAATAAGGAATTATAAGTAACGGATATATGCTATCTGGAATGGATCCAACCTATATTAATAAAACTCAAATAATTTTTTGTTATCTGAGTGAAGTCGTGTCCGGCAAAACATTCAAATTTTTAACCACTATATTTGATTCCTTTGTCCTAGGAGGAAATGATCCCAGATAGGAATGAATGTCAATATTCACTAATCCATTCCTTTTCATAATAGCAAACAAAAAAGTCATAGAAATGTTTTTCAAAATTTCATTACAGCATTTTAGCTTCAACACAGTTACATGTATTCCACTGACAGACCTTCACAATTTGAAAACAAAAATAGCATAAGCCTGGTATTCAAACCACACTTCAAATGAAGATAGATGGTCCTCTAAAAGCCCAAAAATTTAATGAGGGGAATTAATTTGTTGGTTAAGGAAAAAGAAAGATTAGAAGAGATCCCACCAAGAACCAGTCAAAATCTCTTAGTTTAGAAGCAGAGAAATAATTTTTAAGCAAATTACATCAGAATAATCACAAAAGCAAACAAAAATCGTAGTATTGCGCAATATTGAACTTACTCTAACCTTGATATGATACCAAAAGGTCCAACTAAGTAATTCAAAATTACATCATGTACATAAATGATTAGAAAACTAATTAGATTGAATTCCTATCAACTAAGTTCATGGATACTTACAATCACAAAAATGATGGGTTGGTAAAACATGTGAATTAGAAAAATATTACAAACGAACCATGGATTGTGGAAGGACTACTGCATGTACCAACAAAAGATAGACCAATAATAAATAAGCAAGCCCTCCACCTAACAATATATTATAGCCATCTGAATTTTCAACTGATGTGTGTGTGTGTCTATGTTTTTAGTTTCTCTCAACAAAATTAAGAAGAAAAAAAAAAAGCTCCAAATCAAAAGTGGTGGCAGATGAACAGATGCCATCAAACACGATACCTCCATGGAAATAATTTTTTCATATTAAATTCTTTCATTAACCAAAGGAAAGCAATGCATAAAAGCAAAAGAATGGAAATATAATAGCTAACTTTGTTTGGCTGCCAATCCTCCAAATGCTCCTAAAACCAACCAAACCCTTAATACATGTGTATATAAACAACAAAATTTTGTAGTGCACCTCTTATAGAAACATGAACTCCCTATGGAAATCCCAACAAGCACATTCATCACAGCTATGCAATGTAAACGAAAAATCTGCAGTTGTCCCAAGCTCAAAAAAAATATTCTATAGTTGTTGCCACCAACACAGTCCCTTATTGTAATCTCAGTACTGCTTGCTTCAAACAACAGACATGTGCACCAAAAAAATAATACAATTTAAGTAGTCCATTTCCCACTTTATGTAGCTAGATAGTCGACAATGAATCTTGTCCATGTCGGAGATTGATTTATCAATTGTCAATACATTAATTTACTACTTTAGCCTAGATAAAGCAGGTAGGACAATATTGGAGGAATATATATATATAGGACCAAAATAATACGTAGCTCTAACCCAATTGTAATATTTGCAACTACTAGGCCTAATGGCTAAAACACACCCCCAAAGAGTTTGAAAGAGGTTGACAATAAGTTCTTTCAAAATTAATTATTTGTCCCTCTGTTAGAGGTGTTCCAGAAATGTCTACAGATAATTGAGATTGGGCGGAGTTGTATGATTTTCTGGCATTCAAGTAAAAAATTTACAAACAAAAAATTAGCAAATGAACAATCAAAACCAATGCGTAGTTTAAAAGCATCTAAACCCTTTTTATGGAAAAATTGAATCAAAATTGAAACCACAGTAAATCAACACAAAATTATCCACAAAAATTGTAGACACTATATTTGTTGCCACCAACACGGTCCCTTTCTGTTGTACTACCACAACTAAAATCTATCACCAATCTACAAATTTTCTCTATGAGAAAAGACTACTTC
Source organism: Ilex paraguariensis (assembly GCA_963454935.2). Lineage (NCBI taxonomy): Eukaryota > Viridiplantae > Streptophyta > Magnoliopsida > Aquifoliales > Aquifoliaceae > Ilex > Ilex paraguariensis. Next base: position 4,745 of record CAUOFW020003494.1, read on the forward strand.
AAATGAAATTAGAATGAAATTGAAGTAAAAACTTGGGTTGTTTGTAACATTGATTCAACATTAAAAGAAAGCAACTCATAAACTTTGACGAGCCTATATCCAGACCAGGCCTGGGCCCAGTTCATGAGTTAAGTCCAAATCATCAAAAGGCATGTCAGACTTAGCTCATAATTTCAATCCAGTCCAAAGCTCAAGAATCTAGAAAGAGTTAATGCATGTTGGAGACCAATCATCAGGATAGTCATATCTTCAAGATAATGCACATCCTCAATTGTAGCTAGTCTCTCTGATAAACTAGTATCTTGACTCTCACGTCACCACCTCAGTTAGGGCTCTATGCCTATAAATTATAAACCCCTCACACAGATCTACACACACTTCACCTTGAGCATATTTTTGCGCTCTCTTTCTCTTTCTCCTACTACCTCGTACTCTGTCATTAATAGAGCTCTCTAGCCACCTTTACTGCCTTTAGTGGTTAGGTCTCCCAGAACCAACCACACAATCTTTGTCTCTTATTATTAATTGCTTCATTAATTGCTCTGCACCACACACTCGACTGATTTAATCATGCATAATCAACTTTGTGCATCATCAATTTAACGTTGTCCATGGGAATGACTAAGTTTTCTACTACCTTCTATTTGTCCCTACTTTCTCTCCTAGGGCTATTACAACTAGGTCAATTAACCAACAAGCGAGAGATAATGATCCATCATGTCGGGATGAGGTCTCGCCTACACCACCAAACCCCATCTCTGTGGAAAATCTCATGGCTGACAACAACTATTGGACACAATGTAGAAGTTGATAAACCAAAACTAGCAGATTCTTCAATTTATGCTCGTTGCCAGAGGAGTCGTGGCCCAGCTCATAGAGGAGTCTTGACCTACCCTACAGGAGGAGTCGTGCCCAAACCAGTCCACCCAGGGTGCCAAGGTTCCCCTCAGCATTGTGCCTAGCACCAAGGCACCCCTAGTGTCAGGGTATCTCTCCTCAGCGCCTAATCGCCCCAACTCTCCGTCCTCATGCACTGGTGACACTCCTATGTAGGAGGATGAGGGAGAAAACTAGTACGTGGACCACGAAAGCTATTACAAATCAATTGGGATGAAAAAATCAAAGAGGTGTAGAATTAGGTAGGGGATATATTCAACGCCATGGTGTGGGCACTAGAAACAGTGGATTACTTTGTGAGGTGCACTAACACTCCATTCGTGGCTGATGTGATCAATTACCCCCTCCCCTCAAAGTTTAATATGCCTATTGTGGAAAGTTTTGACGGTTCAAAAGATCCACTGAACCACCATGACACTTACAAATCCCTCATTCAGCTGCATAATGTACTAGACAAGACAAAGTGCAGAGCCTTCCCTACCACCCTTAAGAGATTTGCATGCCAGTGGTTTGCCAAACTCTAACTAGTTTCTATCAATTATTTTGCTGAACTAAGCAAATCATTCATCTCCCATTTCACAGGGGGACGTGGACATCAGAAGCCAGTCACTTACTTGTTCAGGATCAAACAAGATCGGGAGGTAAACTTAAGGAGATACCTCACTCGTTTTAATGAGGAGTCCCTCCAGATCGAAGAGCCAAATGACAAAGTCACCATAGCTGCCTTTATCGCAGGCCCGCATTCATCCAACTTTATGTTTTTGGTCTTGAAGAAACCACCAACAAGCATGCCGGAGTTGTTGTTAAGGGTCCAAAAATATACGAACGCTGAGGACGTCACCAAGGTCAAATGAGGATAGTCCTCCCATGGATGAGAGAAGAGGAATGAACCCTGTGAGAACAGGAGAGAAACAAAGAATAAGAGAAAAAGAACAGAGGGAGTGTCAGTTATGGATCGTTTCGGCCCTACATCTTTGATGGAGTGGCAGGTCTTCACACCATTCAACTCTTCAGTCGAGCATATTTTGCTTCAAATTCGAGATGACCCTACAATACGCTATCTGGGGAAAATGAAGTTCACCCCAAATTATAGGAAACCAAACAAATACTACTGTTTCCACCATGATTATGGCCATGACACTAACGATGTTTTGAACTCAAGAGGCAGATTGAGAACCTTATACAGTATGGCTAGTTGCAAAAATATATGGCAGGCAAAGGTCAGGCCCCACCACCAGGCCGGAACCAAGATGACAGAGAACTCCAACAACCCCTAAGAGAAATCCAAATGATCTCTGGAGGGTTAGGAGGAGGGGGTGACTACAACTCAGTCAGAAAGGCACACGCCAGTAAAGCCAAACATTCAAAGCCTGACGATCTTCGCCCATCAAAGACTCATAGGTAGGGAGAAGGATAGGTCATCTCATTCTCAGATAAAGATCTCAAGGGAATCTAGCACCCCCCCCCCATGATGATCCATTGGTGCTCACCATGATGGTATCCAACTATCAAGTGAAAAGGATCCTAGTAGATAGTGTTAGCTTTACCGATATCCTATTTGCACCAACCTATGATAGCCTCCATCTTGGCAAGGAGAGAGAACAACCCATCAGGATGCCCCTCATCAGATTTTTAGGGGAAAAGGCGTACCCCTTGGGCTCCATCACCTTGCCAGTCATAGCAGGAACAACACCAAACAACTCCACCATCATGGTGAACTTCATAATGTTGGATTGTCTGTCTGCCAATAATTTCATCCTAGGGCATCATGCACTCAACATCCAAAGGGCAATGCAGTCCACCTATCACCTCATTCTCCATTTCTCGACTCTATGTGGAATTGGAGAAATCAAAGGAGATCAAGTTGCTGCTAGGGAATGCTATATAGTCTCCATGATGGCCAAAAAACCTCAAGAGGCCCTATAGATGGAAGTACTTGACCCCCAAGATGACATCACAATAGAAAGTGGAGAACCAGTAGAAGAACTCAAACTGGTAGTGTTGGACGAAATCTTTTTAGATAGAAGAATCTATATTAGTTCCTCGTTTCCCTGAGATCGAGCCAACTAACTTGTTGATTTCCTTAGCTAGAATAAGGACGTCTTCTCCTGGTCCCACAAAGATCTCAAGGGCATCAATCTTGAGGTCGTCACCCACCAGCTTAACGTGGATACCAAACACAAGCCCGTCTGCTAAAAGTTGAGAAATATTGGTACTAAAAGAACCCAAGCCATGGAAAAAAAAGGTGAGGAAGCTACTAACAAATGGGCCGGTGAGAGAAGTAGCCTACCTAGTTTGGCTATCAAATGCTGTGATGGTAACAAAGGCTAGTGGAAAGTGGTGCCTTTCCGTGGACCTCATCGAGCTCAATAAAGCTTATTCCAAACATAGCTACCTCTTGCCGCGCATTGACATCCTCATTGATGCCACCACTAGTCATGAGCTGCTTAGTTTTCTAGATGCTTACTCTAAATATAACCATATTAACATGTTTCTACCAGATCAAGAAAGACATATGTTATCACTCCAAAAGGAACCTATAGTTATAGGGTCATGCCCTTTGGACTTAACAACACTGGAGCCACGTACCAGCACTTCGTGAATAAAATTTTTTAGGCATAAATCAAGAAGACCATGGAGATGTATGTGGACGACATGCTAGTAAAAAGCTTGGTTAAAGCAAACAATGTAGCATACTTATAGGAGACCTTCGACATCCTGAGAGCTTATAGGATGAAACTAAATCCTGAGAAATGCACCTTTGGCATAGGCTCGGGAAATTCCTAGGATTCATGGTCAACAAGAGGGGCATCGAGACTAATCCAGACAAGATCAAAGCTATCTTGGTCATGAGGTCCCTAGCCACTGTGAAAGAGGTCCAACGCCTTAATGGAAGGGCAGCAACCCTTAGTTGATCCATCTCAAAGTCAGAAGATAAGTGTCTTCCCTTAGTTAAAATTCTATAGAAATCTTTTCAAAGGGGACTAGATGCGGAAAAGGCCTTCTAAAAGTTGAAAGCCTATCTTGGTGCACCCTTTTGCTCTTTCATACCATACCTAGAGATATCTTATACCTTTACCTATCCACCTCGCCCTCCGTTGTGAGTTTTGTCTTTGTCAGGGAGTAAGGAGAAATTCAAAGACCCGTTTATTATGTGAGCAGGGCTTATCTAGGAGTAGAGGTACGATACTCTAGGTTGAAAAATCTAGCCCTCGCACTAGTCACAATAGCCAGGTGCCTACAACTGAGAGAGATGTTGGGAAAGCTGAATGTGTCTAGAAGGCTCCTCAAATGGGCCGTTGAGTTAAGCAAGTTTGAATTGCAATATTAACCGAGGGCGGCGATCAAGGCACAAGCGTTGACAGATTTTGTGGCCAAATTCACACCAACTAAGGAAGGAGGCTCCCAAAAAAAAGGGGTCAATACCCCTACTCTCACCTGCTCAATGAACAGTGCTTAGGCACCTCGGGCATCAAGGCCAAGTGCCACCAACCTCGAACTTGGCACCTGGTACCAACTCCCTAGGACCTTGGACCCCAAGCTCCCTAAGCTGAATTATTACCTAATGCCCCGACACCCTCCTTGTCTACACCTCAGCCCAGTGCCCTTCTACCTAACTCCACTCTAGCGCTTAAGTAGGTGTCTTTAGTTGTTAAGGCCTATACACCCATCGATGTTGTGGCATGCTAGAAGCTATACATAGATGGGGTCTTCCACTAGTGAAGGGAGTAGAGCATGCCTACTACTTATAAGTCCCCATGGCACTTCACTCAAATACGTTGTATCACTCCATTGTGCGGCATCCAACAATTAGGCAGAATACGAGGCCCTCATCTTAGGCCTTAAGCTCACAATTTAAATGGAGGCTCTCAACCTCACATTCTACAGTGACTTCCAGTTGATAGTTAACAAAGTGAAGTGAGACTTCAAGGTAAAGGAAGAAATGATGCAACAATAGCTATCAGTGGTACAAAATTTGAAAAAAAAACTTCCACCACTTCCAGATTCAACTCGTGCCCAAAGAAGATAATGTCATGACAGATGCGCTCGCTAAGTTCGCATCTGCAAATATCCTAATAGGCCTCGTGCTCATGGGCAACCTATTTGAGCCAAGCAGGCTCAAAGCGGATAAGTACAGCATCAACTGTGCATCCACTTATGCCAATTGGATGTCGCCCATCCAGACATATCTAGAAGAAGGCACTCTCCTAAACAACCAAGTGACACACCCTTTACAAGAGGAGCTACTCAATACCGTTACTCTACTGCCTCTCCCATGAGGAATCAGATTATGTTATAAGAGAGATCCATGAGAGAATATATGAAAATTACTCTAGAGGGCGCTCACTAGCTCATAAGGAAGTGATACAAAGCTACTACAAGTCTAACATGATTAGAGATGCTCAAGAATTTGTAAAAAAAATTTGAGAAATGTCAACGCTTCACCACTATGCCAAGATAATCACCGGAAGAATTAAGCACATCACAAGTCCATGCCCTTTCTCCAAATGGAGAATTGACATCCTAGGCTCCCTACCATGAGTCGTGGCCAATGCAAGGTTGTAGTGGTAGTCATTAACTACTTCACAAAGTAGGCGCAAGTTGAGTCCTTAGCCAAAATAACAAATCAAGAAGTGTAGGAATTCATTTGGAAGAACATGGTATGCCATTTTGGAATACCTCATGCTATAGTGAGCGACAACGCTAAGTAATTTGACAACAAACTCCTCAATTGCTTATGTGCCAACTTACAGATCAAGCAACCACATTCAAATCCAGCCCACCCCCAGGTAAATGGGCAGATGGAGGTCTCCATCAAAATAATCTTGAGCAACCTGAAGACTGGATTAGAAAATGCCAAAGGGTAATGTGTGGACGAGGTCCTTGGAGTATTATGGGCCTACCGAACAATACCAAGGATCCCCACCAATGAAACCCCTTTCTCCATAGCCTATAGGATAGAGGTGGTCATACCAGTTAAGATCAGGGTACACTCCCTGAGGGTCCAATACCATGACCCAACCACCAATGAAGAATTCCTTTGCATCAGCCATGACTTGGTAGAAGAGAAAAAGGAAATGGCTATGGTCAGGAATGCGGAATACAAGTGTCGCATGACCAAATACTACAACTCGAGGATGAAACCTTGCTCCTTCTTACCTGTAGACCTAGTTCTCAAAAAAAAAATCCTATCTACCAAGGGCTCACGAGAAGGGAAGCTAGGTCCTAATTGGGAAGGACCCTACACCATGACAGAAGTTGTAAGGGTAGATACCTATAGAATTCAGAACTTTGAAGGTAAAGCCTTAACCCATCCATGGAATGCAGAATACTTGAAGAGGTACTATCATTAACAAGAAAAAATCAGTGAATCTCACTGCTTAGTCATAGCATTAGTTAGTTCAACAAGCTTACTTACTCTATTATCTATCATGTCAATTATGAAATAAAATTTTGCAAAAGTTATTTTGTCTAAACTGTCCTTTTTTTCATTCCATAGAAGTTTTCAAACAACTTATAAAAGTCAAAGCATGATATGACACAAAAAAGATAGATAAGAAAAGATAAAAACCATTATACACCCGACGACCACTCACTTCTCCCTGATCCACTCTCATCAAAACTCTCACCATCACCACCTGTCCCTAGTGTCTTATATAGGACGAAATTGGAGAAGTCAATTTCAAGAAAAATCGTTGAGGTCTTCCCCTTGAACTTCTCATAGCCATCAATAAAAGTGCCTACAAAGTTGCACTTTAGATCATGAGCAGTCCTCTTTGTAGCCTCCCTCTTAATCTCTACTTGATGGTTTTCCCCGACCTCCAAACACAAACCTGAATTATGTGTATATGGCTTATAAATATTGGTGAATGTCAGTCTCCCCCAGGTTCAATGCAAAAAGTGAAAAAATTATGTGTGTGGATGAACAAAAACGTGTGTATGCAAAAGTGCTCCCCAAGCATAGAAAGACTTGCAATGTCGTGTTTTACTTGGAATGAGTATTCCAAGGTCATCTCCTCAGGGAATGCGAGGTTGAATGCTTTTAAAGGGTAATTTGTGAAAGAAGTGAAAATTGAAAAATCTTGTGATTTGTGTTTTAGTGAGTTATACTTTGAGAAATATGTAAGAAAACAAGGTTGGCTAACCCATAGAGGTCATTCCAATGGGAATGGCAAATTGACTCATGTCATTCAACCAATGGTGTCTCGGTGTTCGATTGATTCGTAGGAAGTGAGAGACTAATGTAGTTGTGTTGGGCAAAAGCATACCCCGTGACAAGTCTATAGTGTATCAAAGTCCACAACTACGTCCATACTCAACCTAGTCAAATCAAATACTTTACACTATGAGGAAAAATGAAAGAGAGTTAATTTTGCACACCCAAGAGGAAATCCCTCTTGGATTAGCCAACTAAAAGCCTAGCTATGTATGATAAAAGCAAGAACAAACATGAAAGAGAAAAACATGGTAATGAAATCAAACATAAACTTATATTAATGTAAAGAGAAGTTTAGATTACAAAAGAAATGATATTTATACTCAAAATGCAAAATTTGAAGAGAAAATACCCAAATGTAAAAATGAACTACAAGAACACTTAGCTAACTTGATTACAACTTGAATAAAAGAGATTAGAGTGCAAAAGGGAAAGATTACAAGTTAAAATGGAGCTTACTACAATGAAAATGATGAAGAAAAATGTAAAAACTCAGCTTCTCTCTCTAGAACTTCATCTTCTACCTTGGAGCTTCTCTCTCTAAAAGTATGATAATCTGCAATTGTATAAGAGATTCCTATTTTTGTCCATCCCTTCTCTCCTTAGCATGAGTGATTGACTTGGAATGATTGGAGAGAGGTTGTCCACTCAAAGAAGCAAAATCAGTTAAGGCATAGACCTCCCATGCTTTCCAGCCACTTCCTTTCTCACCCTTGGCTCCCTTACTCCCTCATGTTTGTAATCTGAATGTAGGGGTTAAGAGATCATCATGGGGTGTTAAAAGTGTCAGTTCATGGTTTAGAGGACAAAAGGTAGGCCCCCGTAGTTGGTGAAGTCGTGAGGAGGAGTGTCTAAACTTTCTGAGCAACTTCTACCAGTAGGTCGTAGGGATTCTATTGGTAGCTCACTTCCAATAGGGTCATCTATCGGTAACTCGTAAGGCTTCTATAAGTAGATCACTTCCAGTAGGTCTTGTAGGGAGGCACTTTAAGCTAGTTTCCAAAGCTCTTCTACCAGTAGGTCTTGAATCTTCTACCGATAGGTCTTGCATGTCTTCTACCAGCAGGTTTTGTTCTCGTCTTGGAATTCTAGCCCCTTGAGCTCTTGAGCCATCCATCGTGAGGTCCTTTCTTCCCCCCTTGACTTTCATCACTTGATGGGGTGCCTTTGGCATGCTTTTTCCAACCTATCACCTACAATCAAACAAGTCTCCATTAATTTTAATTTTTAATCCATTTCCCCACAAATTCACTACAAAATCAATTGAGGTGTGATGAAAAAATATGAATAATATGCAATATTTCACACTCATCAATCTCCATCTCAATAGAATGAACCTCCATCCTGGTGTCCCTCTCATGAGCTACCCACAACTCTGCCTCAGCCACGACAGTCCTTTCCCGAGATATCTGTAGCTCTACCTCATCTCCTGCGACCCTCTCCCGGGCCATTAGCAGCTCTATTTCTGTTCTCGCACAGGCAGTCTCTTTATCAATCTCCAACTTGGCGGCTCTATAGCGGGACACCAAAGCTCGGCCTCAAGAGGTATTGCTCTCTCGCGAGCCAACCTCAATTGCCCCTCAGCAGCCTGGTGCGTCTGTCTCTCTTCCACCAAAGCCATTGATACCTCACCAAGCTTGAGTGTCATCAAAAACACACACAAAAAAACTATAGCCATTTGTGAATATCCAAAAGTAAAAGCATCAGTATGACCAAAAAGTGCAGAAAACAAGGTTGAACAAAAAAAAAGGGTACCATAACAAATCCCTCCATCGTGGCATCAATGATACCCTCAGGTGTCACAAACCTCCAAAACCACTCCTTGGTCAGATTCACATCCTACAACATGGACATTGAGCCACTACTGGAAGTAGGATAGCTACACTGAGCCCTAACCTCAATAGAAGCCTGCACAAGAGTCTCAACCCCTAAAGCAGTCCTAAGGATAACCCCAATACTCGAAGGAACCACGTGCTAAGAAGAAGTGGAGGCACAAGGGGTGCAACTCGGGCGGGTTGGACGGGTTGGACAATCAACCCTAGCCCAACCCTAGGTATATAATCTTCAACCCTAACCCTAACTCGGGTTGGAGAACTCAACCCGAACACTGCCCGAGTTTAATTCGGACGGGCATGGGTTGAATTTGGGTTGATGATTTCGAACTGATTTCGGGTTACTTTACGGGTTCAATTCAGGTTCAATTTGGGTAGAGCCCAAAATAGGCTTGTTGTTCTAAATCTAATACATATATTACATAATATTCACCTAAATTAACAACCAATAACGTTAACTAAGTTTTTAACGAGAGAGGCTGAGAGAACAAGAGATGCAAAGAGAACGAGAGAGACAAAAAACGATAGAACAAAAATGAAAAATCAGTGCTAATGTTTTATAATATATATATATATAATTTTTTTTTAATTTGTCGGGTTCGGGTTGAACTCGGATTCACGAGTCCTTAACCCAAGCCCAACCCAAATTGAATTCGAGTTGGGGTTTTTTGACCCAAGTATTAAAAATCCATGCCCATACCCTAATTTTTTCGGGTTTGGCTCGGGTTGAAATCAGGTTGTCCAACCCAAGTTGCACCCCTAGGAGGCACCACCAGGCCCTGCCTTCTGAGAAATAGTATAACCATCTGACCTAGGCTGGGAAGTACAAGGGGCATCAAATCTTGGCCTCTGGGGAGGAGGGAAAGCCACCCTAGTGGTGTAGAGAGCCTCCATCATCACTTTATCAAAAACGAGAGCACCTACAGAATTTGAATAAAAGAGAGAATTTATGAAAACTGAAGACATCACCAAATTTACCCCCACAGAAGCAAATATCTTTCTTTTTTTGTTTGGGAGAGACTCTAGAGTGACTCGACCTGGACATAAGGGCTAAAAATTGCTTGATAGGATTATCCCTTATAGCCTGGAGCCTACTTTCTTACTCCGCCAATAATGCGGGTGAAGATGCAAAGAAGCCAAACATGTAATGAGCGCAAAGAAGCCAAACATGCAATAAGTGCAAGAGAGATATAACAGTTGGGCATAAAAGTAGAGGTAAAACTCATACTTACTTGGTCCTCAAAGGAGAATCCCATCTCAAGGGAATCAAATCATGATCCTCCTCGGCAGCCCACTCTCCTCCTACGAAGAAAAACCTAGACCTCCAACTGTTACAGTTAGAGGGTAGTCTAGTAATTAGCTTCCCCGACCTCGGAGCAAAATGGTACCAACTTGATGGGGAATGGGATTCTCCAAAAGCATATACAAAGCCAGGAACTCCTTAAAAGGAGGAGGGAAACCCTCACCATGAATCAGTCGCTACAATGAAAAGAACGCCAAAAGCACCCTTCAGCCATTTGGAGTCAACCTCCCCCGTGTGAGCGACAAGTGAGCCAAAATCTAGAAAATGGGTCTAGGAATGGGAAACCTTAACCCTACCTCCAAGACATCCTCATAAAAAACTATCTCCCTAAAGGAATCACAACACACCAACTCGTCCTTCTCAGCCCGACGACATAAAATAGTAAGCGGGATATGGAACGAATATATGATCCTAGCAATGTCATCATCACTATCTATGGAGCTGAAAATGAAGATTACCTTTGAGCCGTCACTATCAGTAGCTCATTTGCCTCGCTATGAAGCCTGTGCATAATCCATCATCATACCCTCAGCAAATTGGGTGCCTGTCAAAATCAGAGTCAATATTAGAAAAGGATACCAAAATAACAAAAAAATGAAAGGACAAACAGAATCACCTTACCTTAGTAAAAGACATCACTCTCTATCTGTCTGGAAAAAGACTAGGCCCTCTAGGGCTCCATCTTCATTGCCCAACTAGTCAGCGTCATCGCCCATAATGCTGCCCAACTTTGCTCTGGAGTCGTCGCTGGCGCCACCCAGCCTGGCTCTAACATCACCCCTAGCATCACCTAGCTTGGCTTCGGCATCGCTCCTAGCGCCACCCAGCCTAGCTCTAGCATCGCCCAACCCTCTAGCATCGTCCCTGGCGCTGCCCATCCTCGGCCCTCCCCTATTGGCATTGCCCAGCTCTCTAACGTCGGCCTCCTTTGCACTGTCCAGTCTCGCTTCTTCCTTCGCGCCGCCTAAGTTCACCTCCATGGGACCACCCAATCCTCTCTCCCTTTCTAAGGCACCAATTACTGAAGCATCTCAATCTCTTCGGGTAGAAGTGTTCATACTTCTCTTTGATTAACCCTAATTAGTGTGTTAATGAATTAGATTAATAGGTTAATTGTGTTAGTGAAATAATTTAAAATAGTCAAAGGAAGTGAAATTAGGGTTAGTGCATAAATTAGGGTTAATGCATTAATGGTCTTATTTTTCAAGGTTTAGCTAAGGGAGCAAATTGTAAAAGCTTAAACCAGCAAGGGATCAAAGTATAAATACATCAAACCATCAAGGAACCAGCCATCCAAGATCTAGAGGGTTAGCACCATCCGGACGATGGTGGTAGCGTCCGGACGGTAGCTAAACTGCCTTAAGCCTCTTGCTCCTCTCCTACTGGTCAGCTTTTGTAGCAACTGTTCTAATTGGTCAGTTCCATGGCAACCGCCTCAACCTAGCCTCCCAGCTTCTATAAATAGCCCCTACAGCTTTCATTTTCAACATTCGAAAAATGAGAAATCCAGAAATAGTGGAGGGAAGTCAGGGGAGTTCAGAGCATGCCAGTAAATCTAGAGAGAGTCAGATACGGTCAGTGAGTTAGAAACAGTACAGCAAAGACCTACTTAACCACTTCCAGCCAGCTTTCTAGCCAAAGATTTTTCTTTCTTCTACATTTCTATTATTCCTTTTTACTTGGAGGGTTGAACCTCTCCCACTTTTGTGCCCTAACTAGTATTAAGAATGGTCATGTTTCAACTATTCCTCGGGGAAGGATTGTCTGTGTTTTATTTTGTATTGCAATGGAACTATATCGCACCTCTTGCTCGTCTATAGCAATGGTCGTGAGTAGTCCACTTATACCCTTCGATGAAGGGTGAACATGTGTACTTTATTGTTTGAATTATGGAAATTCTGATGTTATAACTATACTTTAATGTTATATATACCTCTCATATTGATGGATGGTTATATTTATAAGATGCACATGGTTATGAATACAGTGATGTACGTGATTAGGCTTTATGTAACAGTTGATTGATTGGTTATAGGTGGGTTAAGTCTCGGCATAGCCAATGCTTTCGATTCAATACATGAATCAAAATCTCGTCATCAGTGAATCATCAACCTGTCAGTTGAATAACTGTAGTATTCCTTCTGAATGGTTTGCCTTCTGATTTAATATAGTTGTTTAACTGTTGCATGGTATAGATATTCTGATTGAGTAATTTAAGTATTCCTCCTAAATGGCTTGTCTTCTGGTTTACTCAAATTATTTGATTATTGCATTGAAATATACCTTTCGGTTAACCTAATAAGTTGTTGGATAGGATTTAATATACATCATACCTACCGGTTGAATTTTCAGTAAAATGGGAGTTAATTGTTGTATGGTGACATTTCCATAACTTAGCCAATATAATGCATGTGTAATCCCCAAACTAAAGGATATCTTTTAATTATCGCATTTCATATCTTTTAATTATCGCATTTTCACAGTTTTAATAAAATTATTTTTAGTTTCTAAGCTCACACCACAAGCTCTTTTATTACATTTTGTATCTATAACAACTTCACCATTTCTATTTTGATTTTTGATATTGAACTCCTTGTGGGTTCAACCTCGAACTTAAATCGAGTATTATATTGCAATTTTGACCATTTATACTTGAGTGTATACCACTATTCAGATCGAATTTGAGTCATTCTTTATCCTTTCTCCTCTGCCTATGGAACAATGGAATGGCGCTTCCCTAGCTCTAATCAGGAAGAAGGGTTTTGAAATGAAAAAATCAATATGGGTAGCTCACTCTTCGGTCTATATATAACCCGCTAAACCCCTAAGCTTGTTACCCTAAAAGAAAAAGGAGGTTTCTAATGTAAAGGAATGGAGCTTTTCAAATCCAATGAGACACCTAGTAGAAAATTTTATTTTCAAGCATAGTGGGTGTCCAGCAATGGTGCTACCAAACAGGGAAATAAGTTTCAAAAATGCAATAAGGAAGAAAGCTAAAGAGAAGAAGTCACCATGTGAAACAAGATACCTTGGTCTACCCAAATGAAGGAGCTCATTAATATCCTCAACCCCTGTGTCACGACTAGAGCTTGGGGCATGGAGGACTCATGACAAGCCCAAATTCAAACCAAGTCTAGGCCTAGTTCATGGGTTGAACCCAAATCATCAAAAGGCAAATCAGGCTTAACTTATGGCTTCAGTCTAGTTTAAAACTCAAAAGTCCAGAAAGAGTCAACGTATGTGGGAGAATGATCATCGGGATTACCATTACTTCAGGATAATGCTCATCCTCAATTGTAACTAGCCTCCCTAATAAACTAGTATCTTGACCCTCACGTCACCACCTCAGCTAAGGCTCTGCGTCTATAAATTGTAAACTCCTCACACAGATCTACATACACTCCACCTTGAGCATACTCTTGTGCTCTCTATCTCCTACTACCTTGTACTTTGTCATTAATAGAGCTCTCCAGCCATCGTTGCCGCCTTCAATGGTTAGGTTACCTAGACCCTACCACCCAATTTTTGTCTTTTATTATTAATTGTTTCATTAATTGCTCTATACCGCACACTCGACTAATTTGATCGTGCATAATCAATTTTGTGCATCATCAAACTTAGAGTATATGTGTGTGTATGGTGGGTTTCGATGGTGGGGGCTTAGGACAGAGATTAAGTGGGGTAGGTGGGGGGGCCTTGAGACAGAAAACCCATGATCTCGAATGTAAGTGGAAGTTCCAAATAATTAACAATTTTGGATGCTATAATACGAACAACATATGCAAAACATATAAGAAGATAATCCAAAGCTCACCAATAACCACTCCGATGATAGCTCAAACGGTCTGACCTCGAATGCAAAGTGATACCTCCAATTATATAATAGCTTCGACTGCTATAGGTTTAAATAGAATCTACTAGAAGAAAACACAAAGAAAAAAATATATATCAAATCAACTGTGACAAATGGAAATTGATGTTGTAAAGGTATGACATATTGAAGTGCATACAACTTCAATAAATAAAGAGGCCCCATAAATAGTATTATTAAAGGTTTGTTATCCTATACTTTTTAAATTACTACTTCAGATCACCTAGAAATAATACACAAAATAATCTCGTAATATCATAATCAAAAACACCACTCCAAGATTTTATAAAATGTGCAATAAGAATTCAAAGTAAAGAGGTTGCCCAGTAAGTCTCAATACTAAGTTAAAAACTTCTTAGGCGATGTTTGAACTGGAGGAAGTTGCTAAGAGATTCCAAGTTGTTTGTCCATTCCTTTGTCTTATTGGTAGTCAAATAATATGAAATGGCAAAATTGAAACTAATGATAATGCTGAAAGTTATTGGAAAAGAAAGGGCAGGTTAATGGAAGTTAAATCATGCTTGGATTCCAAAAATAAAGAAAAAATGGAGGGACAAAATGACAAATTCCTTATGTTTCCTGCATCCTCCGCAACAAAAGATAGCATAAGATAAAAGCATATTTATATATCCCCTCTTTTTGGCAGCAAAAAAGAAAAAAACTACAAGTCAATAACATTTGAATCCCATTCTCCAATTGGTTCACTGCGAAAAAACCAAGCAAATGCTCGTGCCTAAAGTTACAATGTAACAAAAAAATAAATCCCCAATTAAGAAAAATGGGCATTAGCAAGAGAAGTGACACACATAATGCATTTAGAATCTTAGATGGCCAAATAAGTTCCAAACCTAATAAATCCAAACCAAATTGAGTTTTCTCTAAAAAAATAGCACCCCATAAAAATATATCGTATAAACACAATTCTGACTTTTAAATATCAAGAGAAGCAAAAGTCAAATTTAAAAATCAAGAGAAGCAAAAGTCTAATGAAAACTAATATGCTTGAAAACTCATATAATTATAAAAATAAATGTTTTATGTGTAGTGGTAATATTGTGATGACCCAACAGAAAGCCAAAAAAACTTTGGAATAAACTTACTGTGGAACTTCCTATCCCACATCGGCAAAACGTTGAAACCAAATACACTTTTTGTAACTATAAGATTAAGACTTGCCTCGACCACTCGCTCCTAGCATGGGATAAGGCATAGGCTGAGCAGCCTGTTGCATTGGGTAGGTATATAAGAATAATTTAAAATAAGAAGACAAGTTAGTTTAACTTTTGAATGTGGCAGTTTTAAAAGTTTTTGGTTCACCGGTTAAGGACCCGGTTCATTGGTCAAACCGGCTGGTCCGGTACAGTTCTAATAATAGGTATGTTAGGAACTTGCTTTGTTGCAAAAGGGGTGCTTCGAGTAGCTTGCGTATTGGGGATGGGGTGGGAAAGAGATGGGATAGAAAGAGATACCTTTAAATTAGGAATTTTCTCAAACATGTGGACGGGTGTGCGTGAAATATTTTGAAGGAGAGAGAATTAGAGATGTATAACACAAATGACGAAGCATTTGAGTTGTTTTGATTTTGAGAAAACACATATAGCAAAACTAGAACATTCTCCCTTCTGCAGGTGATACCAAAACAATCACAGCCCTTACACCTTCATTCTTGGAAGCATCAAACATTAGTTTCCATGGTATTGTTCATACATAACCCACTTCAAATGTATCTTCTTCAATAAGAGCACTTGGATGATCTACTAAGGATTTAGCCAAGGTTTGCCCTTTAACTTACTTTTGTGGCACAAATTGAAAATAATATTCTATTAAGGCAAAGATTCATTTCATCATTTTGCATTTTATCTTGTAAACATATATTTAACAACATCAGTTTGAGCAATGATGCAAACAGGGAATAGAAGTAAATAATGCCTTAATTTTATTGTTGAAAGTACAAAGCCAATCAAAGCTTTTCTATTGAAGAGTAATTACATTTAACATTGTTTAATTCTCTACTCAAGTAATAAACTGCTTATTCATGGCCTTGGTTACTATCTTGTACAAGTAGGCTACCAATGTACTTCTCTCCTACTGAAATATATAACTTCAATGACTTGCCTTCCTTTGGTAGCATTAATATTGGAGGATTTGTCAAGTATTCTTTAATTTCTCCAAAATTCTTATGGTGAATCGCCTCCCATCTAAAATCCACTTCTGATTTTACTTTCAAAAATAGTAAAAAAGCCATTATTTTTCTTGCAAGGTTAGATATAAACCTCCTTAAGAAATTTACTTGGCCTAGGAATCTCTGTAATTCTTTCGTACTTGGTGGGGCATGAGCCTTTATAATGGCTTTAGCTTTATTTTTATCCACCTCAATCCTTTTCTGGTGGACCAAAAAGCTAAGAAATTAATAGCAGAAACTCCAAATGTACACATTAAAGGGTTCATTTTTAATTTGTACAAGTGTGATTTCTAGTCATCGGACTTAACAACCACATCATGGATGTAAACCTCTAACAATTTTCCAATCATATCATGGAAAATCAGGTTCACTGACCTTTGGTAGGTAACCCTTGTATTTTTAAGGCCAAATGGTATTACCACTCATTCATAGGTACCCAATGCACCTGGGCATCTAAAAGCAATTGTATGGACATCTTCCTTTATATAAACATCTTATTATAGCCAACATGTCCATCCATGAAGGTCAAAATAGCATGCCTAGCATAGAATCAAACAAAACATCTAGCACAGGCATTGGATATTCATCCTTAGGGGTTACAGTATGAAACTTGTGTTCAACAACCTTTTAATCTCCTCTTTGACTATAAGTGTGACTTCAATAATCATCCTTTTAGTTGGTTGCTTGTGAGGATAGAAATTCTTCTTAATTGGCAATCTTTGCTCCATTAATGATTTGTCTAAACTAGGTATTTCTTCATAACTCCGTGCAATGTAGTCCTTGAATTCCCTCAACAATTCAATCAACCTCTACTTGAAGTATGCTCCAAGTGCTACATTGATGTAGATAGGTATTTTGTTAGTTTCATCGCCTAGTTTGGCTCCTTCTAGAAGGCCTTGAACATCTGTCTTTACAGGTACAAATTGAAGATTTTTTACTCCTATATTTTTTTTTCATATTTTCTAGGTCACTATCTAACACACATTCATCCCAATCGATAGAGGCATCATCTAGTGCCTTCATTCTCTCTTACAAGGTGTATGCAAATAACCTTGTCAGTGTGGTTTTAAGGGCAGTCATCTTGCCAATCTAGAATCTCTTGTAGGCTCTATCCATTAATTTCTTTGATGTCTTGGTTTTAAGAAACCAAGCTTGGCCAAGTCATGGAAAATTTGGTGCAAACTTTCTTCAATATACTTGTTGAATTGGCTTTTATAGTTGTGGTGCTCAGTTAAAGTTAAGCTTTTATGATAAAACTGAGCTTCCATATTGCATGCAACTATAGAGAAAGGCTTAGCATCAGCCCAATGTATCTCCATTCCCTTTCTTCCTTCATCATCTTTGTTTGTTAGAAAGATTAATGTCTCGTGCAAAGATGATGGCACATAGCCATTGGTATGTATCCAATCTCTCTCTAGGAGAGCATTGAAGTTGGATGATGAATTAATCACAAAGAATGTGGCTGAGATCTTCATGTTACCCACTTGGATCTGTACAGGTAAGATCCCTTTTGTAGAAGATGACCCTCCAACAAAATTACTGATTGTTATGTCAGTGTGGACCAGGTCTTCACTTCCTTTGTTGAAATATTTCGACGTCCTTAAAGGTAGGATATTGACCACCGGCCTATTGTCAACCAAACTTTTCTAATTGGTTGACCATCGATGTAGACCTATATGTACAATGGTTTTAAATACTTGACCAATTATTTTCTAGGGGAATGCAACATCACTCTATCTGTGCCCAGGTTTTTTTTGATAGAGTTACATACTAAAAACTTAATTTTTGTAGTAAAACTATTTTTATTATTTAATGAAAGTTCATCATTTTCTTTTTTAATGAGAATCTAAGTGGGTAAAATTTTTGCATTATGTTAACATATTACATTGTAGATAATCTGGTGTGCAAAGTTTAGCTTATGCACAGACGATCAGATTATCATATTCTTATATAAAATAAGTAAAGGTTCACAATCTTATATGAAATTGGATATACCATCTGTAGGATTGCAGTGCAATCTTTTGGTATAGTCTATCTTGTCTATAGGATAGACTGTCTGATGTCTCAGATTGTTGTACTACTAAACTTTGTGTATTGAAAATGACTATTTTTTAAGTTATTATCTTTTTACTTACTAAATAAAAAAATAAATACCTCATGATTATTATGATTGTTTGTGCTCCTAATCTTGAGATATTTAATGAAAATTTTTGATGAATTGAGAGATGACATTATTTGTATAGTTGAAATTAATTATTAAAATAAAGCATGTCCCTGTATTTAAATGGGTTAATGATGTCCTCTTGAGGAAACTCATAAGTTTTGTTCGTGCCAAATCCTGTAGATGAATTTAATTATCTGACATGGCAAATAAGTTGAGTGGTAAAATCTCAAAGATAAAAAAAAGGTCAGCTAAATATAATTTTCAACAATTTAATTGTAAAACCCGAGAAAAATTGAATTTTTTTTCCCAAAAAAAGGGCAAAATAGTAATTTGTCACTAATATGTGAGATTAAAATGTATATTTTTATAGAGCTCAGATGGAGCAACAGACTTCACCATTGAATTCGTATCGCGGAATTGAGTTGTCATGTCAATTTTCGTCGAATTTTGAGATAATCGAATTTTGGATATTTTTCGAGACAATTGGATGACGAATGAACTTTCAAAAGTCCCAAAAAATAGAAATTATGAAATTTCCTTATAATTGAGTGAAATTTTAAATAAAATTAATTTGAACTAAAACAAGAATTTAATTAAGTCGTTTCGGGTTAAAAACGAACCCAGAAGTGATAAACGTGTGGGGCAAAGTGGACGGCGCAATTAAAGGGTATAAATAGTGCAAAATATCTGAAAAATCAGATATTTCTCACCCTTGTTCAGGACACCACATGTTGGAAGAGAGAAAAGAGAGAGAAGAGGGAAAAATCAATTTTTTCAAGCTTCCTCCTTCGATTTCGGAGTTTCGTCAGTCGGAATCCGTCAGACCAAGAGTTAAAATTGGTCTATGTAAGGAGGGCTACGTGTACGTACCAAGAACGAGGGATTTCACCAAAGATCCAAGAGAAGACTTTGGAGAAATCAAGGATTTGGTGCTTGGTTGGTGTTCTAATGGTGCCTACCATTCATCTCATGCTCCAAGAGGTAGGTTCTCTCTTACTTTGGTTTATTTCTACCCTAGGTTGTCCATACGAAATGGGTAGATGTATAAAATGACTTAGGACTTACCTAAAGTTATGGAAATTAGAGAAAGGATTATAGACATGGCCTAGACCCATTTTTAGTTTGATTTTGATATGTAGAAGTTATTATGTAATCCCCTGAAAATTGGGTTTATGTGGGCATGTTATATATTTATAATGTGTCTTGTGATTTAAGTGTGCTATGGACATGATTTATGAAGTAACATGCTTGTAAATTGTGTTGGATACAAATGTTCATATATGCTAATTGATGTATTGACATTGTGATGATTTGTGGTATTTATATGCATGTGATATAAATTGTCATGGAACATGTGGACATGTGATTTAATTGCTCATTTGGCATTATTGTATATTGGGCATGGTGTTGGCATCACATTCATGGGCTTTATGCATGAGTGTGGGTGTGTGGGTGCATAGTTTAATCAAATACCACATATGGTGGTTGATGGTGGGCTAAGGAAAGTGGGATTGAAGATTCCACTGAGTCGCACGGTTGCATGCATAAAAAACTTGTGTCGGATATAGAAAGCAGAGCTAGACACTCCCTCGGGTGAAAGGTCCGGTTACTTGGTTTATACACTCTCCTGAGGTGAAATTCTGAAAAAGTGTAATGGCGTACGGAGCTAGTCGATGTGATTCCGGAATCCTATACCCAACAAAGACACATGGTTTTGTTATATAAATGATTCATTTGATAGGAAACATCCAGAAATGAATTATTATTTTTTGTGAACAAATTATTTATTTCAAAATGGTCTTTGGATGTATTTCATCAAAGATAAATGTTTTACAAACATGCATCGCATAGTGTTGTGGAAACCGGAGTAGGCTTGGGTAAAAATGCATGAGTGAGTCTCATCTCATATCATGACATGGCATGGAAGGAATTTCATCTTGAATAGCATATTCTTGGATGAAATGAAATTATGTTAGTGATTGTTGCACGAGACCATTGCATATGCACTTAGGTAGGGAGTAGCCTCTGTAAGAAATATTCTACTGGGCGTTGGCTCACCCTATACGGAAAATATTTCAGGTGCGGGGTTTGTATCGGGGGAGGACTCGCATTCAGGGCCTCAACGATGAAGAAAAATCGGTTTGTGGCTTTTAAAAACAAGTTTTGTGTAAAACTTTGGTTTATATTCCATTTTGATATGTAATCATGTAAATGGTTTATAATAGAACTTGTAGATATCAAGTTTTATGCGATAAATATCATTATATATGTTTTAAATGATGTTGGAGTAGTTTGGAATGGATTGGACATAAAACACAGGTGAAACAGACAAAACTGGGCAGAGTGTACCGGTACCGTATGGTTCAGAAGACAGAGCGTACTGGTACGGTGTACCGGTACTGTCTGTCCAGAGGGCAAACCGTACCGGTACGCTTTTCTAAATTTTTCAAATTTTAAAACTAAAGTGCTATGCCTTTGGACTTTGGTTCCTTGGTTCCAAAGATACACATAGACATTAAATGAGATGTATTGGGGTATATTAAACCTTGGTTGGATTAAATAATTGAAAGAACACGGGTTATACGTGTGAGTTAAAATCTCAGGTAAAGGGATACCATTACGTGATGTCAAATTATGCGGCACTCACAGATATTTTCGTAAGTTGACAGTGGTCAACGAAACCCCTAGATCTAGGGGCGTCACATTAATTAAGTAACAGTCATCTGTAATCTTAAACACGAAGAGACTATTAATCATATAATAACAAGGAGCTTGAAATATAATTTTGAGATAAGGTTCGGGAGATCAATAATAAGTTTTTAGTGGACTAACTTATTATTAATGGACCATAGAATGTTTGTTATATGTTGGACACAGGATTTCTAGGCTCATCGGAAGTCTGACCCTTATTTCTCCTTAGGTTTTCTACTGTAGCCTATATATACATGCCCTTTCTAGTTTTCTCAGTCACACACCTTACATTCACATTTAAATGTAAGAGAGAGAGAAAGAAAATTCAGAAAATTACAACCCATGTTGCATTTGAATTTTTGGCGATGAAGGACATAAGGTAGAAAATCTTGAGGTCTATCAAGCCTGTTGTTCCATCTGCATCAATTTTTGTTTATATTGTAATCATCAAATGTAAACCCTAATTTTTCCTTATAAGGTTAACAAATATACTTTTTTTGTATTTTGTTTATACGTATATACGTATAAACAAGATTTGTTGTTTATACGTGATGTCAACAAATCTTGGGATTCGTGTTCCAAAATCTTTTTCTACACTTATAGACCTCTCATTAGGTCTAGCTTCATCTAAAAATTTTGTGAAGGCTGCAATTGACTCAATGTTATCTTCTATATCTCCTTGTAATTGATTTGGTTGTCCTGACTTAACCTTGAATGTCTCAAGCAAAGCCACAATCATGTTACATGCTGCATCATCTCTGAGAAAAGCCTCTATGTCCTCAAATCCAAAAGATCCTCATTTGAGAGCATTTCTTTGTCTTCTTCTACTTTTTCCTTTCCTTTTGTTGATGCATTCTCTAGTCTTTTTTTTGGTTCTCCCTCAGATAAATCCAAGATTTGTTTGAATTCAACAATCTTCTGATTTAGGATGTCGTACTTTGTCGACACTTTCTTGATCTCTTTATGTTGTTCCCTAATCCATGTGGGCTTTTTCTTCCCTGTTGATGGACATAGCTTTGAATAAGCCTCAGCAAGAGTAAGATCTTGCATGCTCGTCCAAGTGGCAAAACTTCTATGTTCACTCCTTTTTTAGGTCATACTAAGTGTTTGATACCATCCATCAATAGAAAATTTTGGATGTTGAACATGGTGTCATTTTTTATCATAGACAACAGGAAGATTTACTATTCTGAATCCAGCTTTTATTATGATTTTGAACGTTCTTTTTTTCTAGTTATATCTTTTTAGATGTTCTTGCTTCTTAATTCTCTACCAAACACCTTCTTTGACTATCAATGGTCTAGCAAAATGGTCTATTTTTTGTAGACATTCTTCCTTGGCTTAGCCTTGATAACTAATGTTTCATGAAGTACTTTGATTCTTAGGAAAACAATAAGGATCATGTCCATGCTAGTACTTTTCTTGGCGCTTAAAAATTCCTAGGTCTACACCATCAACGACATTTTCAATGCCATTGTAGATTTGGATGTCCCCTTCTCCTCTGGTGCTGAATTGGAGAACCTTATCTATGAATTCTCTAACCACATCATCCAGTGGTATGGCATCTAGTTTGGCCCATTCCTAAGCACACTTAAAACACATGACCAATGGTTTTTCCTCTCTAGGACCAAGCCTATTGTAGACTGGCTTCCTCTGTTATATGGCAATTATCTCATTGCCAACAACTATGCTGGCAATCTTCTTGTCTTCCTACAAATTAGCATACACCATGTTAATATTAACTTCTTTAGGGAAAGGATCATTGTCCACACACATGACTTCTTTTTTTTGAAGCATATTAAAGCATTCTTTTTTGAATTAAAACTTGCACATGATTTCTAAAAGTCATGCAATTCTTAGTTGAATGCCCAAATGAATTATGTCATTTAAAGTAATCTTTTCCTTCTCTATCTTTTTGTATTGGAATATTATGTCCTTAAGAAAGGGAAATAAATATTAATAAAGCTACCATTGAATCCAAAAGGTTGAAAAACCTTAGGAGATGTGATATGTGGGGTATTAGAAGTTTGGAAGTATTCTGGAGTTAAAAAACATTTTGGGAAAAAAAGTAGAAAGGAATTTGACACTACCTTGGTCTTTTTGCCATAATTTTTTACCCCAATGTCCAATTGATATTATTTTTGGATATTAGAAAGTAGATTTCAAGCACTAAAAAAGTATATTTCATAGAATTTTTATGAATCAGCTTCTAACTAGGTCAAAATCAATCCAAATGCCTTTACAAAAATTTACCAGTGTTCAGACACCTCAATAAGCATTCGAACGCATGTCTAGAAAGTGAAATTGTGCAAACCAGATAGTTGGTGGCATTTGGACGCCCCCATAACTGTTTAGACACCTCACTAAAAATAGCAGTGATTAGTTTTTAGGATTTTCTCTGCTTTCACCCTATAGATATGACTGGCTAGAAAGTAAGTAGTACTAAAGTCTGTTGGTAGGTAGGGTCAAGTTGTTAAGGGTTCCGAACCTCTACAGTAAGTAAATAAAGCATAGAAAAAGTGTGCTCTATAGCTAGATTCAATTGAATAGGTTGAGGAGAAGAGCTAGTTCCTTTTTTCACTACGTAAGCCTCATAATAGTTAACATGTTCATGAGAGTGGAAGAGCTTATTTCACACGAAACCAATCCAAAAAGAATATATGAAAAAGATCACCTCAGTGCACTTGCCCTGCCCATTTTTTGATTGTTGAAGCGGCAAGACTGTTCCGTCCATGAAATCAAACTACTTTGTTATAGATCCAGATTGATAGACATGCATGCTCAAATTCAACGAAGATGCTCTGAACATGGTGTCTCACACCATCACTCACTTTCCTTCATAACTGAACAAAATATTTAGCCTCAAAGCAATTCTTCGAATTGCCTTCATAGGTAAACTTATTTATCTATACCCAACCCACTGCCTATGCCCTTAGGACGCATGGCCTTAACCACCCACCACCCTCAATCATGAAAACTAGAAGAAATATAGGATGACACCTGTTAGATAGTAAAAAAGGTCAAGAAAAACTTCTTATGTGGCATTTGGCATTTGTCCATCAATCCCATTCTATGTTTATGCCATCTTATTTACTATGGATTCAACCTCTCAATGATCTCCTTGTCCTTTTGGGATGTTGAAAGCTTTAGTCAACATAGTACTTAGCCCATATCTATCTAATAAGAGTGTTTACCCCACATTCATCAATATCAATAAAAGTAGCAGGCATGAAGGTTTAGTATACTCACTTCTAGTTACGCACAACGTCCTATCTTCATTCCCTTTGAACTATATTGGCATTGCCAGATCATAGAAGGAAGTCAATAGCATACTAGAGTAGAGGGTATGGGAAGGGGGAAGGAACTTATTTAGCAACACAACTAAACCACTAATTTTCTATAATAGGTGCCTATCTCTTTTATTTTGTTATAGAATTCAAGAGTAAGGCATGAAATATCAGAGGAAAGGGAATCAGTCTTAAAAATTCATATACGGTTAAATGCAATTCTCAGAGAAAAACTAGGAGAGAAAGAAATAGGAAGAAATAACTCTAGCAACAAGGCAAGAGAACTCCCAAGAGTAAGAGTACCCCTTTGCGCCTGTCTAGAAAGTGAAATTGTGCAAACTAGAGAGTTGGTGGCATTCGAATGCCCCCAGAACCATTTGGACAGCTCACTAAAAACAACAGCGATCAATTTTTAGGATTTTCTCTATTTTTTATCCTATAAATGCCCTAGGGCTGCTATTTGATGCCCTTTTAAATGCTTTTCACTTGTAACAAGCCTGGGAAACTCTAAGAGCAAGAAAAAGAGGAAGAATGAGACAAAACACAAAGAATTAACACACACAGATCGCATCAAACACGTAATATCACACTATTTGTGGATTAAAAGGTAGATGTTTTTTTCTCAAACTCATTCATTGAGATTAGGGCTTTATAGTTATATTGTTTTCATCTTTATTATGATATCAATAATAGATCTACAATATTTTTAAGCTCATTTGAACCAATGAATTATTTCTTGAACAAAATACATGGTTTGCTTGCAAGATTTATTCATTCTTGATTTAAAAACCCTAGATGTTGTATATTATGAACATGAACGTTTCTGTTTACGATCTCTCACATGTTTTGATTGAATTATTCTTGTATTTGGAAAATTTTGGAATTGTGAATTGTGGAGTGATGACCGTGAATTTCACTCGAATCCATATCGCAGAGTGTTTGGATATTTTTTCTTACCTCAAGGGGTTTGGAGGTTTTTTATCACTCGTAGTGGAATTGCTTGGTTCCTTGCGAGGTTCAAGAATTTGCACTATTCATTCATGGTAATCAAGGTTGGGGGTTAGTATACTAGTCCTAGTAATGATTTGTAACTATCGATGCATCAGTATATGCACTTCTTAAAGTATTATGGCCCTCCAAGGATTTATGGGATGGTTTGTGATTATGGTGTGGTGTGATGTGGACCAGATATTTTTGGTGTATAGATTTATGCTGGTCAACCTATATTCTTGAGATATCATGATTTTATAAGTTGTACTTGTGAATTATTCTATTTACTGTGAACTTTATCATTTTATACCATAAACTTGGTATCTTTATTAAGTGTCACTAGTTTACTTCAAATTATTATATGTTATTTTACAAACTAAGACTTACCTGTTTTATTATTTTGAAACTTTGTTTAGGTTTAAGAAGGTTTTCTTACTAGGCTTGTTCACTCATCCTACAATATAAACATTTTTCAAATTTTGGCATTGAGGAAGATATAACTCTAGGTGAGCAAGTAGATTGAGATGTTGAGGCAGATCATGAAATGGATCCGAAAATGGATGCTTAGAGATGTTTTCTTTAGTTATAAATTTTGCACTCTCATGATGAAACAATATTTTTAGTTTCTATTAGTTAGTTGGTTGGAATATTATTACTTTGGTTTTGGATGTAACCTTAAGGAGTTATTATGTTGGATTTGGGATTTGTTTTGTTATTTATTAGATTAATGGATCGTTTTATTATTTTAATAATTTATTTAGTATGTTTTTATGGCTTAATGGTTGTTAGATAGTTAATGCATGAATATGAATTTGGGGTGTTACAATAGTCGATTGATTTCCTTCACAAGATTAAAGGTGAAATTCTAGGATTTTATATCGTCTTAGAAATTCCTCAAAATCGACCCATGGTGGATATAGTTTCCTAAACACAGGCCTTTCAATTTTTCTAAGGCTAAGACCATTCAAATCGTGAATCATTTCCACCAATAGGTTTATGTTAAAATTCATATTATTGTGGCCTTTAAAATTTTTAAACTAGTCAAGAGGTGTTGATTAGTGGTTAAAATTAGCATATTACTATGCTCTTTTAAGACTAAATATACTTTGATGGAGTTTAAATGATGACATTTTAGGCCATAAATTGTACAAGGGACTAAAGGCAATGAGTATCAAACTTTCATGCAACACCAGCATATTTTGGAGAAAAATTGAAAAAGCTTGGACCAAGCCAAGAACGTTCGAACGTCCACTTGAATGGATTGAAGACCAGACTGCTGAGACATGGCGTGTTGCAGCCAAGAAGGAAGACTCTGATGTACTTGAGTACCGCGTTCGAACGGCAACTCACGTTTGAACGTCCACTTGAATTGATTGAAAACAAGACTGATGAGTGCAAAATGCCAAGATGTGCATGGAGTGTGGAAATAGATTTCCACAAAAGACCACAGGCCACTTGAGTGAGAAGGTCAAGCCTCATCTGGCGTTCAAACGCCCATAAAGGAAAAACAGATACAACGTTCGAACGCCAACTCACGTTCAAACGTTCTCCACAGGCATGCTGCAGAGTAGTTGGCTTTTCACTTGGACTTAAGCGGTATACAATATTCCTTCACACTCTCTTGTCTTTCCCCCCCCCCTCCTCCTTGCCTATAAATACTCCCTTTGGAGAAGCCTTTAGCGGAGGAGTTCTTGTAAAATACTAGGACTTGGTTTGTAAGGCTTGGACTATACCAAGAACTAGTCAAGAGCTAGATAGAGGCTTAGACTCTCACTCATATATTTAGTCTAATATTTACTTGTATCAAGGGAGATAGATCCTCTTTTGGTTGTGGTGGAAACCCTCCAAAAGTGTGTAGCTTTCTTCCACTTTCATTTACTGTCTTTCACTTCCATTGCTTGAGATTTCGTCTTTCTTAGAGGAGTGAAACTCTTCCAATTTTCTAGAGCTTTACCAAAGCCATGAAGGGTAGAACGTGATTCACTCATTCTTCATCGAAGATCTGTTCCTCACTTATTATATTTTACCTTGTAAGTTCTCTACTTAGAGGGATGAGCATCACTCACTTTTCTAACTTTACCCAAGTCATGAAAAGTGAGTAGTTCCTCACTCACTCTTTAGTAAGAGGTGATGAATATGTAAAAATTATTCAGAAGTTATATTTGTGCATTTTTTTTATGCTTTAATGTTTTATATTTCACTTGCTTATTGAATGATTGAATGCATATAGCAAAGTTAAAGTACTTTGTATAATCGTGGGTTCTCTATGTGTCACGGATGACTCTTCCATAGAAAGACCTGTTGGTTCAAGGCAAGTACCCTGACTAGATCTTCATGACAACATTTCAATCTTCACCATTATTGTGTTTTATCTAAAGAATGAAACTTTAATGTCGTGGTTGGATGCCTTGTAGAAACACTTGTTTGTTTGTAGACGGATTGAGTCTTGGCACAGACAATTCTTGTAAACTTCTAAAAAGGCATCGGAACCATGTGCTTAATTCTCACAGTCCATCTTTATCTTCCAATTAACTTGCTATTGACATGGGAGTTAATTGAGTTATCAAGCACAAGTATAATAAACTAGATGATTAACTACATGTTTTGATCCTCAAACTAAAGGGTGATTGTTTACATTTGAATTCATCTTATATTTTGTCTAGAAAACTCTTGGAAATAATCTTATATTTTATTCAGGAAATCTCATACCTTCAAACTCTCAAGGTTTCCAATTACTTGGTCTCTATCACTGCTACTTCAGAACACTAATCTTAGTTCCCTGTGGATTCGACTCCAGACTTAACCAGATTATTACTACAACTTGACCGCCTTCACTTAAGTGTACACATATCAGATCAAGTCAAGTTTTTGGCACCGTTATCAAGGAACCATAAAAAGTGTTTTAAGGTAAAAGGTAAAAAGACCTCTCTTTTTGTATATATATTTGCTTCACTGTGTATAAATTTATTTTAATTGTTTTTATGTCTAAGGACGCTCCTCACTATCAAAATTTTTGCCGGCAAAATCTTCTGGGTCTGTGAATCAACTAAAACCACCTTCACCTAGATCAGTAGCAGGCTCTTGTGAAAGTAGAATAGCAAATAATGAGAGACAAGGAGAGGTATCTGTGAGAGAGGGAGAAGTGCCTAACATTCGAACTCTGCGGGATTACTTAAATCTCATAAGAAATAGTGTCCCCTCTTGTTTTTTCTTTCCTAAAGATGCACCCTTTTTTACTGTAAAGACGGGGACATTTTAACTACTCCCTTAATTTCATGGACTCAAAACAGAAAACTCATATCTGCACATAAAAGAGTTTAAGAAAGTATGTGGAACCTTTCAAGACAATTCTGAGCTCGCCAAAATTAAACTTTTTTCATTTTCTCTAAAGGATAAAGTTAAGCAATTGTTAAATTCTTTAAAAACTCTTTCAATGCCTGACTGGTGGGTACTACAAAATGAATTTTTCAGAAAGTTTTGCCTATACCCTGCAATAATGCACTGAAAAGGTAAATCATGAATTTTTCGATCAAAGAAGAAGAAACCTTTATACCAAAGTTGGGAGAGATTCAAGGATCTGCTCCAGTCCTATCCACACCAAGCTTTTGAGAATTGGACTTTGATAGAATTTTTCTATGACTCCTTGCCCACTAGACTACGTCAGTTTGTCGAAATGATGGCTCAAGGAGAATTTTTGAGCAAGAGTTTGGAGGAGGCATTCAATTTTTGTGACACCATATCTGACGGTTCTCAGATATGGGACTCAGCCTCCCCTACCATTGTTGAAGTCAAATCATCTACGTCCTAAGGGGGTAAGTATGTCTTAAGAGATGATGATGACCTAAGAGCAAAAATGTTCACCCTATCTCGAAAGCTTAAAGCTTTAGAGATGAAAAAGGTTCATCAAGTTGATGTTGGCTCTCCCACAGAACAAGTGTGTGGGATTTGTGCACTAACAGGACACCCTACTGGGGAGTGTCCAACCATTTTTGGCATTCAAAGAAATTTTGTTGGAACAAACAAATGTCGTTTCTAACTTCAACAAGCCTTACTCCAACCCATACTCTAAAACATACAATCTAGGGTGGCGGAACCACTCAAACTTCAATTGGAGAAACACACAACCAACTCCTATGAACCAACAACAAGGTTCCCACCCACCACCTCAAGAACCTCCCACATATCAACCATACCAACCACCACAAAAAAGGAGCCTTGAGGATACCTTGAATCAATTTATGCACAGCCAAATGAACTATAACAATAGTTCCACTTAAGCTTTTACTGAATTCTAAACCCAGACCACTCAATCTTTCGAGAATCTTAAAAGCCACATCCAAAGATTGACCCAATCCATGACCACACATGAGAAGGGCAAGTTTCTTACCCAACCAAAACCACCACAAGGCCAATTCTAGGTGAAAAATTTTGCAATCATGGAAACTCCACAAGACCAAGCCCGAGTTATCACTACACTGAAAAGTGGCAAGGTGATGGACAAGACCATTAGAGACATGCTAATTCCCAAGCCAAAACCTAAGTCAACTCACCAGTTGAACCTGAACCAAAAGAGCCTAAACTTGTAATTGAGGAGGAGCCTGAACTTGTGATTGAACAAGAACTAGAACCATTAAAAGAACAGGGACCCTCATATCCTATTCCTGCTCCTTTTTCTCATAGACTCAAAACAGCACAGAAGTTGAATAATCAACCTGAAATTTATGAGCTTTTTAAGCAAGTGAAAATCAACATCCCACTTCTGGATGCAATCAAACAGGTTCCTTCTTATGCCAAAAAAGAGCTTTCTTGATAGAACATGTTAGTGCCTTACTTCAACACAAAACTCCTCCAAAATACAAAGACCCTGGGTGTCCAACTGTGTCATGTGTTATTGAAAACTTTAGAATTGAACAAGCATTGTTAGACCTTGGAGCAAGTGTCAATTTGCTCCCATTTTCTATTTACCAGCAGTTAGGACTGGGAGAATTCAAACCTACCAGTGTTACACTCCATTTGGCAGACAAATCTGTCAAAGTCCCTAGGGGCATTGTTGAATATGTACTTGTCCAAGTGGACAACTTTGTTTTCCCTATTGACTTCATCGTGCTAGATACCCAGCCAGCAAAGCATTCAGAGAACCCAATTTCCGTCATTCTTGGTCGACCCTTACTAGCAACTTCAAATGCACTAATCAATTGCAGGAATGGGGTCATGAAATTGACCTTTGGGAATATGACTCTTGAGCTGAATATTTTCAATGTTGCCAAACACCGAGGAGAAGACAAAGAAGAGAGAGAGATAAATTTTATTAAGTCGTTGGTTCAGGAACATCTGAATAACACATTCTATGAAAACCTCACTGAATCTTCTCAGTCAAAATCTATCACATTTGAGACAACAGATGATGGACCCAAAATTTGAGAAACTTTCATCAAGTGGCACAAAGTCACTCTCATCAAATGTCAGGTCACCAAAGCCTGAATTGAAACCCTCTCCTATCTAACCTTAAATATGCATTCCTAAGATAGGACGAGTCACGCTCAGTGGTAATTTCATCTAAACTCACAGACTTGCAAGAGTCTAAACTAATTGAAGTTCTTAAAAGTCATAAAAATACCATTAGGTGGACCATCGTTGACTTGAAAGGTATAAGCCCGTTAATCTGCAATCATGCTATATACCTGGAAGAGGATTCAAAACCCTCTCGTCAAATGCAGCGACGACTAAACCCTCACATGAAGGAAGTTGTGAGAATGGAAGTGCTTAAACTCTTAGATGCAGGGATAATCTTTTTCATCTCTAATAGCAAATGGGGTAGTCTAACAAGTTGTGCCCAAAAAGTCTGGGGTCACAGTGGTCAAGAATAAAGTCAATGAACTAGTACCAACTAGAGTTGTCATAGGATGGCGGATGTGTATTAACTATCGAAAACTCAATTTGGTGATTAGGAAAGACCATTTCCCTCTTCCTTTCTTGACCAGGTTTTAGAAAGAATTGTAGGCCATGAATTTTACTATTTTCTAGATAGGTATTTCGAGTACAATCAGATGATTTATCTGTCTATGATGACTCATTAGATTCATGTCTGACAAACCTAAAGAAGGTATTGGTAAGATGTCTGGAGGCCAATCTAGTATGTAATTGAAAAAAAAATGTCATTTCATGGTAATACAAGGCATTGTCTTATGTCACATTGTGTCATCTGAGGGCATGAAAGTTGACAAGGCAAAAATAGATCTAATTGAAAACTTGTCTGCTCCCAAGACTGTAAAGGATGTTCGATCATTCCTAGGACATGCAGGCTTTTACAGGAAATTCATAAAAGATTTCAGTACCATAACAAAACCCAGTGTCATCTTCTGAGTCAGGACGTAATTTTTGTGTGAAGTGAAGCATGCCAAAAAACTTTTGATAAGCTTAAAGGCATGTTAATTTCTGCCCCAATAATGCAGCCCCCTGACTGGACTCTACCTTTTGAACTAATGTGTGATGCAAGTGATTATGCTATAGGTGATGTGTTGGAGCAAAGAAAGAATAAGAAACCACATGTGTTTTACTATGCAAGCAAAACTTTGAATGATGCTCAAATAAATTGTTCAACAACTAAAAAAGAATTGTTTGCTGTAGTTTTTGCTTTGAAATAATTTCACTCCTATCTTGTTGGTTCTAAAAA
>CAUOFW020003495.1:0-36850 GCA_963454935.2 Ilex paraguariensis
CACGTATTTTTGCATGTATATATATATAAGAAGTGGATGTCAGAATCAGACTGAATATTAAAAGCATCTTTAAAAGGTTTTCTATTTTTTCTGAATTCTCTATTATATAGAGTTAATGCTTAAATTTTCTTTCTCAATGGACTCTTTATTTAGACACACGTAAAATAAATAGTCAAATTTGACTCTCTACATTTAGAGAGTCAATCTCAGTCTCTACTCTATTTTTTGGAACAAAAAATATATACATATATTTATCTTTTCATTTAAGACACATATCTCATTTACAATAATAGAAAAAAAAATAGAGGGGAGCCAAATTTATTGTCGAAAAGGACAACATAAAATAATAAGAATAGAGAGTTATATCAGAGTGTTGTGTACAAATTTATTTTTTTATTATAGCTTTTTTATTAAAGATGCTCTCTATTTTGGAAAATATGTTCTCTAAAATAGAAAACATTGTTGGAGATACTCTAAGAATGTAAAAATATTATGCTTCTTGTAAACACGATGTGAACATTATATAAAATTAGAGAATTTTGACCTTTTTTAAGTCTTATTTTTTGTAAATGAGTGTACCCAATATGACATGATTACTAAATGAATCATGTATGAGTAAAATTAATCAAAAAAAAATATGTGACCCCCGCCTCGTTCGTATATCGATTATACATAATTCATATACGACAAGAATACAATATGATATGAATTAATAAACGAATCAAGTTTGGTGGAGTGCTTTTTAACATGAATCCAGTAACACCAGACACTAATCTGCCATTGAATATCAGTAATATTATTTGAACATAATTTACTGACTTAATTCATTATAATCATTAAATTGGTTGTAGATCCTTACTAATATTGAAATCCACTGTTAATCTAACAATTATGAACGATTAGGTTAACAATTATGTCCAAATAACATCGCTTAGTACATTTAAATTTCTATATGTGAAATATAATACCAAAGACTTTATTCCAAATTGAACAAATTAATCAAAAGTACCAATTTATATGCAATTTAATCGGATATGAATCTATTTTAGATTAGAATCGAAATCCAATTCATTGGCAAGGCTATTAAATGGGGACGAAAATTAAAAATGCCTAAAGCAGAATCAATCTTATTCAGACAACAAAAAACAAAAATCATCATGAAGCGAAACAATACAAGTTTGTATAGTTGTGTTGGTCATGCCCAATGTAATGTCCTACGTTGCGAAGGCCATACTTTACCCAGGTGTGATGTCGTTTGGCTCATGTGGGCAATTCCGCTAGCACTGCTACTTTTATTCGATTTCCCAATAAACTAGAATAAATGAAACGAAAAAATATTGCTCGCTTGGTATGGGGGTATGTTCGGTAATTATTGACTCAACTTGCAATTTCGACACGAAATTGATATAAAGTTAGAAATATGAGCTTTGTCTTAGTAAATAGGAATATAAACGAGCAAATTCATTATACTTGACAAGTTTATGGGTAGATATGAATTCAAGTAGACAAGATAGGAAACGGGATAAATATGAATAATATGCAACACAAATTCGACTATATATTAGTGTAAATAAATTAGATATAAGTTGAACAAATTTTGTGCCACAAGAAGTCAACTTTCTGTTTCCGCATAATAAACACTGGATTGGAATGCTACGCATATGATTGATAGTGAGAGAGAGAGAGAGAGAGAGAGAGAGAGATGGTGGTGGTGGTTGCGTACCAAGAAGACTCTTTCCTTCTTTACGTGTTGAAAACTTTGAGTGCTTCTTTTTTATAATGCTACTTTATTTACTAGTAAACTCTATGATGCAACTTTTAGTTACTGGTAAACTCAAAAATATGCAACAAAACACTAGAAATTCAACAGCCATATCCAGGTAAACTATAAACTACAGCCATCCTTGACTTTAACCATTCCTCCTGTAGCCAAAGTCAGTGCTTTTCAATTTTCTGCTAGTGTTCATATGCCTTTTGGGAGCTCTCTCTCTCTCTCTCTCTCTCTCTCTCTCTCTCTCTCTCTCTATGATCTGAGTGTTTTTCTCAAGTTTTGTTTTCTTGTGTGTAAGCTTGGACCTACTTGCTTTGAAATAGTCTTTTCCATGGTCATCTTAAGCATTACAGCTAAACCCTACTTTCTTCTCAAGGCTTTTCTTCTCTCCAGGAAGTACGTTGATTGGTACAATAAAATATTTATAAACAAATGACCAAAAGAGTTGAAGAAATAGCAATGATTTCGAAAGTGGCTCGTATAAAGGTGTGCGTGCCAGATAACGTGTATCTTAAAATGTTTATCAAATTAGGAAATGATATGATACATTAATAATCTTTTAATTGATTCTACTAATTTTTTGAATAGTTTTATTTTTTCAATTTATAAATAATGCAGTAAAAGTACTCAAGGACATTTAAATAATTATTAATTGCTATGTTCAACTTTAATAATTGATCTAAGAGATAACAAGGGGTCCTAGCATTATATGAGATCTATACACTAGGTTTTCATATTTATACTCAAATTTAGTACAAATAATTGCATTTTCTACCGAAATTTCTATGTTCAAATTTGATTGTCAACCGTTGAAATCATTTGAAATTGATTGCTTGGCTAGCTTTTCATGAAAAATTGACCAAACAGCATGTAAAACAGAACAGAAGCAATGGTGACAGAATTAATTGGTCAGTCATAGCACGTGACAATAATAACGTGGTGCAACCGTTGAATTGACTGTGAAAGTTAGGATGACTCAAACGGTCAGTGGTTGTCCTCCTTCGTCTTCTAGATGCAATAGTTTTCCTTTCACTTCCCATTAAATAAGTAATTAATTATCAGTCTATCAGTCTATTAATAAACAAACATAATCTATCAGACAAGTGAAAACAACTTAGATTCACATGCATTGAATATATCTCTGTAAAGTTTACCGCGTTTGATTACTTTCTTAGCACTTGTTCGACGAAGAAATCCTTAAAAGTTATATTTTTTGCAAGTATTTTTATGTAAGTTGGACCTCTGCAATAACTTTAGTTTTTCGAATATGAATCTTGGTGTCACCGTAATTATTATAAGATTTCATGTACTAAATCGTCTACATGTACGAAAAAAATATTCAATGTAACAGTGACACTAGGTCATCATTGTTACGTGATATAATCATCGAATAAAAATATAACAAGTGAACAAATAAATCCCACACATTTTAATAACCATGCAACCTTCTATATCATTTGGTAACTATCCAATTTTAAAAAGTGGGGTCTACTTTATTATTATTTTTATTTTTTTTGTTTTCTGTCAAGTAACATTGATGATATAGTGTTATCGTTGTATTGAATATTTACTCACACGTAAGAAGAAGTGTTAAGAATAAATTTGTAAGATATACCCTCTCCAACAACGCTTAAACTTTTAAAATAAATAGTTCTATTTAACAGCACTTTCACTTAGAAAAAGTTACAGTACCAAAAAAGAATTTACCTCTGTCAAAGTTCAAGTTACAACCATTTATGATTGATTACGAAAGTTGTGATCGATCATAAATACGTTTAATCCGTTGTAATTAGCAGCTGGTTCACTCTTTGGCCAAGGCCCCCTCAAATTTTCACATTTTAACTATACATCTTTTAAATTAGTCTTCTTAAGTTTTTGAAATTATACTTGAACCCCAAAATTATGTTGTTAATTTCATTTTATGTGGCATCTTCAAGTTTTCAAAATTGTTGTTTATATCCTTAAATTATGATATTGTTTATACTTTACCTCTTGAAAATGGATATAATCAAATTATACTGTTAATCATGCAAAAGAATCCCACAGACTATTTTTCCTCAAAAATTTAATAATTGTGAAAAATCAAATTTTAATGGGTAATCGTGCAATGTGTTCAAATCAAAAATAGGTACAATGAAATTAGGGTCCAAATCATATTTTTAGATTTTTATTCTTCATAGAGGCTTGATTAAATTTACATGTGCTAGAGTGAATATGTAATGAAATTGAGATGTATGAACTGGTTTGAAATTATTTAGCATCTAATAAATTTAACAATCTAAACTATACAATTTATCGTGAGAATATTTACTCTATTAAGTTTTATAAATCCACCTTATCATTAGGGGGACCAAATTCCATTTACCAAAATTCAAATAAACAACGTGGATTATGTTTTTGCTATTTATGACTTTATATTACAATTCATAACTTACAAAAATAAATCAAATAAAATAATGTATATTCAATACAAATAAAGAGATCGAAAAAAATAAAAATAAACATAAAACACCAACTAGTTAATCGCGGTTCACAAAAAAAAAAACTTGATTCAATTATGTTTGCTTAACGTAAGAATCAGTGTCTATTGAAGGTACGAATTATTGTCCATTGAAACTTCTTTGTACTCCTGCTATGTATATTCAGTTTTGCAATGGTTTAAGGTTTTTAATTTTATTTTGTAAACAAATTAGGACTTTTTCGTAACTTTATTTGGGATTAGGACATATTCTGAATGTGAATATTATGTTATCGAGACTTATTAACCGAGAGTTATATTGGTGAAAAAGTTCTTCCATTATTTTATGAAGATTTTTGGTAAAATTTGGAATTTAGCATTATTTTATTACATTTTTATTTACCAAGATAATAGTATAATGGTAACAAATATTACTCTACCAAAATTAGAGAATACTTTGCAAAATTAACAATCTAGACTTTATAACTTTACTATCCTTCAAGCGACAAATGTTATTTGTGGATGCGGGCCAATGCACAATGAGTTGGGGCTTACTTTGGGCTACAGTAGACTTAGGCTTCCTGCAGAGGATGGGAGGCATGGCCACCCCACCCTCTCTGTAGTTCCATCTCTGCTTTCATAGATTTCTTTTGACACAGCATGAACAATATGAATCCCTTTGAAGTCGATATAAAATTAATGAATTAAAATTAATTTTTTTTTGCTTGTTTTAAAAATAACTTAACTTGTTAATATGAATAAGTGGTTCAGATTAGTATCGATCATGAATAATTTGAATTCAACACGATAAAACATTGAACAGATTTAGTATCGATAAAATGACCGATTTTGACTGTGTTTTTTGCTATATAGACTTAAATAGAATTTTAGAGTGTAAAAAAATTATGAGCGGTAAACTTGATCTAGATCTAAAGTATAAATTTTTAATTCTCGATTATATTTGATAATAAATAAGTCAAGTTAGTGTCAAAATATTTGACACAATTAATTAAATTGATTGAATTATGACCGGCCAATATTCAATAGGCCTGTCAACGGATCTAATTTGATTTGGATTTTAACTGATCCGAATTTGAATCTGATTTTAAAAGTTTGATATGAATTTGAAGAATTTTATTTTCTTGATCAATATCTGAATCCGTTAACAATTCTAAAGCCGATCTAAAAACTAATCTAATCTGAATAACTTAATTAATTAAATTTTAACAAAGTATACCTAAATTTTAACTAATTTTTTTAAGATAATAATTGCTTTAATATTTATATAAAAATATTTAAATAATTCAAATCAGATTATAATCGGATTATATATATATTCAAATCGATATTTATGAAATATAATATATCGGATTCAAATTATCGATAAAAAAAATATTAATCTATATTTAATTAATTGAATTTGAATTCAAATCAAAATTTAATTCATTGACAGGCCTAATACTCAACACAAACATGAAATAACACGACACGAACTAAACCCAACACGATTCGACTATGACCCCTAATCCTCTATGTGAAAGCCTCAGTGGCACGCTATGGTGATGGACTTTTGAGATCGAAAAAATAGGTCTTGTATGACAATGAAATTCAAAATTTCTTTTTTTTTTGGTAAAAAAGAGTACAAAAAAAAAAAATGTAAGCAAGCCTGAGGCTTGAGACAAGTCATAAGACCATACAGGGTAATGGTCAATCTAGTCTAAAAAATATTAAAATAATAAAATTTAAAGATATGATACTAAAATATTTTTTTCAATATCATAGTGAAGTCATTCTTTAAGACCTCGCGTCCATCGAAGGAAGAATAAAAGAAAAAAGTTATTAACCACGACGATTTGACCATTACAAAAACCACCG
Source organism: Ilex paraguariensis (assembly GCA_963454935.2). NCBI lineage: Eukaryota > Viridiplantae > Streptophyta > Magnoliopsida > Aquifoliales > Aquifoliaceae > Ilex > Ilex paraguariensis. The sequence goes on from CAUOFW020003495.1 coordinate 6,105, forward strand.
AAAAAGGGCAAACGTTACGATACCGAAGAAGATATCGTACAAAAATTTACAATTATTTAAATTAAATAATAATATTTTTGATATGTAAGTTATAATCTTTAAAGGTTATGATCGATCATAATAGATTAAAATTGATGACGAAGTTATAATTCTTAAATGTCATAAAGAAGAAGTTACAATTATTCAAAAGAAGTTTATGATTGACCACATGTATCTGTGATCGATAATGGATTTTCCTTGAGTAATTATAATTTCTTTCTTCTAAGTTGTAATTTTATCACAAAAATAATAAACGATGATATGATACCAAAAATAGTACCTTAGCCTGTACTTAAAAAGGATGTAATGTCCTACTCCATTCCCTATTTTCTTCCAACAAAACTTGGTCAGCAACGCGGTTTCTTTCTCCTTTTTTTGGGTACATGGTCATGTGGTTAAAGCTGGGGACAGAAAAGTAAAGGTGGTAAATTAAATACATGAACTACATGGGGCTGGAGATTGACTCTTGAGTAAAAAAGATAGGTTGAACTTTCCAATGGTGATTGATGGTCATCATTCTAGAAAGTTTTATCAACAGTGATCAACTTTTTTTAAATTATAGAGTATATGTAACCCTTTTTAATTTATTTTCATTCAATAAAAATAAATTACACCTAGAATTTCTATATTTTTTTTATTTTTGTTACTTTATTATCCTTTCAATCAATAATTTCACATCATCTAATTTAAAATCAATGGTTAAGATTGATGGAGGTACCTTTATTCATGCAGTGTAAGATCCATTATAAAAAGTTATTTCATAATCCTTTTATTTATTCAACATTTTTATTTTTATCGTAAGACGCGGTAGGAAAATTTATTTAATTTACTGGTTAAGGAATTCTTTATCTAATCACATGCACAAGTGCTCACTGAATAAGACACTGTTTGGATGATCTTGAAAACTAGAGGTAAAAACACAAGTAAAATTTTCAAAATTGAGTTACAAATGTGAATTATATCTTAAGCAATATATTATGTGGAACTATAATTTACGAGGGTAATTTATTTATAGCCATAAAATTATATTATAAATAAGGAAAAAGGGGGGCGGTATATTGTCACAAATTAATTTTAGAAAAATATTATTTGAACCTAATTTACTAACTTAATGCATAATAGTTATTGAATTGATAACGAGTCCTAAATAATAATGGGGTCATTGTCAATCTAATGACAAAAAATAAAGTTTAAATAGCATTACTCTAATTTTTATTATTGTAACAGCCAAAATTTAATTTTTACGATGACATTGTATAAAATTGATTTTAATAGGTTCTTTATAAATCGAAATTTGTTGTTGACTATAATTGTTGAATAATACCATTAGACAATTTTTTTGTATATGCCATCATTTTGACCTCTCTTAAAATAAAATCCTGATTTCGCCCCTACATCCAACTATCAGTATTGATTTAGTAAGTAAACTCAGATAAATATTTTGGTAAGTGAAGCTTCACTCCTTGGGTTGGGTTCGGGTTTTACCTTTTCCATGAATGAGAAAAAGGCCAGCCCAATGAGGACTTTATTAAATGGTCCGATGGAATCAATTAGCCCATGGGTTTGGTCCAGCAAGCTAGGGCTGAAGCCATTAGTGTTTGTTATTTTGGCCTTGTTAGCATGCTTTGAGGATTCTTCCACTATTTTTCCTTTTCTTTTTTGAGTTTTTTTTTTGGAGGTCGGTCCCTAGGCCAATATAATTCTAAAAAAAAACCACTCATCAATTTCTTTTAAGATTAGGTCTCCGTTGAATAGTAAAAGTAATGGGCATAAATAATACTCTTTAAAATTGCAAAAAATAATGACAATATCATCATCTAATTTAAATAAATATTCTAGAAAGTTACGTTATCATAATGTATCTTATTCTCCATAAACACAAATGGTCAGACATATACACTAATAGTCAGATAAGTGCACAATAATCGTCAAATAAGTACACTAATCTTCTCCATAAACACACAATATATCATATACGACAAACAACAAACACGATTATTCATTACATTATACGAATAAATACATCTATGAGATAGGTACATCAGTATTTAATTGAGAAGAAGTTACATATATCTGTCATTACCGATATACAAGTACATAAAATCGTACACAATTTAAAGTTAAGGATTTCATCCGCCCCAAATACATATCTATGAGAGGTAGCATCCCAAAGTTGCATTGAATGTACTCCTTTGTATTTATACCCTTATGATGACCCATGAACATGTAACTTCTACCATTTATCATTCCAAGACTAGTGACAATAGCAAGATCATCATAATTTGCTCAAATCACCGTGAAGCTCTACAAACTAGACATCAGAAAAGGGTAGAATTAGGAAAACTGATCCTCCACCACCACTCTCATTTTTTTTTTTCACAGTTCTCGTCACAACCATGGCTTACCCTAGACCCTTCAATCACTTCATATATTACGCACATCTTTCAAATTTAGGCTAAAATTATATGATGAGAGTAAAATAGATAATAAATATACAATAATTACCCAACCCCCCACCAGCACAAGGATTGCATTCAGAGTTTTTAAAAACAAGGACCTTTTTATATACTACAATCTTGAACTTATTTTATAAACTATCATAACAGTCTTAAACTGGCGTAGTGTAGTAAAATAAAAGTACAAAAAAAAATGAAATGAAAAGTGTCTACTGTCTAATGAATAGGACATAAATCTTCTAAACCTTTGGTATAAGTTTAAATCTTATTGGATGTGGCCCCTCTTTACTTAAAGGCAACCTCTTAACCTATTGAACATGCTTACCCATTGGATGAGAAAGTGGAATTTGCCCTCAAAACCTTATATTTGTACATGAATCATTTACCTTTAACTATTCAATACTTCTATGAAAAATTGATAATATTAGAGTGTTTCAATGACCGAATCCACATTGAGTTGGATAAATGCATTGTTGTGAAGTATGTGTTCGTGTATGTCCTATAGATTTATTCATTGTTGATTGAAAATTGGAAACTGACATTCGAAAGAAAAATAAAAAATATTTAATTGAAACATGAAAACGCAACTAAATTGGTCCAGTTATTCTTTGGGACGGAGTGGAAGAATGGAGAAGATTGGCTGAGTGGAGGGTCACTCTGCTGACCAAAACCAATGTAAGTCCCTCCCAAAACAAAAGGGATTGGAATCATTCCACATATATCTCTTTCAGGAAGAGTCTTAATTGACGCTGCTGCTGCAACTGGTGAACTGATCGACCCTCCCTTAACTTAACTTAGTTGTTAAAGGATAGGATGTAACTGAAGCAAGCAAAGTGTGGAATTGAGTGATAAACCTTTCTTTTTAGAATAAATTTTTTTTTTTATTTTAAGAAAGTGTATGATAAATTATATAATAACTGCATGGTGTAGGTCAAATATAACATCAAGCCTCTGATGTGCAACTGATCGTCAAAATCCAGGATTTTTCATTAAAAAAACTTTTTCCACTCATATGAGTGAGATCAAAACTTTTTTCCTTATCAAAACAATGTATTTTTCATTATAAAAGAGCGACAAACTAGTTGCTATAAGGATTTTCTTACTCAACTGGAATAAGGAGTGTCAAGAAATAAAGCTACCATTCCACAAGTAAGATTAAAGATTTATCTTTCCTTAAAACCGAAATGCCATTCATCTTAGCTTACTAATCCATTATGTTCTTTCCTTCCATTCAATTATTTTAATTTTTTTTACTTAAATATTACAATTTTAAACTTATTTCATAAACTATCATAACAGTATTAAAACTATACTTTAAATTCACTTTTTAATATTAAAATACATTTACAGAACAGATTTTTCAGGAAATCCTTAAAAAATAAGGGTACTTCGAAAGTATAGTTACGAATTTTTAAAAATAAGGATACTTTGAGTTAAGAATTACATATTTTGGTTATAAAAATTAAAAAAATTCAGTAAAAGAGAGTCCCCAGGCCCCAATTACAAGGATCAACGGTGATCCAGGCGAGTTTGCAGCTGATACACATACCTCCTAGCGTAGAGGATTTAATCCATCAGCTGTCGTTTCAAGATCCTCTGAAGCGACTCCAAAATCTTTTTCACAAATGCAACGGATGCCGGTAATAAAGAACCTGCAAATACAATTCACCTCCACGCCATCATTTCTTCTTCTCCCCCCCCCCCCTCTCTTTCATTTTTTTCTCTTATTGTCTGCTAAAGGATCATACCACCTGATCTCTAGGAAGTGGAACTGAAGTTACAACTAGTCAGTAATGGCCTCCAGTAGCATGAAAGAGAGAACTGAGACAGCAAGGCTTCACGTCGAATCCATAAGAAAAGAGAAATTCTCAATACGTGAAAAACGAGCAAACCCTTTAACTGCTGATCTTCACAACGCTGTCACCAACCTCTCCTCTGAGCTCTACACCAAAGATGTCCATTTTCTTATGGAGCTAATTCAGGTTCTCTCCCTCCCTCTTCTTTCTTCACATTTACAGTGTTCTGAACCTGTTTGATGTGCGAATGGTGCTTAAGTAGTTGTTTTTTTTATGGGTCTGTGCTTTGGTGATCTTAGAATGCCGAAGACAATGAATATTTGCCTGATGTTAAGCCGACGTTGGAGCTCGTGTTTACGACCACTGATGTAACCGGCACCGGCGCTCCGGCGACTCTGTTGGTATTTAACAATGAGGTGGGTTTTTCTAAGGCAAACATTGATTCCCTCTGCTGCATTGGCCAATCTACTAAAAAGAACAAGAGACGCCAAGGCTTCATCGGAGAGAAAGGTAATGAAACATTCTTGGCTTTTTCCTATATGGGTAGGAGAATATTTTAGAGAGGGAGAGAGACCTAATATAAACTAGTTAATGAACTAATTATGGGTAGCCAAGGCTTCATTGAAAAAATAAACTAGTTAATGACCTAATATTATACTTGAGTAGGAGAATATTTTAGAGAGAGAGAGAGAGAGAGAGAGAGAGAGAGAGAGTTAATTGCAGGTGTGTGGAAGATTAATAGCACTTTTGTGGTAGAAGTGGCCTTGGAGGGGCCAATATACTACAGAAATGGAGCAACAACTTCTTGGAGTATAGTATATATATACATGAGGGTTTTTTTTTTTTTTTGTTGGGGGTTGGGGGGAGGCCCTATACTAGTTCTGTCCATGAGTGCACATGATGTTCTCTCCTATTTATTGATAGTGGGCATGTGATTTCCATTTGAATCTCACAAAAGTTAGTACATGAAAGAGATCACTCTATCGAGATTTTCAGGTGTTCAAGTATGACTTGCAGAACCAGATCTGAGAGAGTATACTCTCCATTCTCGAGAGTTGAATCCTACCGCCAACTATTTGCTATTTTGAGTCTGTTTGTCTTGATTTTTACTCAAACTGTACATTTTAAGAAAGCAAATAGTGATCTGTTGGAAGACCAGTTCTGTTGGAAGAACGTCATATTTGGCAAACTTTACAGATCATCAGCTTTCGGTCAATTATTTGACAATTCAGGTGCCTCACTGTCTAGGCTGGCTTCTCAATGTTTACTAGAGATTTATGTGTCATATCTTGAGATGCCTGCATGGTTGAAATTGTGGATAAATTCTCAGACACTTCTTATAGATGCTTATTAGGTGGTTTAATATTTGAGCTTTAAAGCACGGTATTTTTGCAGTAAGTTCATCAAACTTATTTTTATTTTCACTAATTTTATTTCTTACTTGCAGGAATCGGGTTCAAGAGTGTGTTTCTTGTTAGTACACAGCCATACATATTTAGTAATGGGTACCAAATCAAGTATGGTGAGGTTCCAAATGAAGACTGTCGTATTGGGTATATTGTCCCAGAGTGGGTTGCTACAAAACCAACTGTTGCAGATTTACAGAGCACATATGGATCTGGCAGGCTCCTGCCCACGACTGCAATTATTCTTTCCTTAAAGCCTGATAAAATTGAAGCTGTGAAGCAACAGCTCTCAGAGATACATCCAAAAGTGTTGCTCTTTGTGCGTGCAGGATCTTGCACAATATAAAAAACGAGAACAGGTCTCTCCCTTGGTAAACTCGGGTGAGTCAGCTGAGTGGTCAACCACGCTGCTTGGGATAGCCTGTGAGATCCGATGGTAACCTGGAAACGGCAACGGGAGACTCTCATGAATTGAAGGAATGATCCAGTAAGGCTGGAGAAAGGTTCCTGGAACAAAGGAGAACAAGTTAGAAGGGCGCCGAAGTGTTTTTCGGCGTATCCCCTCCAACGATCAAGTTAGTTTTTGAAAGGGAGAGGAAGAAGAAAGCACTGAGTATATTTCGTAGTCAAGAGTTTCTTGTTGCATACCGTTTTGCCTTTTATGAGGAGTACTTATACCTCAAAAGCTCATGATTGCTGTCAGTGTTGTCAGTAGATGATTATCAGGTACAGACAGTGTGCGCACTGATTCTAATGAGGAATGTCCTCCTTTCTTTAACTGTTCGGAGTGTCGAGCAATCAATGTTGTGTCATTGGGCTGCCGACTGTCTAATGATCTCCACTCGGGGAGGATGCAATAAATGCCCAGCCTTTGAGACATTTATTGCCTTTCAATTCCGAGCCTTACCGCATTGAATGCGGTCTCATCAACGGAATGATTTAATTAAATGTTTGCTTTCCCAAGTCGCGTTGTCAGTAAGGACATGCGGTCTTTCTGTCTCTGATGTGACACAATTTGCCACGCGTCCATCCCTCATTGGCTTGGCTGTGAACCTTGCCTTCCTGTTCCTTCTGACACCAATTGTGTAAGACGAGACCATGATAGCTAACCTAGACTAGCCTAGGCTAATGACCTGTACATCTATAGTTTATACTGGAGCAGAGAAAAAGGCATCCTGGACGGGGGTACATCTCGGTACTGAGGATAGGACATCTCGAGCCGAGGGAAGCTGTACATGACGATCGAGGTACCATATCAGACCGAAGGTCGATTCGTAAAACATACTCGACACGTGTCAAGTACCTCGGGGGCGAGGGAGTTTGTAAGCCGATGGTACGTGATCTCAGTTAACAGGATTTTTAGTGACGCCGAGGACACGTGTCTTTATCTTGGAGTATTTAAGAAAAGTCCCATCAACTGCCCCCAGCCTTTGATCTTCTGACGCCGAGGACACGCGTCGTAAGGAGACAAAGAGTTTCCCAACAACCTCAACTGCTTCATCATTGCCTCTAGCCGCTTTCCCTGCTTAGGGAGTCGTGCGCATTAAATGCGCTCATTTGTGTTTCGCGCCCAATGATGAGACCGGTACTATATAAATGGGCTTTCTCCCTCTTTTTCTCATTTTGTCATTCTGAACTTTTCTTCCAGAGAGCCCTTGCCTGAATCTTCGCCGGAGACCTCTTCTCTTCTGTCTCTTAACTGCCCAACCTTTTCACTGAAGCTTTAAAGCTAGCAGACCCATCCTTTGTTTCTGAACATTCTAGGAAGGAATCGATTCAAGTTTTCCAGAAAATACCTGTTCTTACGCTCTGGTGAGTTCCAGTATCCTCCATTTCTTTGCCCTTCTGTCTCTTTTGGTTTTTCGATTACCGGAGGTGTTTTCTGGTTGACATCCAGCGATTGACCCCTGGGAAGCCTTCTTGGGGATCTTCGTGGAAAAACCCCTCTATTTTTATCACTTTTTGAACATGTCTCGTCGTCGTTCTGCCCCTGAGAATCCTCAGGCTAGTACTTCGAGGCCAGGGAAGTATAAAGTAAAAGGTAGTGAACAAATTAATAGATTTAGGGTTAGGTATGGCGTTCTACCGAATGTAGAGGTAGAGGATTATGATGCGGCTGTGCACCCTCGTACCCTTGGTACCGAGGATGCAATGCCTTTTTATATTAAAGCCATTATAGAAGGCGGAATTAGGTTCCCTTTGCCCCTGTGCTTCTCCAGTTCCTCTCTCATTTTCACCTCTTTCCCGGGCAGTGTTGCCTTAATGTCTTTAGGATAATTATGGGGGTGCTAGAACTCAATAGGCGTCTTGGGATAAACGTCGGACTGGACGATATCCTTTTTTGTTATTCCCTTTTGAGAGTTACGCCTCAACAACACTTCTACCTCAAAGCCAGGGACCCATCTATGTACCTCGTAACTCACCTTCCTGACTCGGACAAAGAGTACAAGGATGACCTACTCATCTTCAGGGGATCTTAGCAGAGAGGTGTCGGTCCCGAGTATGACGGCTTGTTATGTCCATTGGAATGGAGAACGACAAGTACGTCGATTCCTTCGGGCCTCATTATTTTGTTTTTGAAATTTTCTACATGCTCATGACCGTCTCTCCTCTTTTTGCTTGTGCAGACATCTCCCCTCGGGAAACAGAACCTCCACCCCGATCGTTGGTGAATTTTGCTGACTTAATCACTGTTTGGAATTTTACTGGCGATGACGGGCTCGGCCGGGCTGCCCACATCCTCCTGAATTACACTCCTGGGTATAAAAAGTTTTCGCAGCTTCCCTAGCCTTTCGAGCCTTCTTGGTGGTCTGAACTTTTTGATCAGGCGACGGGGCAGGAAGTTGAGGAGAACTTGGAAGAAGACCCTGATCGGGGCTCGGAGGCTGAAGTTGAAGAGCTCGGGGTCGGAGAGGACTTGGTTCCTACGCACGCCGAGGTGGGGACTTCGGGGAGAGATTCCTGGCCGGACTTCCAAATCTTACAATCTCTCGACGTCGAGGACGCCCTTGAGGTAGCTATGTCCAGCGCGCCCCGTATTGATTTAGGGTTCTTTAGGCAGAGGCAAGCCCTCGCTGCTGGAAGGGGACGAGGATCGACCGGTGGGACCCCACCTGCAGGGACCAGTGCCACCCCCTCCTCAAGAGTCGTCAGTCGGGATCAGGTGCGTGACCGAGATCCTCAGATTGAGGAGAAGAGGAGGGTCAAACATAGGCACGACGGCCTTGGGAAGGGATCCAGGGCCTCCCCCGCTCAGCAGCAAAGTGAGAGAAGCCGTGGGTTACCCCCTGCTCCTCAGCAACAACAGCAACAGCAACAACAACAACAGCAACAGCGTCGACAGCAGACTCCTCTTCCGCAGACAGTGGAAGCTGCAGAGTGGAACCCTCGAGCCACTGATCACATGGACCGAGTGATCAGGGTTGACAATTTCATTTTGCAGGACCCTCATGTCGCCAATGCAGTGAGTGAGACGCTGCATTTCGAGGCCGACATGGCGGCTCACAGAGGGCGATCAACAAACGTGTTTTTCCTTCCATCATCCAAAATTCCTTGGTGGTAAGTTTCATCTTTGCTTCAGTCTCTTTTAGCCCTAACTTTCCTTTTAGTGACATGCTCTTTCATTTGCAGGCCACCCAACAGATTTTCATAAATGCGGCGCGGTACCATGGGACTAGGATGGACCTTCAGCGGGTTCGAGAGCAGAAGGAAGAAGCCGAGGGAGCCCTTGCCAGTGCTAGGGAGGATGTCGTTGCAAGGGATTCCATTCTCGCAAGGCAGGCTGCTCAAATCGAGCAACTCCTCAAGGAGGCCGAGATGGCGAAGGTGGGCGCTGAAAAGCTAAGTGTTGCCCTTGCCGACGCTGAGAGGAGGATAACAGAACAGACGCAGCAGCTCTCTGCGGCAGAGGAGAGGGCTGTTGGTTCAGAGGAAAGCTGTCTGGCTCTGACCCAGGAGCTGGACAGGATCAGGGATGAGGCACTGAATAGGAAGTCCGAGGAGCAACTCCGAGAAGAGTTCGCCGATGACGTGCTCCCTGCTCTTGAGAAAAACAACAAGGAGTTCTTCAAGAGGGGGTGGGACGAGGCGCTCCGGTCTGCTGGAATCCCGTCAGACTCTCCACTCTTCCAGATGCACAAGTACGTGCCCTCGGCGGAGATGGAACGGGCCAAACCAGAGATTGCTGCCGAGGGCGAGATTCCAATGCCGGTGCAAGTTTCGGTGGATCTGCCTGAGGCGGTAATAGTGAATTTGTCTGATGAGGCCCTGTCGGACCGGGACCCCCTCAGGGTCCTTCTGTCGCCGAAGTACCTCCCGCTACGCCTGCTCCCGAAGCTGCTCAACCTTTCTATGCCGATTCGCCATCGGCGGATATTTTGGAGATGCCCAAGGCAGGATGAAAACTCTTTTTTTTTTTTTTTTCTTTTTGATCTGTACTTTTTCCCTTGTAGCTTTTGGGGACGGAAAGTCCCTTTTTTTGAACAAAGTTCTGTTTAAAGGTCTAATATCGGATGGAATGTGATTCCTGATTTTGAATTCTTTCTTGCGTATACTTTCGTAGGAATCCTTGAAATGTCCTAGAAGGCTTGCTCCTGTGTTTGTTTCAGGGGCGAAAGTTTTTGAACTCCGTCCCCAGGGCCTTGCTCTTCCAGGAGGCTTGCTCCTGTGTTTGTTTCGGGGCCGAGAGTCTTTGTACTCTGTCCCCAGGGCCTTGCCCTTCCAGGAGACTTGCTCCTGTGTTTGTTTCGGGGGCGAGAGTCTTTGAACTCTGTTCCAAGGCCCTTGCTCTTTATCTTTGTCGTTGGCAAACACTGAGGCAGACAAATACTAAAAAATAGTATTTTTTTAGATTCATCACATTCCACGGTCGCGTTACAAGTTTTCCCTCCATATCTTCTAATCTATACGACCCGACGCCCCCGACAGATATCACTTTATAAGGCCCTTCCCAGTTAGGTCCCATTTTTCCTTATGTTGGGTCACGGGTATTGGCCGTTACCCTTCTGAGGACCAGATCGCCGATTTGGAATTCTCACGCCTTGACCTTTTTGTTGTACAGTTGGGAAATCTTTTCCTGGTATTTTGTTATTCTTAAGGCGGCTGTCTCCCTTTTTTCTTCCACCAGATCCAAATCAAGCCCCAGTTGACGGTTATTTCCCCCCCATGTCGAAAGCTTGGGTCCTTATGGTCGGGAGTCCTACCTCAAGAGGTATGATGGCTTTCATCCCGTAAGCCAGGGAGTATGGGGTTTCTCCTGTTGAGGACCGAGGGGTGGTCCTGTACACCCACAAAATGTTTAATAACTCGCTTGCCCATTTTCCCTTGACCTTCTCTAACCTCTTCTTGATTCCACTGATAATTGTTTTGTTGGAGGCCTCTGCCTGCCCGTTGGCTTGAGGGTAGGCAGGGGTGGAGTAGAAATTACAGATTCCGAGTTGCTCACAGAAAGACTTGAAATGCCCGCCGGTGAATTAAGTCCCATTATCTGATACCAGTGCCCGGGGAATCCCGAATCTAATGACTATGTTCTCCCAAACGAACTTCTTAGCATCAATGTAGCGGATGTGAGTCAATGGCTCCGCCTCAACCCACTTGGTGAAATAATCTGTGGCCACAATGAGGAACTTTCTGTTTCCAGGAGCCTTGGATAGGGGCCGAACTATGTCGAGTCCCCACTGGGCGAATGGCCAAGGGCTGGCATTTCTGGACGTATGTACGCGCATCCCTTTGCATTCGCGGCCACCAATATCCCTGAGACATGATGAGGTGTGTCATCGATCGCCCCCCGGAGTGCCCTCCGCATATTCCTTCGTGTACCTCATACAGAAGGTCTTCCACCTGGTCTTCTTAGACGCATAACAAGTAAGGTCCTGAGAAAGACCTCCGATACAGCTTCTGATCCGGAGAGACCCAAAACTCGGGGCTTTGAGTTTTATCTTCCTTGCCTCTTTTGAACACTCCGGGAGGTCTCCTGTTGTTAGGAACCTGAGAAAGGGATCAATCCAGCTAGGCGGCTTGTGTTCGTCCTGGACGGCCATTGTCTCGGGAGCATGGTCTATGCAGGATGCGGGAAGATATTCTATGGTGATCCTGCGTGATTGGGAGGAATCCACTGCCGAGGCTAGACAACTGTGATCCGAAGATTCGGAAGGATTGAGATCAAACAAGTGTCCCGAGACAAGAACATGCATGCCGACGCCCTGGCTTGTCCGAAGATTTGGAAGGATTGAGATCAAACAAGTGTCCCAAGACAAGAACATGCATGCCGACGCCCTGGCTTGTTTAGCCTCGGCAGTGGATTCCTCTCAGTCACGCAGGATCACCATAGAATATCTTCCCGCATCCTGCATAGACCATGCTACCACGGCAATGGTCGTCCAGGACGAACACAAGCCGCCCAGCTGGATTGATCCCTTTCTCAGGTTCCTAACAACAGGAGACCTCCCGGAGTGTTCAAAAGAGGCAAGAAAGATAAAACTCAAAGCCCCGAGATTTTGGGTCTCTCCAGATCAGAAGCTGTATCGGAGGTCTTTCTCAGGACCTTACTTGTTATGCGTCCAAGAAGACTAGGTGGGAAGACCTTCTGTATGAGGTACACGAAGGAATATGCGGAGGGCACTCCGGGGGGCGATCGATGGCACACCGCATCATGTCTTAGGGATATTGGTGGCCGCGAATGCAAAGGGATGCGCGTACATACGTCCAGAAATGCGACCAATGTCAGAGGTTCTCCCTGCAATCAGGCAACCCGCGGGGGACTTGCACCCCCTGACCAGCCCTTGGCCATTCGCCCAATGGGGACTCGACTTAGTTGGGCCCCTACCCAAGGCTCCTGAAAACAGAAAGTTCCTCATTGTGGCCACAGATTATTTCACCAAGTGGGTTGAGGTGGAGCCATTGACTCACATCCGCGACATTGATGCTAAGAAGTTCGTCTGGGAGAACATAGTCATCAGATTCGGGATTCCCCGGGCACTGGTATCAGATAACGGGACTCAATTCACCGGCGGGCGTTTCAAGTCTTTCTGTGTGCAACTCGAAATCCGTAATTTCTACTCCACCCCTGTCTACCCTCAAGCCAACGGGCAGGCAGAGGACTCCAAGAAAACAATTATTAGTGGAATCAAGAAGAGGTTGGAGAAGGTCAAGGGAAAATGGGCAGACGAGTTATTAAACATTTTGTGGGTGTACAGGACCACCCCTCGGTCCTCAACAGGAGAAACCCCATACTCCCTGGCTTACGGGATGGAAGCCATCATACCTCTTGAGGTAGGACTCCCGACCATAAGGACCCAAGCTTTCGACGCGGGGGGGGGAATGACCGTCAACTGGGCTTGATTTGGATCTGGTGGAAGAAAAAAGGGAGACAGCCGCCTTAAGAATAACAAAATACCAGGAAAAGATTTTCCAACTGTACAACAAAAAGGTCAAGGCGTGAGAATTCCAAATCGGCGATCTGGTCCTCAGAAGGGTAACCAAGGAAAAATGGGACCCAACTGAGAAGGGCCTTATAAAGTGATATCTGTCGGGGGCGCCGGGTCATACAGATTAGAAGATATGGAGGGAAAACTTGTAACGCGATCGTGGAATGTGACGAATCTAAAAAAATACTATTTTTGAGTATTTGTCTGCCTCAGTGTTTGCCAACGACAAAGATAAAGGGCAAGGCCCTGGGGACAGAGTTCAAAGACTCTCGCCCCCGAAACAAACACAAGAGCAAGTCTCCTGGAAGGGCAAGGCCCTGGGGACAGAGTACAAAGACTCTCGGCCCCGAAACAAACACAGGAGCAAGCCTCCTGGAAGGGCAAGGCCCTGGGGACAGAGTTCAAAGACTCACGCCCCCAAAACAAACACAGGAGCAAGCCTTCTAGGACATTTCAAGGATTCCTACGAAAGTATACGCAAGAAAGAATTCAAAATCATGAATCACATTCTATCCGATATTAGACCTTTAAACAGAACTTTGTTCAAAAAGAGGGACATTCCGTCCCCAAAAACTATAAGGGAAAAAGTATAGATCAAAAAGAAAAAAAAAAAAGGGTTTTCATCTTGCCCTGGGCATCTCCAAAATATTCGCCGATGGCGAATCGGCATAGAAAGGTTGAGCAGCTTCGGGAGCAGGCAGAGCGGGAGGTACTTCGGCGACAGAAGGACCCTGAGGGGGTCCTGGTCCGACAGGGCCTCATCAGACAAATTCACTATTATCGCCTCAGGCAGATCCACCGAAACTTGCACCGGCATTGGAATCTCGCCCTCGGCAGCAATCTCTGTTTTGGCCCGTTCCATCTCTGCCGAGGGCACGTACTTGTGCATCTAGAAGAGTGGAGAGTCTAACGGGATTCCAGCAGACTGGAGCACCTCGTCCCACCCCTTCTTGAAGAACTCCTTGTTGTTTTCCTCAAGAGCAGGGAGCACGTCATCGGCGAACTCTTCTCGGAGTTGCTCCTCGGACTTCCTATTCAGTGCCTCATCCCTGATCCTGTCCAGCTCCTGGGTCAGAGCCAGACAGCTTTCCTCTGAACCAACAGCCCTCTCCTCTGCCGCGAAGAGCTGCTGCGTCTGTTCTGTTATCCTCCTCTCAGCGTCGGCAAGGGCAACACTTAGCTTTTCAGCGCCGACTTTCGCCATCTCGGCCTCCTTGAGGAGTTGCTCGATTTGAGCAGCCTGCCCCGCGAGGGTGGAATCCCTTGCAACGACATCCTCCCTAGCACTGGCAAGGGCTCCCTCGGCTTCTTCCTTCTGCTCTCGAACCCGTTGAAGGTCCATCCTAGTCCCATGGTACCGCGCCGCTATTATGGAAATCTGTTGGGTGGCCTGCAAATGAAAGAGCATGTCACTAAAAGGAAAGTTGGGGCTAAAAGAGACTGAAGCAAAGATGGAACTTACCACCAAGGAATTTTGGATGATGGAAGGAAACAACACGTTTGTTGATCGCCCTCTGTGAGCCGCCATGTCGGCCTCGAAATGCAGCGTCTCACTCACTGCATTGGCGACATGAGGGTCCTGCAAAATGGAATTGTCAACCCTGATCACTCGGTCCATGTGATCAGTGGCTCGAGGTTTCCACTCCGCAGCTTCCACTGTCTGCGGAAGAGGAGTCTGCTGTCGCCGCTGTTGCTGTTGCTGTTGCTGTTGTTGCTGAGGAGCAGGGGGTAACCCACGGCTTCTCCCACTTTGCTGCTGAGCGGGGGAGGCCTTGGATCCCCTCCCAAGGCCGTCGTGCCTATGTTTGACCCTCCTCTCCTCCTCCATTTGAGGATCTCGGTCACGCACCTGACCCCGACTGACGACTCTTGAGGAGGGGGTGGCACTGGTCCCTGCAGGTGGGGTCCCACCGGTCGATCCTCGTCCCCTCCCAGCAGCGAGGGCTTGCCTCTGCCTAAAGAACCCTAAATCAATACGGGGCGCGTTGGACATAACTACCTCAAGAGCGTCCTCGACGTCGAGAGATTGTAAGATTTGGAAGTCCGGCCAGGAATCTCTCCCCGAAGTCCCCACCTCGGCGTGCGTAGGAACAAAGTCCTCTCCGACCCCGAGCTCTTCAACTTCAGCCTTCGAGGCCCGATCAGGGTCTTCTTCCAAGTTCTCCTCAACTTCCTGCCCCGTCGCCTGATCAAAGAGTTCAGACCACCGAGAAGGCTCGAAAGGCTAGGGAAGCTGCGAAAACTTTTTATACCCAGGGGTGTAATTCAGGAGGATGTGGGCAGCCCGGCCGAGCCCGTCATCGCCAGTAAAATTCCAAACAGTGATTAAGTCAGCAAAATTCACCGACGATCGGGGTGGAGGTTCTGTTTCCCGAGGGGAGATGTCTGCACAAGCAAAAAGAGGAGAGACGGTCATGAGCATGTAGAAAATTTCAAAAACAAAATAATGAGGCCCGAAGGAATCGACGTACTTGTCGTTCTCCATTCCAATGGACATAACAAGCCGTCATACTCGGGACCGACACCTCTCTGCTAAGATCCCCTGAAGATGAGTAGGTCATCCTTGTACTCCTTGTCCGAGTCAGGAAGGTGAGTTACGAGGTACATAGATGGGTCCCTGGCTTTGAGGTAGAAGTGTTGTTGAGGCGTAACTCTCAAAAGGGAATAACAAAAAAGGATATCGTCCAGTCCGACGTTTACCCCAAGACGCCTATTGAGTTCTAGCACCCCCATAATTATCCTAAAGACATTAAGGCAACACTGCCCGGGAAAGAGGTGGAAATGAGAGAGGAACTGGAGAAGCAGAGGGGCAAAGGGAACCTAATTCCGCCTTCTATAATGGCTTTAATATAAAAAGGCATTGCATCCTCGGTACCTAGGGTACGAGGGTGCACAGCGCATCATAATCCTCTACCTCTACATTCGGTAGAACGCCATACCTAACCCTAAATCTATTAATTTGTTCACTACCTTTTACTTTATACTTCTCTAGCCTCGAAGTACTAGCCTGAGGATTCTCAGGGGCAGAACGACGACGAGACATGTTCAAAAAGTGATAAAAATAGAGGGGGTTTTCCACGAAGATCCCCAAGAAGGCTTCCCAGGGGTCAATCGCTGGATGGCAACCAGAAAACACCTCCGGTAATCGAAAAACCAAAAGAGACAGAAGGGCAAAGAAATGGAGGATACTGGAACTCACCAGAGCGTAAGAACAGGTATTTTCTGAAAAACTTGAATCGATTCCTTCCTAGAATGTTCAGAAACAAAGGATGGGTCTGCTAGCTTTAAAGCTTCAGTGAAAAGGTTGGGCAGTTAAGAGACAGAAGAGAAGAGGTCTCCGGCGAAGATTCAGGCAAGGGCTCTCTGGAAGAAAAGTTCAGAATGACAAAATGAGAAAAAGAGGGAGAAAGCCCATTTATATAGTACTGGTCTCATCATTAGGCGCGAAACACAAAAGGGCGCATTTAATGCGCACGACTCCCTAAGCAGGGGAAAGCGGCTAGAGGCAATGATGAAGCAGTTGAGGTTGTTGGGAAATCCTTCGTCTCCTTACGACGCGTGTCCTCGGCGTCAGAAGATCAAAGGCTGGGGGCAGTTGATGGGACTTTTCTTAAATACTCCAAAATGAAGACACGTGTCCTCGGCGTCACTAAAAATCCTGTTAACTGAGATCACGTACCATCGGCTTACAAACTCCCTCGCCCCCGAGGTACTTGACATGTGTCGAGTACGTTTTACGAATCGACCTTCGGTCTGATATGGTACCTCGGTCGTCATGTACAGCTTCCTTCGGCTCGAGATGTCCTATCCTCGGTACCGAGATGTACATATCCTCGGTACCGAGATGTACCCCCGTCCAGGATGCCTTTTTCTCTGCTCCAGTATAAACTATAGATGTACAGGTCATTAGCCTAGGCTAGTCTAGGTTAGCTATCATGGTCTTGTCTTACACAATTGGTGTCAGAAGGAACAGGAAGGCAAGGTCCACAGCCAATGAGGGATGGACGCGTGGCAAATTGTGTCACATCAGAGACAGAAAGACCGCATGTCCTTACTGACAACGCGACTTGGGAAAGCAAACATTTAATTAAACCATTCCCTTGATGAGACCGCATTCAATGCGGTAAGGCTCGGAATTGAAAGGCAATAAATGTCTCAAAGGCTGGGCATTTATTGCATCCTCCCCGAGTGGAGATCATTAGACAGTCGGCAACCCGATGACACAACATTGATTGCTCGGCACTCCGAACAGTTAAAGAAAGGAGGACATTCCTCATTAGAATCAGTGCGCACACTGTCTGTACCTGATAATCATCTACTGACAACACTGACGGCAATCATGAGCTTTTGAGGTATAAGTACTCCTCATAAAAGGCAAAACGGTATGCAACAAAAAACTCTTGACTACGAAATATACTCAGTGCTTTCTTCTTCCTCTCCCTTTCAAAAGCTAACTTGATCGTCGGAGGGGATACGCCGAAAAACACTCCGGCGCCCTTCTAACTTGTTCTCCTTTGTTCCAGGAACCTTTCCCCAGCCTTACTGGATCATTCCTTCAATTCACGAGAGTCTCCCGTTGCCGTTTCCAGGTTACCATCGGATCTCACAGGCTATCCCAAGCAGCGTGGTTGACCACTTAGCTGACTCACCCGAGTTCACCAAGGGAGAGACTTGTTCTCGTTTTTTATATTGTGCAAGATCCTGCACGCACAATGATGGACCCTTCATTGATAAAAGTTTCTATGGAAATCTTGATTCTCTCTGCTTGAATGGTCTAAAAGCTTTGGGTGTCCAAACCGATACAGAGGATGTTTGCGCTCTGATTTTCAAGTTTCTTACTTCTCACAACCAATCTGTTCGTGTAATGAGAATCTACAGGTTCCTACAGAAATTCAACTGGACTCGAAAATTAGGGAATGATTTAATATACCAGCTGTGGATCCCAGATCATATTGGTGGTGGCAAATGGGTGTCTAGTTGGGACTGTGTACTCCATGATAAAGACAATCTATTTGGTCATTGTTTACATGCTCTTGATAAATATTATGGCACACGATTGCTCAATTTTCTGTCAAAGCTTTATGTAGTTGCTGAGTTTCCCTGTCTTGATAGATATATTGATCTCTGGGACAGTTGGGTGGGAGGTAACCACGAACTGTCTGCTATAAAGTTGAACTCCTTTTGGAAATACATATCAGAAAACTGGAATTCTTCTACCGAAGAGAGTCTGAAAACTCGTTTGACCATGTTACCTGCGATGGAGATGTCTGGGAAACTCAGGGTGGTGAAGAATGAAGAATTGTTCATACCTGATGACCTGCTACTCAAAATGGCATTCTCAAAAGTGAGCGAAAAGCCATTATTTGTCTGGTTCCCCCAAAACGGATTGTCAGCCTTTTCTAGACTCTATGAGATATACAGAAGTCTTGGAATTCGTAAAATATCAGAAGTTGTTGAGTTCTCTGTGAACTGTAAATTTGAAAAGCTGGAATCTGAAGAGAGTCTGATAGGGAGATCATTGATCAAAGTAGTATTGAGTTTCCTTTCAAATCCTCTAATTATTATGCCAGTGGTGGAAAGACACAGGAGAGCAAAATCCCTCCTTGATATCTCACTTTTTGGAACAGAAGAACCAATGATCGTCAGCTACAGTTTGGTATTACCTTCTCCGAAAAAGAGATTGCAAGTTGAAGTAAGAAAAAAGGTTCTGTGGGACAATAAATCCCAGAGACTGCTTCTTCATAAACCAAGCTGGAAAGAAGGGCACAAAGACATTGAGTTCATCACTAATTTTGCTCGAGCAATATCAGAGGCAGTTCTGCCAAATAGCACTACTGATCTTGTAGACAGCCTTTGCAAAATTATTAAGATGAGTTTTGCATTTGGTTTCAAAGAGGATGAAATTGACTCCTTACTGGTGACACAAAATCTAGAGCTATCTGCTGACGATGAAAGATTCCTTGATTGTGCATTTCCTCCTTTCAAATCTTCTCTGGTTTCAATAGAACTTCTGTTGTCCCGCCTGGAATCACCTTGTACACCAGAAACTCCTTTTAATGAAGAATTACGAACTCCTGAGAAGAAGCCGCGACTGAACTGAATCTCTGTTGGTCCATTCTTTTTGGTACTGCAATAGCATGTGATTATGTGAGAAATGTTTTTTGTTTTTGGGGGACAGGTAAATTAGTAGTTTTTGTGACATGTTATATCTTTGTTATTATAATTTTTTTTGCAAGCTCTCTCTCTTTCCCCCTTTAAAGAATTACTTCTCTCCAGCATTTCTCTTTGTGAAAAAGTTTAGTTCAAGTCCTCATAAAATATTTGGTTTATTGAAATCCTCTTTGACATTTGAAATGCTCTGCTCTTCCTTCTTGAAGCATAGTTTGCTCAATTTTTGACAGGATATTTTTTGAAATTTTCACTGTGGACGTTAACATGCTAATATATTAAATCGGTAGAAATTGTGCCATCGAGCATGTTAATTTCCTCTGTATAACTTCTAAGTATTTTTATTAGAAACAATATATTTTATTTTAAGAATTTTGAAAAAAAATTACCTTCATTTTCTGCTGCAGAATGCATGAGGAGTGTTAAAAGGGTTGTTTTCTGAAAATGGCAATGTGCAGTTTCTGTGGATTTCTGGTGTAGATAGCACGAGGAGTATTTTGCTTTGTTTATCTGTTTGCTGTTGCAATGCATTGTTTAAATCTTGTGGGTGCAGCAGTTTTTTGAGCATTTCACAGTTTAAGGTAAGTTGCCTTCTAAAGAGTTCCGTATTTAATTGTTCTAAAGGTCAAGTTGAGTTTTCACTAATGTAAAGCTACTAAAATTTTCGTGGTTGTTCTTCACTGGAGCTTTGGATCCACCTATTCTGATGCTTGAGTTTGGGAATTAAGGTTGTTGCATAGTAAATTTTTCCTTTGTTGTTTCGGTGTTGTGGTACCAGCAAAGAGATTGCTTAACGTGATCATTATGATATTCTTCTAACCATAATGCTGCTACAACATTTTGCAATCTTCCTTTTTTTCTGATCCTTTATGTTTGTTTTATGCATAGGAAGCTCCGAGGCCATACGTTGCTGGTAAGCAACCCCCCCTAGTATTCTATGATCGTGGCAAGTGTGCGTTGGGGGCTATCCTGAAGCTTTACAAACCCTACATTCTGCATCTATTATCAAATGCTTCACTTTATAGGCACTTGACATTGAAAGAAGTTTGCGAGGACTTGAATCTTAAGTGTTCAAAATATGTGCACTACTGCTCTACATGACACAACTGCTGTACCTTCATAGCTTTTTGGATTTGAACGTAATGGTATGGGTTTTGCCTTCTCAGTACAATGTTTATATGCAACAGAGTCACAAGGCCTTTTAGCACTTAATTTGAATTTTTCAGTTTGTGATGGAGTTTATAGATATGCCTGCTATATGAAACCAATGCTTGAACCAAAAAAAAGAAATCTGTTCATACAGTCATGCTGCTATGTGGTGAAGCATTGCAATTTTAACAAAAACACTTAACTAATCTGAACTATCACATTTTTCTGCATTAAATTGAATTTTTTGTGTAGAGAAACACTAAGTAATCGGAATTGTATATAACTTTGTATAAACTAATTGGGTCTATCCTAGTTGGTCTGATTTGATATTCTAATCATATATCAAGTGATCCGTTTAAGGAATTTTGGCAAAGACAATGATTGATTTTTTATGTGTCGTGTTTTTTCAAGATTGTATTGTGACCGGTATGTTCACTTGGGATGTTCTTTTTTGTTTTTTAAATATGTTTTGGACTTCATTTTCACTTTTTTAGTCCAATAACTTAATCTTTCCTATCCAGAAAAAAAAAAATACGAAGGACAAATCTAATTTCATGTTTGCTTTGGGAGTAAAATAAAATAAAAATAAAAATAAAAAAAGAAGCTAAAATATTGAAATCCATTCTCTTATTCCATTCCAGCCAACACAAGAATAAACAATGAAATTGCCTTTTTTTTTTTGGTTCTGGTCCCTATACTTTTCCGTTATCACTACAACTAGAGAACAAGAAGAAATGTTAAAAAAAAACTCTTCTGTTCTCGTCTTTTACTTTTCTTATATAAGACTCTTTTTGTACCAAAATAAAAAAGGAAATAGAATTTCTTTTTCCCTGTCTTTTCCTTGTTCTATTTTTTTTTTGTTCTTCCTTTCCAATCAGTTACTCCCACAACAGACATGGTTAAAGGGAATTAATTATGTTAATTGTATTAAAAACTAGGATTTCTACCTTAGTCCTCTTTTTTTTTTTTTCTAATTTATTCACATTCTTATTATTGAAATATGTTCATAGAATATATAATTTTTTTAAAAAACCTTTAAAAATAAGGATATTTTGAAAAAAATAAATTAATTATAACGGTAAATATTCAGAGTATAATACCTTTTCTGTTTGTTTGGATGGGGTAAAGGTTATGTATATGTAACCATTTTCAAACCGAGCTAATTGACACTATGTCACTATGCATTTAAAAATAATTAAATGAACAAAGTGAAATCCTACTATTTTACATAAGATAATTTTTATATTAAACAAAAGGGTAATTATTGAATTTGACAGGATTCACTTGTTAATTTATATATTTTTTTAATTAGACGATAAAACCAAGTAAAAGGTCAAGATCCCATAAAAAAATAATTACTATTGTAATACAAATTAGTAAAAGAGTAATATTATTTAGGTCTAATTTACTAATCTAATTATTCATAAATACTGAATTGACTGTAACCCCTAATATTTTATGTGGTGATATAATGATTTCAATTTTTAGAATTAGAAAATGATGAAAATTTATTTATTTTAGCATATGATTATAAATATATATATATATGTGTGTGTGTGTATGTGTGTATACAAATACATAATATTTAATGTGTCTGTGTCTTATTTAGAAAAAAAAATTCATGTCAATGTGTCCGTGTCATACATGTCAAAATGCCGTATCTATGTTTGCACTTCTTAGCTACTAACTATGACAAGCAGTCTATGTTGTCAAAGTGTGTTTCTCTTTTTTAGGGTTGAATTGGATTTTTCTTTTTGGCTGGAATATTCACTTTGGGATGTCCATTTTTGTTTTAAGGTGTGTGTTTTGGACATTATTTTTTGTTGTTTTTATTTAATAACTTAATCTTTCCTATATATCCTGCATAGAGAAAAATACATAAAAAAATACAATGAATTACTCTTATATCGTGTTTAGTGTGAGAGTTAAAGAAAAAATAGAAAATGAATAAAGAAGCTAAAATGGTAAAACAATTTCATTATCTCTCTCTTTTCTTTTTTTTGGTTGTTATTCCCTTCATCTTTCATTTCTCACTCCAAACGAGAGCAAAAAGTAGACATGTTAAAAATTGTTTCTTATGTCCTATTCTTTTATTTTCCTTGTATCTTCTCTTTTCATCAAAAATTAGGAAATATAATTTCTCTTTCCCGTATTCTTCTTCTTCTCCATTCTCCCTTTCTAGTCAGTTCCTCCCACAGCAAACATGATTAAAGGGAATCAATTAGTTCAATTTTATTATTTAGATATTGTTGATGATGTAGAAAATGAAGAAATGTTGATGATCTCTAAATGAGGTATGCTCTGTGTATGTGCTAAAGCATGTAAAGTGAAGGGGTTGGCTCCCATCACTACACGTGTTGTGGCATTTAATGTACCCACATGAGGTTGATAAGACAAAGCATATGATGAGGACATCAACTACTCAGTCAAATGGGCCTAGCCGAACTGACCAATGTATTCGACAAAGTAACGAAAGAGCTCAAGTTTTATTAAACCGAGCATATCAATGTGTTTCACAAGCATCAAAAGTGTTCGGCTCTCATTACGACCGAAATGTTTGAAACAGAAGATAAAAAGATAAATATAAGCCTTTAACTTAGGTATTTTGAATGAAAGAATCAACGAAATTGCAGATATTAGGAGGAATTGTTAGAGAAATATCAGCAACTTCCCAAATTGAATCGCTGAATTAAAGAAAGGTGTGTCACCTTGAATCAAAAATCACAAAAACCCTAAGGGGATGACTATCTATAAAAAAATAGAGGAAACCAAGGTGAAGGTATGCTGAACTCTCCTTGTCTTTCAACAATTGTTTCTAGCAGAACAAGAAGACTGAGAGATCAAGTTCGGAAAGATCCTTTATCAGAAATATCAAATTCAATCTTTAGTGGGAGGTATCATCGATTTTATCTCTTACATTTTTGGCATCGTCTGTGGGAAGATTTTCATCATTCGCAACGAAAAGCTACAATGTCAAGATTGAGAAGTGCAATTGGATCTCCTAGAGGCAATTTTTCCTTGGGAAATTCTGATCTAGTATCACTCCCATCTAGCAGCAATGCTAGATTACAAGCCAACAGAAGCCCATCTAGACCTCACGAAGAAGATTGAGGTATCTTCAGCGAGTTTCAAACCATCTAGAGATCAAAATCAGCAAATTGTAGGGCGTGGAGAATCCCTCCGTGCTGAGGGGGAGAACCACTCTTTGGCGAAGCTGGTCCAATCCTTGCAGGATAGGCTGGATGCACACGACAAATTATTTAATAAATCTTACGCTAGGGAAAGGGACATGATACCGGAGAATGAAAGTTGAAAGCCAAGTTGAAGGACTTGACCAGAAAAGAGAAGCGTGAGAGGGACAACTGACGAGAAAGTCCTGAGATAAAACATGACAGAACCAAGGATGCTAGGGATGATAACTACTAGCAGAAAAGACCTCGGGTTTCAGAAGAAGACTCATGGAAGCAATACATTACCAAGGAACTCAACAACTGCCTGAAAAAGCCAGGAAAGCGACAGGGGAATTCGAGAACAACACAGAGTCATCACCCTTCACTTCATGGATTGAAAAGGGGTGAATCCCGAGCAAGTTTATTGTCCCGAATTTTAGACTTTACAACGAAAATATCGACCTAGCCTTACACATCAGACATTACAGACAGTTGATGAAAGTTCACCGAAGGAACGAGCCACTACTTTGCACCATCTTCCTTAGCAGTCTTGGGGAGTCGGCCATAAAATGGTTTGACAGTTTGTCGAAGGGGTCGATAGATGGATGGTCGTAATTGGCCGAGTAGTTTACAACTCGGTTCATTACAAGTAATAAGCAACCAAAGGATGTTGGGGCTCTGTTGACGTTGAAGAAGAAGAATAATGAAACCCTGCGAGAGTACACTCATCGCTATTGAGAAACGATGAATGAAGTCGAAGGATGTAATCTCGAAATCGCAGTGGCATCCTTCAAAATCGGATTGCCAAAGGAGAACCCTCTGTACCAATCACTCACCAGAAGACTAGCCACTGACCTGGAAGAATTGATGGCAAGGATTGAAAAGTATGTCAAAGTCGACGACGACTTATCCAGAGATGTAGTTAAAGAAAATCATGGCAGAAGACAATTCAGTCGAGACAAGCATAACGAGCGGAGTCGCGAAGGCGGAAGAAAGAATGAGAAGGAGGGCTATCCCTAGAAGTCCCTTTTTCTTGGGGTAAATACACTTTTCAAGGATCCGATATACAAGATCCTGAAAGGCTCAGCCGTTCTTCAAGTGACCTAATAAGCTAACCGGAGACCCTTCGAAAAGCAATCCAAATTTTAGATGTTCATATCATCGGGATGTAGGTCACATGACGGAGAACTACCGGTCTTTAAAACAACATTTGGAAGAGTTGGTTTAGGCAAGACATCTCACTGAATACATCGAAGGTGGAGCAAGAACCGATGGTGGTAGAACCGACCCCAAAGAAGATCACAACACACCAGCTGGGGTGATTGATGTGATCCACGCTGCGACAAATCCGTAGATGTCTACAAACAACTTTGCTAGGACGTATATTCAGAAAGCTACTAAGGACAGAGAGGTCTATGAGTTGCGATTGACCCCGGAGGTTATGAACAAAAGAATTAAGGTGGAGACAGCCGCGGCCATCTGTTTCATCGAGTAGGATTTGGTCAGAGTTCATCAACCACACAACGACGCTCTAGTCGTTATGCTTCGAATTGCTAATTACGATGTGAGAAGAGTTTTGATTGATCTAGGGAGTTCCTCTAAGACCATGTACATGGATCTCTTCGAGAAACTCAGTCTGAAGAAGGAAGATCTTAAGTCCTCAAATACTGCACTTATTGGATTTAGTGGTAAAACAGTTCTTCCTAGGGGGAAGATCACTCTGCCTATAAAGACTAAACCAGTTTGTATCATAACCAAGTTCTTGGTAATGGATACGGTATCGGCTTACAATGCCATAATGGGGCGGTCCTAGCTACACAAGATGAAGGCGGTACCATCAACGTACCACTGGATGCTGAGGTTCCCTTCATCCGAAGGGATAATGAACATCCGAGGAGACCAGGTCAGTTCCAGAACTTGTTTACTGGCCTCGGTTAAATCCAAGGACGGAGCAGAGATTCGAGAAAGGGATTCGCTAGCCGCGAAAATGAAATAGCAATCAACACATGACGGCTCGGTCATTTCTACCAACCGAGCTGTCACAAAAAGCTCTAAAGTACCTTTAGGCACAGAAAAAGAAGTTACTGATCGAACAGTCGAAGACTTGGCTAAAGTACCTTTAGGCAAGGACGAAGATCAGGGGAAGTATTTTTTGTTGGGAACGGATCTTATCCCCGAGCAGAAAAAAGAGCTTGTCACTTTACTGAGAGAATATGACGATGTTTTTGTGTGGAGCACGAGTGACATGCCCCGGCGTACCATCTGAACTGGCATGCCACCACTTAAACGTTGACCCTAGCTTTAAGCCAGTTAAGCAAAAGCTTAGGAAGTCGGCCCCTCAGAATCAGAATGCAGTAAAAGAGGAAGTGGCAGGATTACTTGAGTCCCAAACAATTAGGGATGCACAATATCCGACCTAGCTGTCAAACATTGTGGTTTTAGAAAAGAAGAACGAAAAATAGAGAGTCTGTGTTGACTTCACCGACCTTAAAAAGGCCTGTCCTAAAGACAGCTTCCCCTACCTAAGATAGTTCAACTTGTCGATGCAACTATCAAGCATGAGCAAATGAGCTTCTTGGATGCTTACAGAGGATACCATCAGATTCCTCTTGTCGAGGAGGATCAAGAAAATACAGCCTTTATAACACCTGAGGGGACATACTATTACAGGGTGATGCCCTTCGGGGGTTGAAGAATGTAGGAGCGACATATCAAAGGTTGGTCATCAAGATGTTTTCGCACATGATAGACAGTACTATAGAGGTCTATATCGAAGACATGGTGGTGAAGAGTCGAAGGGTCACTAGTCACTACTCTGACCTAAGAAACACATCCGATATTCTGCAAAGGTACAAGATGAAATTAAACGCTTCAAAGTGTGCATTTGGGGTTGGATCGGGTAAATTTCTTAGATTTCCGGTTACACACCGAGGTATAGAGGTGAACCCCAATTAGGTGAAGGCGATTGTAGAATTACAGTCACCTTGGACAAAAAGGAAGTACAGAGGCTAACAGGGATGACAACTGCGCTCCAAAGGTTCATATCCTGAGCATTACACAAGTGTCGACCTTTCTTCCAATCAATCAAAGAAAGGAAGAGGGAACTTTGGAGTCAAGAGTGCGAGGAGGCATTTTTAAACCTAAAAGCATACTTGGCCTCCCCACAAATCCTTTCAACCCCATTGCCCAAGGAAAGACTTTTTCTCTACCTAACAGTATCAGAACACGCAGTGAGTGGAGCTTTGATGAGGAATGATTGTGAAAAGCTGAAACATGTTTATTATGTGAGCAAGATGCTCTTAGATACAGAATCAAGGTATACTTCATTGGAGAAGCTCGCACTCGCGTTGGTCAGCTCGACTAGGAAGCTTCGACATTACTTTCAGGCTCACCAAATCGCAGTGCTTACCGACCAGTCTCTAAAGTCAGTCTTTTAGAAAGTCGACCTATCTGGACGTGTTGCTAAATAAGCTGTCAAGCTCAGGGAGTTCGATGGGGTGTTCAAACCGAGGAAGACAATCAAAGGCTAGGTAGTGGTAGACTTCATTGCAAAATTTCAACCTAAAAATAGCTCGAAGAAGAACTAATAGTTTGATAGTCAAAAACCAGAGCCCAACAGAGGTTGGGTCCTATATGTTGATGGCTCTTCAAATCAAAAGGGGGCCGACATCGGCCTCATTATAGTAAGTCCATATGGTTGTATTTTAGAGAAATCCATCAGGCTTGATTTTCAGGCCTCGAACAACGAAGCTGAGTATGAAGCTTTGATAGCTGGAGTAAGGCTAGCAACCGAACTGGGGGCAATGAAACTCCAAATATTCTCTGATTCACAACTGGTGGTGAATTAGATAATTGGGGAGTATGCGGCAAAGGATGAAAGAATGATGACATATCACGCCATTGCAAAAAAATGAACTATGCAAAATACCAGAATACTCGATCTAGCAGGTCGAAAGAGCAAAGAACTCGCATGTTAATGTTTTAGCTTCACTGGCCTCGGCCATTGACCAAGAAACTGAAAGACCTCTTACCATTGAGTTCTAATCCGAGCCTAGTATTCTGACGACCAGATCTGATAAAATCTTATGCAACAAAACCGAGCCAAGCTGGATGGATTCAATCATTGGCTTCTTGAAGAGTGGTGACCTACCCAAAGATAAGAAAGAAACTCATAAGCTACGTCTGAAAGCGGACAGATTCTGGTTATCTCCAAGAGACGAGCTCTACCGACGCTCATTTGGAGGCCCGTATTTGAAATGTGTACACCCGAAGATAGTTCCTAATTTTTTAACCGAAATAAACGAAGGAGGTTACGGAGCTCATACAGGTGGAAGATATCTGGCTCATTGTGCTATCTCTCAAGGATTTTGGTGGGCGTACATGCAAAAGGATGCTCAACAATTTATTAGGTGGTGTGAAAAATGTCAGAAATTCTCATCGATACCGAGAAAACCACCCTAGAAGTTGTTTCCATTGGCGAGCCCGTGGCCATTCACACAATAGGGGTTAGACATTGTAGGTCCTTTACCTTAGACTGTTGGCAATAAGAAGTACCTTCTAGTTGCAACAGATTATTTCACTAAGTGGGTGGAAGTCAAGCCCCTAGCCAACATCAGAGATACTGATACAAGGAAGTTCGTCTGGAAGAACATCATCACCAGGTTCGGTATTCCACACTCTCTTGTTTCTGACAACGGTACGCAGTTCGATAGTGGTCCCTTCAAAGCTTTTTGTCAACGGTACGAAATTCGGAACCACTATTCCACCCTAGCTTACCCTCATAGTAATGGACAAACAGAATCTCCAACAAGACAATCTTGGATGGAATCAAGAAAATGCTAAAGGGAGATGGGTAGATGAGTTGCCAAATGTTATGTGGACGTACCAAACCACACCTTGGTGCTCAACTAGGGAAACCCCCTTTGCCCTAGCTTAGGGGATGGAAGTAGTAATTTCATTGGAGATCGGCTTACCCACCCTGAGAACCAAGTTGGTCGAGAGCAACAGTAACAAGGTCGTCATCATCCGAGATCTTAATCTAGCAGAAGAGAAAAGAGAACAAGCGGCTATAAGAATGATTGATTATCGACATCAGATGTCTCAAGCTTATAACAAGAAAGTTAACCCTCGGTCTTTCTCACTTGGAGACCTAGTCCTTAGACGTATACTGGGATCAGCTAAGAACTCAACCCATGAAAAGCTTGAAGCAAACTGGGAAGGTCCATACATAATAGCCCGAGTAGGGGGGCAGCGGGTACTATGATCTTGAGACCATGGACTGAAGGGCAGTACCACGCCCTGGAACATTGCTAACCTTAGAAATTTTTATTTTTAAAAAGTACATTTTAAATAGAACCCTCTGAAGTACCTTCAGAAACTTAAAGGTGCCCCTTAAGAGATGATAAGTGATCAGAAAATGTACCGAACTGAATTTATTAATAAAATTTTTCTAAGATTCTTGCTTCACATTATATACATCCTACAGTTAAGGTAGGGAGGCAAAAAATCCTGATAGAAGTTGTATCTTAAATCTGGTGTAGCCACCCGATCTAATTCAGGCCCTCAGTTAGGCATGACGATGTAAGCTGGCTAGGGATGTATTTGAGTCCAATCAGATTGGTGGGTCGGTGCGGAGTAGAAAACTCTCTTAGATACCCAATGGGACTAAGAGTAACTTTACTGTGGGACCGAGCACTTGGAAGAAAGGCAGAGCAGGGCCATAACTTTAGGAGCCATCAAATTTTTTCTAAGTATAAAAGGTCCTATTGAGGGACCGAGCTCTTTGAAGAAAGGTTGAGTAGGGCCATAACTCAAGAGCTATCAATTTTCTAAGTATAAAAGGTCTCTATTGAGGGATCGAGCTCTTTGAAGAAAAGCCAAGTAGGGTCATAACTCAAGAGCTATCAAAAATTTTCTAAGTGTAAAAAATCCCTATTGGGGACCAAGCTCTTTGAAGAAAGGCCAAGTAGGGCCATAACTCAAGAGCTATCAAAATTTCTAAGTATAAAAGGTCTCTATTGAGGGACCAAGCTCTTTAAAGATAGGCTGAGCAGGGCCATAATTTCAGGAGCCATCAAATTTTCTAAGTATAAGAGGTCTCTATTGAGGACCGCGCTCTTTAAAGAAAGACCGGGCAGGGCCATAACTCAAGAGTTATCAATTTTCTAAGTATAAAAGGTCCCTATTGAGAGATTGAGCTTTTGAAGAAAGGGCGAGCAGGGTCATAACTCAAGAGCTATCAAAATTTTTTTAAGTGTAAAAGATCCCTATTGAGGGACTGAGTTCTTTGAAGAAAGGCCGAGCAAGACCATAACTCAAGAGCTATCAAAATTTTCTAAGTATAAAAGGTCTTTATCGAGGGACCGAGCTCTTTGAAGATAGGTCGAGCAGGGTCATAACTTCAAGAGCCATCAAATATTTTTAAGTATAAGAGGTCCCTATTGAGGGACCGAGCTCATTCAAGAAGGGCCAAGCAAGGGCCCTAACTTCAATAACTATCTAAATTTTTTCTAAGAATACACGGTTCCTATTAAGAGACCGAACCTATGAGAAAGGGCTGAATAAAAAGACTTAGACTTCAAAAGTCATGTTTTTTCAAGCATACAGTGAAGTATAGAAACAGAAAGGCCAAAATGTGTTTTGCATTCATGCTTCAAATTTTTTTTTTAAAGATCATTGAACGTTTACATCAGAAGTTGCAAAAAGGAAAATCTCTTAGGTATCTCAGGAGGCTGGAGGCTGTGAAGAACTTGGAAGAGAGTGCCTTGAAAAGAGCTCAGAAGAAGTTGGAACCCTGTAGCAGTTAGAGCAGCACGTCAGCCCTTACTGAAATACACTTCTCGGAGTGGGGGATCTGCAAGGCAAGGTCATTTTCTGTCTTCTCGATTCCTTCATCATAAGTAGCATTTTCTTTCTCTTTTGCTTCAGACTTATACTGATCAAATTCCTCAAGGAGAGTGGAATAGTCAATTTGGGATTGAGAAAGCTCTACAATGGCTTCATGCTCAGACTCCTTCAAATTTTCAACCTCTAAAGAAAGCTTCTGGTTTCTCCTCGGTCAGGCTTTGATTTTGAGCCTGTAGAACCTTAAATTCTTCGCAGAGTTTAACATACTCTTCATCCACACTCTCTTTTTTGG
>CAUOFW020003496.1:0-36850 GCA_963454935.2 Ilex paraguariensis
ACAAATGGCAAAGGAAGAATAGATGCGTGGTTGTTTTCTGGATATTGCTGGCATATGGGGCAAAGGATGTCTGGTATAGAAAATCTGCTTGCTAGTAAAGTTTTAGTTGGGAGACACTCTGTAGTTAATCTCCAAATGAATATTTTTGTGTCTTTCATGAATAAAAGCCTGTCATAATCTCTTCCAATCGTTTTTTGCTAGGTAGTGACTTTGTGAATCTTGTACAGCTTTATAAGATTTGTAGGCAGACTTGCAGTCAAAATTCCCATTCCTGTTCGATATCCACAATAGCTTGTCTTTCCTCTGAAAGGTTGGGATATGAATTCTTAGTATAACATGAATGGTTTCTTGATTGAACAATGAGGATAAGAGAGTTATGTTCCAGCTGTTGGTGTCCTGGTCAATTAGTTCAGATACAAGGCTGGGAAGATTCTCTGATTCCTGTTGAAGATGGACTTTGAATGTTGGCAGATTAGGAACCCAAGGTTCTGTCCAAATATTTATTGATTGACCATTCCCCATCATATAGCAGGCACCTTGCTCGATGATTGGTCTACACTCCAAAATTTGTTTCCAGATTTGAGAATCTTGTGGTTATTTACTGGTGTAAAAGAAAGAGCTTCTAGAGCAGTATTTCCTGCTCAACTGACTGGTCCATAGCTTGTTTGGGTTGGAAACCAATTGTCATCCTAGCTTGGACATTAAAGCTTTATTCATATCAGAAGTTCTTCTGAAACCTAAGCCTCCAAATTCCTTAGGTGTGCATAATGAGTTCCAAGATTTCAATGTTAGTGTATGTTTGTCCTCAATATGACCCCACCAAAAGTTCTTGATTGTTCTATCCATATTGCTGCAGAGGTGTTGTGGCAATAGGAAGGATTGCATGGCATAGATTGGCATTGCCAAAGCTGTTGACTCTATTAAAGTTGTTCTCCCTACATAGGAGAGTAATTTGGATTTCCAACCCTGCAGCTTCATCTCAAGCTTTTGTAAGATTAGTTGGAATGATCTTCTGGACCTCTTTATGAAAAGAGGCAGTCCTAGGTAAGTAGCTTCCAAAGATCCTTTTTTGATCCTAAAATCTGTTTGATGGGCCTGATCAGGGAGTGCTGGGCGTTTGGGCTGTAGTGCACTCTGAATTTCTCATAGTTTATCTACTGCCCAGACCATTGAGCAAATGTAGAGAGATAATTTTTGATAGTTGCAGTATCTTTCTTGGTGGTTCTTGCAAAAATGAGGAGGTCATCTGCAAAAATTAGATGACTGATAGGTTCGCAGCTTCTTGAGATTTTGATGCCTTTGAGATTTCCCAGTAATGCTTCCTTGTGAATTAATCTAGAAAGAATTTTAGTGCAAATGACAAACAGTGAGGGTGAAAGAGGATCTCCCTATCTAAGACCTCTTTGGGCATGGAAGTTTCTGAGGGGTCCCCTATTGATCAGGACTGAGAATGAAGCTATGGAGATACATTGTTTAATCATATTGATAAATTGGTCAGGAAAACCAAGAAGCTTAAGAACTTGCAGAAGGAAAGACCATTCAACTTTATCTAAGGCTTTGGCAATATCAATCTTTAACATCATTAGAGCACCTTTCCCTTTTTTCTTTTTGAATTGATGAACTATTTCTTGAGCCAAAATGGTGTTCTCTACAAATACCTCTACCTTGAATAAATGCAGTTTGGTTTGGAGAGACGATTTGGTCTAACAGAGGTCTGATCCTATTGGCAAGGATTTTGGAAATGATCTTATAAACAACATTACACAGACTAATTGGCCTATACTAATTAACTGTGTTGGCCTTTGTGGATTTGGGAATGAGACAAATATTGGTTCTATCAATTTCAGACAGCATGTGTCCTCCAACAAAGAAGGACTTGACCATATCAAATAAATCCCCTCCTATGGTATGCCAATATGTCTAGTAAAATATGGCAGACATGCCATCGGGACCAAGGGCTTTGGTTGGAGGCATTGGCAAAGAGAGTTGCTTTAATTTCTTCTGGTGAGGGTATGACACAAAGATCCAGATGTTGCTCAGGAGTGATTATGGGTGCTATGAGGTCATCTAAGTGCTAGGGAAAGTGAGGATTAGATGTTGTGAAAAGTGTTTGAAATTACTACAGGAATTGGTTACCAATAAACTCCTTCTCTGTGATCCATGTTCAAGCAATCGATTGAGTTCCATCTACCTCTGATGACCGTGGTGGTGTGAAAGAATTTGGTATGGGCATTTCCTTCTTTCATCCATTGGATTCTTGAATTTTGCTTCCACATCTCCTCCTCCCTTCTGAGATGTTCATTAAGATCATGCTGCAAGATTTTCTCCTCCACTATATTGTCTTCAGTTGGTTCAGCTTGTTGTAGATAATCAATTCTGCTCCTTAGTGTCTTTGCCTTATGGATACAGTTTCCAAATACTTCCCTATTCCAATGCTTTAATGCTTGTTTAGTAGCTTGTAGCTTCTTGCAAAACTTGTATGCTACTAATCCTCTTCTATTAGTCTTCCATGATCCTTTGACCACATGGTGACTACTAGGGTCCCTTATCCGCATCTTCTCAAATTTAAAAGGTTTGTGAAAGGTTTTAGGGATTCCAGATGTGTTCAGGAGGAGGGGGGAATGGTCAGAAGAAATAGATGGCATATGTCTAATGGCGGAATGTGGAAATAACATTCTCCAGTCAAGTGTGACTAGTCCTCTGTCCAATCTTTCCTTGATGTTTGCAAGACCTTGACGTTTATTGGACCAGGTGAAAAGGTTGTCGTGATAGCCAATGTCAACAAGTCCTTTGTCATTAATGAAAGAACCAAAGCCACCATTTGATGGGGATGCAAATGATTTACCCTTTTTTTTCTCCTCTTGAGATATCACATTGTTGAAGTCTCCTATAAACATACTTGGTCATGGGCTATTCATGAGTATTTGATTCA
Organism: Ilex paraguariensis; assembly: GCA_963454935.2. Taxonomy (NCBI): domain Eukaryota; kingdom Viridiplantae; phylum Streptophyta; class Magnoliopsida; order Aquifoliales; family Aquifoliaceae; genus Ilex; species Ilex paraguariensis. The sequence goes on from CAUOFW020003496.1 coordinate 2,933, forward strand.
TTGAGTCCCAGAGAGCAGGCTGAATTCTTTTGTTTGCTAGAGCATAAATGCAAGTAAGCAACCAACTTGAGTCTGGAGGGTCCAAAGTAATCACATATGATATGATGCTCTGGTTTGCAAGCAATACTTCAATCGCAACGCCTTTCCTCCAACACAAACATATTCCACCAGACAGTCTTTTAGCACTTTGTATCTCAAAGTTGTGGAATCCAAGGGTAAACAAAGTTTTTTTGGTTTTTTCTGAAGGAATTTTAGTTTTTGAAAGGAAGATGAAGTCTGGGTGATACTCCTTTATTTGAGCCTTCAAATGGCGAATTGTCGAGGCATGGCCCAGCCCTCGATAATTCCATATGTATCCTATCATGGTGAGGGTGGGAGCATGGTCAGACCCGCCTTCCTTAGCCATTGAAATGGTTTCCTCTGTAACAAGAACTTAGGTCTCTCCATGGATAGTTGTGCTGAAGTGCGTTGTTTCCTTGATGGTTCTCTCGCATTTGAACTTCTTGTAAGGTTTCCTTTGAAGTTGGTGGGTGGGGTGAATGGGTGAGTTTTGATGTTTATCAATTTTGACTTGGTCATTGGGTTTATTTGTTTCAGAGAGCCGATGAATATCTGTGGGCAGAGTTATCCAAGCATCAATGGAATGAGGTTTAACTTCAACTGGATTTGGACCCTTTGTTGGTATTGATAATCTAACAATTATACAATCATCTTTCCTATAGAATTTTGGTGGTCAGATATGGATTCCATATTCGAGAGCATTCCTTTTAAGTGAGAGGCGTGTGAAGATTATGGCCATGCATTCATCAAAAAAGGTACCTAGGTGAGGTTGTAGTGGTGTTTCTTGGCTTATGGTAAGGGATGAACTTGATTTTTCCTTCATTGGACTGTGTAGAGAAATGAGAGCTGGGACTTGAGAGTTATTGTTTAAAGCAAGTGATGAGGTGCTGCTTTCCTGCGTTGTTTTGTGCAGAGGGACAAGTTCCAGGCAAGGAGGGGTTTTGGAGAGATCAACTGAGCTTTGGTTTTTATTTTTGGGTATGAGTGTTATGGCCATTAGGTTACTGGGCATTGTTTGGGTTTTTGTGTCATTGGGTTTGACTGGTTCTGGGTTTTGGGGTGGGCTACCTATTGAGCTATGGTCATTATTAATTAGTGTGGTGGATGGGTTGATTCTTTCTTGGATGTAATGTGGGCCAGTTTTGGATAGGTTAGGGTTAGTTAGTTGTGTGATGTAAGTGGACTGTGGTGAGGGGGTTAGGGTTGGGGAAGGCATTGTGTCTCTTGAGGTGGTGTGGTAGGTAAGAGAAGAAGATTTTGTTGAAGAGTTTGTTATCAAGGGATCCAATGGGTACGTACCACGTGGCGATTCCTCTGTAGGTTGTGATTCTGGACGTGAGTGCGCCGACTTTGCCACAGGTGTTCCATTCGTTGTACACGTGCCAGAATATGTTTGTTGTTCATTTTTCGATGCTAGTGACGAGAAGGTTGGTTCATGCGCCACTACTGCAAATAAAATTACTGGTTCACGAGCCTCCAATTCTGGCCATGATTGTGGGTTTTCCAATGAAAGTTGTGAGGTTGATGACGCTCCTGGATTTGCTCGAAGCTGGGGACCATATTCCTTAGATTGATTGATTGCTGGTTTGTGGTTGCAAATGCTTCTTTCATGTCCTATCCTCCCACATAAATAGCAAAAATCCCCTAATCGTTCATACTTTAGAAGTATGAGTTTTTTCCTTCCATGGTTGGGCATCCAAAAGTGGGTTCTAAGAGGTTGTGTGAGATCGATGGTAACATGGGTACAAATATACCCTTTCCACACTGTTCCTTGGTGCATCTATTGAGGAGAGAGAGCTGGAGTGCCTAGTGCTTAGGCTATCTTGAAGGCATTTCCAAGCGTGATTAGATCAGGGGATAATCCATGTGCTTGTATCCAAAAGGCTGTAGAATTGAATTCCAAATCCGAAATGGATCAATTCCCAGTCCACGGTAGAATTACCATCAGCTGGCCTTTAACTGTCCAAGGGCTCATACGGATTACCTTTTGTTTGAGATCCTTGTTCTTGAAGATGAAGATGTAAGTGTCTACTTTGCCATCCTGGATGCTCATTTGTTCCCCTATATTCTAGGCTTTGGAGAGTGTTTCCTTCACCACATTCCAATTGATGTTTTTGGACGAGAAGATTTTTCCTATGAGGCAAGCATTCTGTACAAAGTCTTTGGTATTCACATCAGATTCTAATGGGATGAGAAGCGATTGCAAGTGGGAAGGCTGATTTTCTATTTGTGAGGAGTATCTGTGATTAGTCCAGCTGAATAGAGTGGGATGAGGTGATGAGTGTTGGTTGGGTGAGTAGAAACATGGTCAACCTATGAGGAACATGGAGAAAATGTAGAAGAAGAATGTGTTGTGGTGACTGTGGAGAAGTATGGTGAGTAATAATGTTTCAACCACTGGTGTATTGTTCCATGGATAGCAGTTAGAAGAGGAACAATGGATAGATGGGACAGTGGGAAAGAGAGGCAGTGTCTGTGGGTTTTGTGGAGGCCCTTATGGAGGGGAGGGAGGTGGGAATAAGCAGATTGTTGAGAAACAATAAGTGGAGGTAGTAGAGTTTGATGTCCAGAGGCGGTGAGTATGGAACTCAGGGAAAAACACCATGGAAGGAGAGGGAGGTGGCTCTACGCAGAGAGAGCGGTTGTCACCCATTGACCATATATATATATATATATATACACACACACACGTATATACGAATTTATATATATACTTGTTGCTAAATCTCTTATCTAAATTTTGAATTATCTTTAATGCACCTTGATTTATGCATTTTTTTTTTTTGAAAAGTGATTTTGTTTTTAAATTATATTTAATGCACCTTAATTCAAGGGTTTTTTTTTTTTGAAAAATTATTTTATTTTCAATAATTTAATATCCGAATAATGTAATAGTGTAACAAAGATAGTGTAACAAAAACAGTGTTCAGCAGTTTTGTGTATGTGATAACAAATTCAAAACGAAAAATGTACTATTTTGAATGAAATTATACGAAACTATATATTTGACAAAATGTAATAGTACAATATTTTACGTAAATAGCTTGTTACACTGTTTATTGTTACACTATTACACTATTCAGATATTAAATTAATTTGAAAATAAAACCACTTTTCAAAAAAAAAAAAAATCATGAATCAAGGTATATTAAAAGATAATTCAAAATTTAGATAAGAGATTTAACAACAAGTATATACATACATACATACATAAGTATTTATATATGTGTGTGTGTATATATATATATAATGTATGAATCATATATATATAACGCATGAATCAATGTGCATTAAAATATAAATTATATACATATACGTTTTTATATATACATGAATACAAATTTTGAAATTCAAACAAGTATATAGATACGTATTTATATATATACACATGTTTATATATACATAAATACATATATGTATTAAAATTATCCCATAAAACTAAGAAATGTTTAATGCACCACTTTTCAAAGAAAAATGGTACATTAAATACACATGGATTAATGAAGGGAAAAAATGTCACAAAAAATCAGTAAAATTCAAATAATGTACTTAGACACAAATAAGTATCAAAATTAAGGACTTAATTACCTAAAATTTTTTCTATATACTTTTTTACAATTAAGTCTAATTTAGTGTATCTTCTTCCAATTTTCCTTTGATGGGGGTAAATAGGATGAGGTAATGCTGGATCAGGATACTAGCCCAGCCCAGCCCGACCTGCCCCGACTCATTGAAAACGCTAATGTGGAGCTGTTTGTATAACAAAGGAATTCATTACGGCCTGTGAGGTTAACCACATATATATTAACTCTTGGCTGATCATAATTAAAGGGCCCAATCCCATGATATGGTTTTGCCTTTGACATTGATTTTAAAAGTTGCAACTGTCACTATCATTTTTTGCGACAAACATTGTGTAGACATAACAGTGATTTATAGAGACAAATCAACTTTTTCCAATAGAATAGAGGAAAAACAATATAATTTATCTTTAGAATCAAGGATTTCCAAGTAGAAGTGGTAATGGGGCAGCTAAAGGGATCAGTGATCGACCAAAGAGGTGTAAAGACACAACAGTGATTTACATAGCAGAGGAAAAAGAACCAGACACAAATATTTCTGTCTACTCTCTTACATAACGAGCAAATACCAAAATATTAATTTTGAAAAAAATGCTAATCTACCTATCCATCTTCTCAAGTTTGTGGTTTCCATATACCCCTTGATGAAGAAGAGTGTGTTATCTTTACAACTTTCTGTTTGGGTTTCTTTTGCTTTCTATGGACATATTGTTGAGGACTGCTATCTACTCTCACTACATCAACTTTCACTATGTGATGATCAGAAGTCCCTTTTGAAGAGTAAACTGAGTATGAGCCGGGGATGAACTTGTACTGTGAATCTGATGATGCCAATATGTAATCTACCCGAGTCCCATACTTGCATGTCCCCTGCACACCTGCGTTACAGACCAGTTCCAAGTCATTTTCAAGAGAACAAAAACAAAATTTAGTTTATTATTATGCTAATTTTAGGCAGAAAGCACAGGTTTCATACTTTGTCCTTTGGCGATCATGACTACAGACTCACATTCCCCTGCATAATCCTTACCATCTGTGTATTTTTGACTCTTTAAATATTTCATCACCTCAGCCTTTGGTGTGGGCTTTCCCATCTCTTCATAATACTGAGACATAAATATGAACAACCCCCAGATGATAAGTATGTGCTATTCTATGGCTGATTCCGCAATGAACTTTACATTTACCTTTACAATGTCTGTCCATCTTTCTAATGAATAATCTGTTTCGTCAAGGGAATTGAGACCGCCAGCCAAAATGTGAGGCCCATTACTGGATTGCATTATTGCATTTATTTGCTTCATTCTCCAGTTCTCATCTAGATGATCAAGGTGGGTGCAGTTGAAATTGACTTCTCCTACCTGGGGAACATCAATTGTGGCCCTCAGAACATTCCTGCATCCCATGGTAAACACAAGGAGATTGGGATATCTTATGTTTGAGCAACATTTTGTGGTTCTATCAAAATGTAATTTGTTCATTGTGAGCTTATAATTTGAACGAACAACTCAATTTAAGCTAAAATTCTAGCAATTATTCTGCTTTTGAACTTCTCACACACAAGATTTCGGAAATTAGTCTTTAACTAATGTCATTAAAATACAGAGAGTTGTCAGAAATAGTTACAGTAAAATGGAATAAAAGTATCTTGCTTGCATTACGAAATGATCAATTTTCATAGAAACAGAAAATGGGTGTAATGGACAGACCTCATTTATGTCGCATGATGTTACTCACTCGACTTTGATGATTTTTATATCCACTGTCTATAATCTATACAAGATCAACCAGTAATGAAGTTTCTATATTTTCTTCTGAACTATAGTTAATACCTTTAGCAACAAACCCCGATAATCAGATTCAGTAAATTACCTTACCCTGGATCCATCCGCAAAATATAGGAACAGAATTGAAACACAGAATTTTCAGCAATTGAATAAAATTGAATTCAAAGATGGTATGTCAAAATTGTCAAATAACTTACTGACTCACACACATACACACAGAATATGGTAAGTTCAAGGACTGTTCCATTACATAGAGAGTCTGGACGTCAACTTCCTTGATGAATATATTGAAACCAATTTCAAAATTCTGGTAAAAAAATTTGGGATCTTAATGAGGGGATTATTTACCATAAGGAATCACAAGAACCGAAATGATAACATTAGAAAGAGCGAAGAAATAGGTGGACTTTCAGTTCTGCCACAAAGTACACATCATATCTTGGCAGGCCCACTTTTGACAAAGGAAAAACCAAAGCACTTTCACAGGCTGTAGGAGACAAATTGAGCTTCATGTTAATAATTAATATACCACACAAGAATTACCAGATGGGAAGAATATCTCCAGAAAATTCGAAAAAATTCTGTTATTAGGTAGAGAAATTTGGATTTGGGAAAATACTTGTCATATGTAAGTATGACAATCTCATTTCAAGCTTTGCAAAAAATCTTTTAGACTTTCTAAAAGGTTTCAAGAATAATTCTGAAATAGTTCCACAGATTAAAAAGTGATAAATTAATGGATTTTTCGAGAAAGTGATCAGCCATTTTCTGAGATTTATTGTAATTTGTCTCGTTAGCTAAAAACTCAGCATTGAAACAGAGGAAAAACAGAGGAATATGTTTTAACTAAAAAGTTTTATGGGTGAAGACATTGTCAAAACCTGAAATCAGTGTTGTCAACAATCTTCTGAACCTTCCACCTCTTAATCGGCCACTTTGACAAGATGGCGTTGCCATACTCCGGAGCCCAACTCTCTGCAAACACATAATTCATCCCCAGAGCAGCAGCCAAATCAGATAAAGGCTTCATAGCTTTCTCTTCCTCTGCCTTCACATCTTGCAAAGCCAGTATATCAGCATCAATCTCTATCAACACTTCAAGAACTGTTCTACTACTTCTATAGCTCTGATCATCTGTACAATTACTACTACTTGAGGGCACACTCGTTATGGATCTCAATGGAGCTTTTCCTTTTAGAATTTTTCTACTCATGCTGTTACTTGATGAACCCTCTTTTCCATCTTCAACAAAACTTAACTGTCCGTTTCGCTTCAGAGATATCTCATTATCTGGTAAATTGATCGAAACCCGTAACTTCGATTTAACAAACTTCTGTTGTTTTGAAAGATTGTCTGAAGTGTCTGCGGAACTGGGATGCAAAGGAGACTGCTTTAGAATACTCTTCGGACGATCATTCATTGATTTTGCTCTCAATGAGTGCATGGCCTGTGTATAATCTTCATCTCCATAGCCAAAAGTTGATGACTTCTCAGTCTTGGGAACTACAGGAGCCATAGAGAAGAGGGCAGCATTAAACGTAGCCATACGAATCGGTTTTTCTGATTTGCAACAACACAATTCACCATTTGGATGAATCGCCGCCGAACCATTAACTTTGGTTTGACTTTTTGAGTCATTGGAATTGGATTTTCCAAACTTTTTGATGATAATCTTGGGCTTGGGACGGCGGCGAATCGACCACCGGAGTCTAGAGCAGAGGCGTTTTAGCTTTCTGTTGAGTAAAGTAAGCATTGGAGAAATGTTGTGTTCAGCAAAATTGGCATGAATGGTGAGTTTTTCGAATGTAAAGATTTAAGGATTTAGATTGCTGTTATAGATTATGAATTGTAGGAGTCTTCTGGAGAAATGGGTTGGCGACACTTGGCAGGCAACCAGGGCTTCAATCACTTCTTACTTCTCGATCTTACCCTTCTCCAAAAAAAAAAAAAATTATTTGAATTTAATTTAGGGATTTAATTTTTTTTTTTTGTTGTTGATTGAGAGTGTGAACTTGTGCGATGTACGAATTTATACTTTTCTCCCACTGAACTTTGTTTATCTCACTCCATCCTGAAATTTTTCCCATCATTAGTTTGTTATCTAAATCGAGACCCACGAGATAGCAGAGGCAAAAGTTGAGATATTTATCTAAAATGAGTTTAAAAAAGTGAGCTTGCAATAAAGTAAAATGTGAGAAGAAGAGGCCATATAGATGGAATAGAGAGGGAATGCCTCCAAATTCTCTCCCACTTAATTTATTTATTATATAATATAGTATATTATAATTCATAATTAATTCAATGACTATATTAAATTAAATCTCTATCAAGATATAGAAGAATTTTTTGTCTTTCATACAGAGAACAGTGTGTGTGTGTGTGAGAGAGAGAGAGAGAGAGAGAGTAGCTAACTGCCCCGAGAGGAATTGGAGGTGGGGTAGGGTGTTTATTGGACAGTAGAGAAATGTCTTTTACTATAAAGCAACAACAACTCCCCTATCCAAATCTTTTACCCATAAAAAAGAAGAAAAATACGAAAGAAAAAACAATTTCCTAATCCAGTCAATTCAAGAAGGATTCTTGTTTGGAGCGCCATGTCACCAAAAACACGGCGTACAAAACTCCAATGCATCCCATAAGGTGCACTCCACGCAGCTAGAAAAATATTCTTTTAACTTTTCGATGAAAATATCATATAACTTAATAAATCCCACTGAAATTCAAAATATTCTTAAATAAAATAAATTACTATAAATATAGATTTAGAACTTAGCCCAAGGGGAGCCTAGCCCAAAAAAGTCAAATTTTCTTTTCACTAAAAAAATTTAAGCTGAGAGAAGAGAAAATCTATCTTTCTTCCTTTTTCTATATTATTTTCACTATAGTTAATTGTCATCGTCATATGTTAAATTGTTGATATATATTGATGGGTACAAGTTGACCACAACCCACCACCATTACCATCACCATCACCATCACCATCACGAGAGTATAACGAAAAGTCCAATACCATATATATGATGTAATATAAAATAAAATAAATTTTAATAAATTCATTCAATAATCTTAAATAAACTCATTCAACGGTCACCAATATTCCTCTCAAAATTATTGACATTACACTATATCTTTAAATACGAGTTACCCTTATTAATTAAATAACCTGACCTCCATTATATTTATCAAAAAAAAAAATAATTTAATACAAAATAGGAAAAGAAATGACACATTATATTGAATGCATGTCATGTTTAAGTTGCATCGCATAAAAATTTATATTGTCAATATACGTACCACCTATTTATAAATTTATATGATTACACTTGGATCGCTTATAATTAAACTCGCGACAATTAATTTTCTCAACGAATTTAGTCGATCATAATTCAAATCTATTAAAACTAAATTTATATTTGATAACTCCATGCCAATTTATTAAAACGAAATTTATATTGGAATATTAAGAATAGTATTAACAATAATAATACTAGCCGGCCAATTAAGCAAGAGTAAATAATGGGTGTAACATAAAACCAAATAACTATTATCACTTAATGTTATCATTTTGTAATAAACTAATAAGTGGATAAGGTCAAATCCAACTTGGTAGTTATTTTCATACATGGGGTGATTATCAAATGAGATAAAAGGGTGATTACTAAAATATATAAGATTTATTTATTAAGGAGGACCGCTGTCCCTATGGTAGAATCTCTAATGTAGAGTTTTATTCCAGAGGGGCACTTATGTAAATTCAAGAAAGAGAAGAGCACATAATCTTTATTTGGATCTGTATAATACCAAAATATATATTAGATAAATTATTGCAGCAGCAGGGCCTCAAGAAGTTGACAAAAATAGTAACGAAATTGGTTATATATCTGTAGAGGAGTACTCATCTCTAGGTCACCTATGATTTGTTTAAAGATTAAGTTAAGCTGGATTTGCCTTCGTCAAACAAGATGCCAAATGCATGGGTTTAGTCCTTCAAATACTTTATATCCCACAACTATGCCAGCTCTTCTCTACTTTGCTCGTGTGTATGCTTATGCCTGTCAGGGGGTTCCCCCCCCCCCCCCCCCCTCTCTCTCTCTCTCTCTATACCTATCTATATAGATATGGACATATAAAATAAGGGTGGTCTGGCAGTCACCTACCAGCAGTATAACTTAAAGACTCTAGTTGATACTAATCCACATGATTGCCGTATATAGCCTTCCAAATAAGAAAGGTTGATATTAAAATAGCAGTGAGACCATCATGGAAAGAGAGAACCATTTAATAACCACAGAAGAGGAGAGACAAGGGTTTTTTAAGTCTTACCAGAGAAGGAAACTGGATCTGGACTTCCAGCTCATAGTTAAGTGAATGTTTGTAATACTGGAATCTCAATCTCAATTATATGATGAGTGGTTAACTAAACTGTATATAATTTGCTGTATCTCACATGGATATTTCAGTAGCTGCCCTGACTCCAATTAATCCTCAACTCATCCTGCAATACACCACATCATGAGGACTACAATAATCGAGCAAAGATTCTTTCAATAACTCTGAATTCGACAGCTAAAAAGGGAAAAGGGTGTTAGCCTTTTCTGCTGAAGCATTTGTACTTGTCTTGATTCTGTGATGCTTCTAAAAGAGAATATACATTCAAAGGCATAGAGTAGAGAGTAAGTCCAGCCAAGCAAATGAAGGTAGTTGACAGGGTATGATTGCCATCCTATGTAAAACCGCAGTTTATTAATTGACAAAAGGGCTTTGGATTCTTTTTTTGACCCCCCAATCCGGTTCAAAACCATCACAAAGTTATCAGTTAAAACCATTTATGGGTGTGTCATCACGAATCCAAGTAAACATAGGTTATACACGACATCTTGCGACGGAGCCCGTAACGGGGTTGTAGATATTTTTGTACAAACAACGACCAACTATGCATGACTATAAATGAATCAGATACGAGTTGCTTAAATTTTGACACAACACGACTTATAAACACTACCCAACTCAACCCGTAGTAGTTGGCTCTCTATTTTCCCAAACTTGATTTAGTGTATACAGAAGCCAGTACATTAGTTGATGAGCCAGATTCATTCCCTTGTGGACCACAGCTAAAGATAGACAATGTCAAGCATTAAATCTTTCTCAGTGGTCTCAACTTAAGTTTGTTAGATTATTTGAGTCCACTGAGGACATATTAAAGATTTTCGGTCTTCTATTATTGGCTAACTCAAGTAATTGTAACAAAGACTAAATTCGGGACAGATCACAAAAATCATAAACAAAAGGTCTGGACAGATCCACATCCTCTCAATTTCAAATCAACCCATAGTCGATTTCGATAATTCATCATACGGGTCCCAATAGTAAGCTCCAGTGATTTAATGATGTGAAATTGACAGAAATTAGAGAATCTAATTCTCACATTTGTTGATGAAAACAAAAGTTTTTACATAGTTCAAGATACTCAACTACACAAAATATTATCTAAATACACTGGCTCAGTTGTACTTATCCATTTTTGTTGTTCAGCTTCATATAGAACCATTTTTGCACTTCAGTAATAGGCTAGCATTCATTTCCCAAAACCTAAGCCTACATCTTTTTTGTTTCTTGTCTTTCTTTCAGCTCGAATACCAAAACCTATTACTGTCATCTGGAAAAATCTTCACAGCACCTAAACCAACATATTAGACAACTCTCATTTTGTACTCAACTGGTGAGCCTCTGGTTTCTTCCAAACAAATTCATATTCTTTTGTGTGTGTTGATTTTGTATATCTCAACATCTGAACACTATCAATTTGGATTATGGACCACGCTCGTTCTGTAGAATAATTCTCCATGACATGGTAGAAAGCAGTGTATTCAATAAAGGATGAATGACTACTTTTACCTTACATACTTTTCCTTTAATTTTATCTAAATTTCATAATCATGCATCATCTCTACGCATAAACTTTATTTAGCCTCCCCACTTTAATAAACCAGCTACATAACATGCAAGAGCATTTAATCATAAAATGCCAGGTTGACCAACAATCGTTCATTTATTTCTTCTTCCAGGGATTCTTGCCTCTGTTTCTCTATACACATTTAAATGCAGACACGCAGATATTTATATATAGATAACATATATATTTATGTGAACATTGCTTCCATATCCTATGTCCAAAATGTTTAGTTCAGGATTCTTCCTTTTACTAATTTGCAGCAATTCCATTAGAGGTAAAGATTCTTGTTTTTGAGGGTCTAAAAATGTAGCAACAACTCTTTAAGTGATGTTGCTTGAGTTTGTCTTAATTGAAGGTTCTTTCCAATCATCAATCCCCAACAGGAACCCTCTAAAGGGCATGGTATCTGACCTAAATGGACAACCCAAACTCCTAACATAAATTACTCACAGAACACCCCCAACTAAATTCTAGAACACATTCTGAAATTAGGGATTCCTTGATAGAGCAACAGGATCAGAACCATGGTCTTAAAGAGTGTTCACAAGCATGAAATTCTACCAGCCTACGAGTATTATAGAAGTCGAATATATAAAATAGTCCTGTTCTTGGCTCGCATAAACTTGAGATATCATATGAGGAATAAGATAAAGGTCATAAGCTTCTGTCCTAAATTTCTAAAAGTCATTGATATCAAGAAGAGGTACTCATAATATTTGATACTTGATAGCGTTGATATATATCTGAAGATGATCGTCCCCAAAGTTCGGTAGCTCTTTCGGTAGGATCCAGTTAGATATCACGTCAATGAATAGACATATTCTACCAAGCTGGTGCTAAAGAGAGTCATTTTAAGCTGTTGGGTCCGCATAATCTATGAAATTTTTTAAAAAAATTCTACACTTCATATAACGGAAGATATAACATGTAGGTCACATATATGACAGGGAACTTTAACTGTTCAAACACGAAAAATAATAATTAGTGCTGAGGGCTATAACCTGACATAAAGGAGTGCAATACAAAATTATCAGGATTTTGGCACAATTCATACTTTGATCGGATGCTGTTGAAGTTTCAAGCCAGAATTTCAGATTTGTTATTCTCTGTATTGTCAAATTCACAACCCTGCTAACAATATACTGAACTTTCAATCACCATGTATGCCACATACATTCTTATGTACCTAATTAAACATTATTTATGCACTTGGAAGACCATCAAACAACCAATATCTAAATTATGAGTTTGTATCTCATTTGGTAACACAAAACATAACATTAACAGTCTCAAGGAAACCAATTTAGTACTCATTAACACATCAAGAGTTACTGCAGAGCAAGTTGAGTAACATTACATTTGTGGACAGGCTTTTAATGTTGATACGACTGGGTAGGCACTTTGAATTTGAGATGAGTTAATATTCTAGTCATGCAAGCAAATAATTAAGGCGTCACATGTCCACATTTATGAAACAGAACAAATTTCATGCTGCATGCATCTTTAAAATAGAAAAAGGTATCCTCAAGAGATAGAAAACTTAATTCAACCATGTACGAAATGATTTACAAAACCTCACTTTAAAAAAAAATTCCCTGTTGCTGTCCAAGAAATATGCCAACAAGTGAAAATGTATGCATTCTAAAGTCTTACAGTACACTAAAACAAATCTTTTTCTTACAAATTATTTCACAACTTACGATTAAATAGTCTTGTCCATCAAGATGGACATTATTTTGCAATGCAAAGAGTATCACAAGCATGCTGTTTCTCATCACTTGGGAATATTGTAGGGCATTGGTATGGGTACCTAGCTCTGTCGTTGATGCCATTGTGAGCTATTTTTAGTTTCAATATCAACTAGTGAGGGTACTACATGGTCCCATAACAGACTGGTTTAATGTCAACACCATGTGAGCCATTAAATAGTGAGATTAAGGACAAAGAGGTATAATAAAGGTAAGAAGCTTCAAGTACTTTCTGGTTAAAAGATGATGTAGCTACAGCTAACCCACACATAAAAGAGAAAAACAATAAAACAGTCCAGTGGTAAGAGGGTGGTTATTGCTATGAAGATGCAGATTGGCGGGTTAAGGGGATAGTCACATCACCAAAATGTCCTCTTTGATGCCTTAGGCTGAAATGGCAGTATCCATTTTTGAGATAGCACTTGGTAAGCCCAAAAGTGACCTAGAATGCAATTATTTAAGAGAGTTAATGGCGCTCTAACCCATAATCAAGCGCGAAGATGATGATGCAATTCAGAACAATCTAAATGCTCACTTGGTGCATTAGTGCATAAATCGAATCAGACAAATAAGTTATAATCTTATGAGGATCACTTTCCAAAAGAAGTGGAGAAAACACTGTATCAACCTAGATTACCAGATGCCTCACAGATTATTGTACTGAGATGTCATACAACCCAAATTTCTAACGAGAAGCATCTAATTCAATAAACATATATGAACACAAGAACTGAAAAAAGAAATTAAATCACCAATTTTATTGATAAGAGCCTCAAGTCCCCAAGTACTTAGCTAGCTAATTATAATAACTGGAATTCTACACCCATGAGTGCAGTCGGTAATGATACGGTACTGTATTTAGACATTCCCCTCCAAAAAAGCTTGAAAGAGCACAACGTACGAATTACAAAAAGATTCAAAACCTAGCCATCCGATAAAATAAAAAAACTGTTCATCGAAGACTCTTCGGAGCACTTTCTTGGTCAGTTGATCGGTATTCAAGATGAGGCGTTTCTCATAATTCAAAATTTTATGCGATCAACCGACTAATATGCATCAAAAAGACACAATACATTGATAAAAGTGAGATTTTTGCGAATCAGATAATAGTACCGGTGAATAAAAGGAAGGAGACAGAGAGAGAGAAGATGGCGATTATAGTAGCAGAGAAAAGAAAAAGACGTCGACAGCAGGGTTCGAACCTGCGCGGGCGTAGCCCAACAGATTTCAAGTCTGTCTCCTTAACCACTCGGACATATCGACGATCCTCTGAAAATCTCGAAGGATTCATTTAAAACCTAACCCTTGTGCTATCAGTGCTCCAAAAGGGTGCTAACTGAGTTAAATTTTTACAAGCTTTATTCTCAATTTATTGAACTCGATTTTTTAAATAAACTTAAAAATTTATTTAAACTTGACTTGTATAGAACTCTAGTTGAACCCAAATAATCCAGTATTTTAACATATAAACAAGATAAATATTATTCATATTCAACTCGTTTATAACATGAGTCGAATTTAAGGAATTCGTTTCAATTAACACCCCTCTAAATATAAAGGTTAAAAGGAGATGAATAATAATTTAATTTGTTTTTTATTTGAAGCTAAAAGTTTTAAATTTGTAATATGTAACATGGTTCAAGGGAGTTGCCATTTTGGGGGTGTCAAATCACTTATTTATAATCTTGAACAGTGTTTTGACATCTCTGAATTATAAATTTGCTCCAATAGCAGGTGCCAAAATGGGGTGTCATTTTAATATTTTTATTAAAAAATATAATTAAACTTAATGGTTATATTTTAAGAGGTATAATTTTCATAACGATGATAATTTAACGGATATATTTTTATAGTAAAAATTTCAAATTTTGTCTGCAAAAATTCAAATTTCTACCGTTGAAATTCAAATTTGAAAATTTAACCGCCAATATAAAAATTTAAATTCAAAAAAATATAATTCGTCTATAAATATGATCATTTTTCTCATGTTTTCATATAAATATATCACATTCTCTCTATAAATTCAATATATCATTTCTCTTTGACTATTTATCCTTTCATATTTTCATTTATCAATCTATATGAATCATTATCCTAATATTTTATGAGAGATCCTCAACATTGAGAAAGAAGATAATGATGAATTGAATATGTTGTATGCTGCAACCAGAAGGTCAGAAGGATCTAGTTAGTGACGTATAAGAAGGCATCGTGGTTCCGTTCCAGGCCACAGAACAGTTAATTGTGGTAGAGTTAAAGGTCACGAAAGACTCTACCGTAACTATTTTGCTACCTCTTGTGCATATAAAGGTTTTTTCCGAAGGAAGTTTCAAATGAGTCGTCGTAAATGAATTTGAACAACACGATCCATATTTCATTCAAACAACAAATGTCGTTGGAGTTCTCAGTTTGTCATCTCTTCAGAAAATAATAATTGCTTATAGAATTATTACTTACAAAACACTGACAGATTCGATAGATGAATACATCAAAATTGAAGAAAACTGTCATATAAAATCTGAAAAGATTTGTGAAAGCTGTTATTGTAATGTTTTGGCGACCATTACTTAAGGTCTCCAAATAATAGCGATATTACTTAATTGCTACAAACGGGAGAACAACATGGCTTTCTTGGCATGTTAGGAAGTACTGATTGCATACATTGGACATGAAAAAATTGTCCGACCGCATGACAAGGTATGTATACTAGTCATTGTCATGAACCAATAATCATTTTGAAAGTTGTGACTTCTCAAGATCTTTGAATATGACATGCATTCTTTGAGATTTTTGGTTCACTAAATGACATAAATGCTCTAAATAATTCTCATGTTTTTGCATTATTAGTAAATGGTCATGCTCTTCTAGTAAACTATACAATTAATGGTCATGAGTATACAATGAGATATTATCTAGTTGATTGTATTTATCCAAACTGGTCGACATTTGTAAAAACAATTCTCTATCTACAAGGTTTGAAGAAAAAATATTTTGCTAAAGCATAAGAGTTGGTAAGAAAATATGTACAGTGGGCATTTGGGGTACTTCAAGTCCGTTTTGCAATCGCGTGACTAGCACGTTTTTTGGATGAAGAAATACTGCAGAATTATGAAAACATGCATAATAGGTCATTGAAGATGAAGAAAGATATAGTAACAATGATTTTGATGAAAGTGATGCACTCACCCTCAAGATTGGTTTCTCAAAACACTTACAAGAAACCTCTTGAGATGGAATTATCATATTACAGGAACCTCTCAATCCATGTTCTTTCCAACACCATACAAGATCACATCATCCCAACAATCATCACACATAACCAAGGATTCCATAAATCTCCAATTTACAAGCAAATTTCCAAAGATCCACAAATCCATTATGAGGCAATTTCAATAAACAATTAGGAAAATACAAGAGATCACCACCACATCATTTTCATTACTCACACAAAGCACTAAAGTTCTCAAAACCAAGCTTGAGCAAATGTAGAAAGAGAATTCCATATTTCCCCAAAACTAGGGTTTTAAAGCTATAAAAGAAGTTTCATGGGTAATCAATCCTAACTTTGTTTAAGACATGTCATAATTGCAAGAAAACCAAGAAACAAGGAATTCCTAGCAAATACATACAAGTATGAGTCAAAACATATATATATATTAGCCTTAGACTCAATGGACAAGCATGGAAGAAAAACCCCTACCTTGAATCAAAGTTTCAAACCACAAACCCAAGCTCTAATGACCTCCTTTCTCCCTTTCCTCCTTTCCTCTGTCTTCCCCAAGGGTGCTAAGGGGTTTGGGGTGAGAGATGTGAGAAAAAATGGAAGTAAATGGGCTGGTTTCTGTGTTTTAAACACAGCAGTCCGCGACATCACTGTTCATGGGCTGAATTTTGAGTTTTTTTTCCAAAATTACAGTTTTGCCACTAGAAATCTCCAATTGATCCATACGACTACCCTAAGGTTTTTCGACGTTCCGGATTCATTTTTAATGTTATTTTAACCTAAAAACATTGTTTTTTATGATTTATTTCAAAACTAAAATAAATTCACACTTGGAACATTAAAATTTCTATTTTATTCCTTCGAACTACTATAGGTGATATCCTTACGATTTTAATATATATATATGGTTTATTCTTAAGTCATTACATATAGAAGAATCACTAAACAAGTACATTAATATATAATGTAAACATATGGGGTTTTACACCTTTAAGGTCTAATAAGAAAGCACAACCCTTTACTATCCAAGGAGCACCATAGTGCAGATTTTTGGTCAACTTCATAGAATAAACTGATTTGACTCAGGTATTTCTAGGAGGTGTAACCTATATGGTTGGAAAGATATACGAGTTAGGGTTCTAACAAAAATAACGGTGCACAATTCGGACTTTCCAATAAAGAGTTATGATGAAATTAGCGAAAGGTAGTCTGCCGGACAGATTTGTGGACAGTGTAGACACTACTTCGTAATATGGACATAACTCCTTCCTCCTAGTTCCGATTGAGATGATTCAAGGTGATATGGAATCCTAAGAGAGAGATCTACAAATTTCATGTTTTAAGTTTTGAGAGATATGGACTGCATCAAGGTCGAAATCGAGCTTGATGTTACAGCCAGTGCACTGTTCATCCCTTTTTCATTCTACCAAATTCAAACACACATCACTACACATATCCCCATTTTTACAACAATTATTTACTATATATCTATATACATATATAAAAGAAAATGCGGGGTGTTACACAATAACTGAGATAAATTCTAACCATCATAAACAGATTCCTAGCACCCTAATTAAGCTAGAAACATACTCGTTGCTCGAATTCAAGTCTATAAAGTTTTGATTCTTCAAGCTCTCTCTTTCTCTCTCTAACTTCTCTCCTCTCTTTCTCTCTTTCCTGTCGATTATGGCTCATCCAAACAACCAGCAAAGATGTTTATCATCTCCACAAGCTTCTGCATGGATGGCAAGAGGTGGAAAAGCTCTAGACTAGCCATCCAACAACAACTTGGAAATGAACGCCATGCAATGGCATTTTAGTAAATACATCAAATTCGAAAATTTAATTTTAATATTTTTTAAATATACCCTAGAAAATTATCCATTTAATTTTTAAAATTCAATTGGACATCCAATTTGCATTTCCAAATCCTACACTCACATCCCTAACTTTCGCGATACGCACTAAACTACCTCATCTGAGTTTGGCTTCCTCTCACTTCACTGGTCATGCTCCTACCCTCTTCTAACATTCCAATCATAATCAAAAATACCCACACACTCTGACAACCCTCTGTTCACATCTCGGCTCTCTAATACCCAAACCCCTAATCCCACCCCCACCCAAAGTTGTTAGTATCGTACGATACACGATACGTATCGTACGATACGTTACGATACAGCCCTAAAACGATACGGATCGTAGTTATGTATCGTTTTTGCGTTGTATCGTCCGATACACGATACGTTTTTACGATACGATACGTATCGGTACGAAACGCACGATACGTGCTTTTTTTTTTTTTTTTTTTTTTAAAACGACGTCGTTTTGAAGTGTGTTGAATTTTTTTTTTCAATTCCCTATAACCACTGAAACGACGTCGTTTCAGTGGTTAGGGTTACAAAAAAAAATTCAGACATTTCTCACATATATCAGACATTTCAGCCATCGACCGACGTCTGGTTTCTCTCAGCCATCGACCGACGTCTGTCGTTTCTCTTCAGCCATCGACCGACGTCTGTGGGTGGGTGATGATCGACTGTGGGTGGTCTTCGACTTGTAGGTGGTGATCGCTGTGGGTGGTCTTCGACTGTGTGGGTGGTCTATCGACGACGTCTGTGGTTTCTCTTCAGCCATCGACTGTGGGTGGGTGATGATCGACTGTGGGTGGTGAACGTTGTAGGTGGTGATCGCTGTGGGTGGTCTTCGACTGTGTGGGTGGTCTCCGACTGTGTGGGTGGTCTTCGACTGTGGGTGGTCTTCGAGTCTGGGTGGTGATCGATTGTGGGTGGTCTCCAACTGTGGGTGATTGCCGGTCGTCGTCTGTGGGTGATTGCTTGTCTCCGACTGTGGGTGTTGATCGCTGCCTTCTTCCTTCTCCAGGTACTCCTTTTTCTTCTTCTTCCCAGTCTCCATTGATCGTTGGTCCTGTGCAGTATGTAATGATATTAATTTATTTACAAAGCCAAATGTATATAAATTTTTTTGTATAAAAATTTCTGAATCTTGATTAATTTTAATTTTGTGCAACAGTGGCATCACCTGCATCCAATTTTCATATAGAAATGACTAAAAAACTTGCTAATGATCCCACATGGGAACATTGTGACAAAGTAGAAGGATCAAGGTTGAAATTGAAATGCATTCATTGTGCAAATGTCTATTGGGGAGGCATTTCAAGAATGAAAAATCATTTGGCAAGTAATCGCAAAGATGTAGCAGCGTGTAAGCATTGCCCTGAGGAAGTAACTGAATTTTTTAAGCAATTATTGGATGATAGGGCAATTAGCAAAGATATGAGTCTTGTGGATTCGAAAAGTAGTGGCAGTGTGGGTAGTACTACTGCTGATAAAATACAGCCAACCACCACAATTACTTTGAATACTATGTTGAAGAAAAAGGGTAGGGAAGATGTATGCTTGGATATTTGTAGATGTTTTTATGCTAATGCCCTTCCTTTTAATTTGGTAAAGGATCCATATTTTGTAAGAATGTTAGAATCTGTTGCATCGTTTGGTAAGGGATTGAAACCTCCATCGTATCATGAGGTGAGATGTTCTTTTTTGAAAAAAGAAACAAATTTGATTAATGGTGGGTTGATGGAAAATTATAAAGCAGAGTGGAGAAGGACGGGTTGTACTCTTATGTCTGATGGATGGACTGATGGGAAACATCGCTCTATCACTAATTTTTTAGTGAATAGTCCTAGAGGAAGTGTGTTTCTTAAAAGTATTGATACTTCAGGTATTTGTAAGAATGCGGATAATCTTTTTGAGCTTTTAGATTCAATGGTAGAAGAGATTGGTGAGGATAATGTTGTTCAGGTTGTAACTGATAGTGCATCGGCTTATGTAAAAGCTGGGGAGTTGTTAATGGCAAAGAGGAAAAAGTTGTTTTGGTCTCCTTGCGGTGCACATTGTCTAGATCTCATTTTGACGGATATTGGGGACCTTCCTCTGCACAAGGATATAATGTCAAAGGCAAGGAAAATCACAGTTTACATTTATAGACATTCTTGGGTGTTAAATCTTATGAGAAAGTATACAAAGAAAAGGGATTTGGTGAGAGCTTGTGTGACCAGATTTGCCACCTCATATTTAACTTTAAGGAGTTTATTTGAAAATAAAATTGGGCTTAGAGCAATGTTTGCTTCTGAGGAATGGCAGAGAAGTCAATATTGTAAGAAGGGAGATGGTGTAAAAGTGATGGATATTATACTAGCTGACCAAAATTTTTGGGGATCAATCAAGTATTGCTTGAAGTGTGTGTTGCCATTGGTGAAGGTGTTGAGGCTTGTAGATGGGGATCTAAAGCCTGCCATGGGGTATATTTATGAGGCAATGGACAAGGCAAAGGAACAAATCCAAAAGAATTTTCGTAATGTGAAGAAGCACTATGAGCCCATATGGACTATTGTTGACACTAGATGGAACATGCAATTACACAGACCTCTTCATGCAGCTGCCTATTATCTCAATCCCGCGTAAGACTTAATTTTCTCAATTTTTATATCATTTTATATCTATATATTGTATGCTGATCAATGATCATTGTAAATCAAAATAATTATTTCAGGTTTCATTACACCGGTAGTGCGGACTATGAGATAAAGATGGGACTATATCAGACTATTCAGAGAATGTGCCCAAGTCCTATTATGAGAGAAAAAGTTGATAAACAATTAGATATCTTTCATAATGCTGATTTGATGTTTGGAATGGACATGGCAATCCAAATGAGGAAGAAGAAACAACCTGGTTAGTGGTAACTTAACTTAAGTTAGTTATTTGAATGCAACTGCTTAAGTTAGTTAATAGAGTATTCTATTGTAATTTTTTATAGCCTTGTGGTGGGAATCATTTGGAGGATGTTGTCCAGAGTTGCAACAACTTGCTATCCGCGTCCTTAGCTTGACTTGTAGTGCCACTGGATGTGAGAGGAATTGGAGTACATTTGACCAGGTGCACTCTAAGAGGAGAAATCGATTAGAGCAACAAAGATTAAGTGCACTTGTGTTTGTGAAGTACAATCTTCGATTGGAGGCAAGACACCAAAAGAGAATACTAGAGGGTGATTCCTATGATCCTATTTCTCTCTCAGATATGGAATCTGATGATGAGTGGATCACTGAAAAAGAAGATGCACTCCTTCCTGAGGACACTACTTGGATGAATGTTGGTGAATGTTTTGAGGTTCAAGAAGGGACTAGCAAAAAGAGAAAGAGAGGTAATTAAAATGTAGTGGTTGTTTTTTCTTCTTCTCCATTACTTTGAATTTTATTTTTTTTATATTTTGTATTGGTTGCTTTGTAGGGCCTAGAAATCTTACTTTAAGCAAGAAAAAAGGAAAGCAAATAGTTCAACTTGAAGATGAGGATGAGGATGAACAAATACAAGAAGTTGAAGATGATAAAGGAAGTGAAGACTTGTTGGCATCCGATCACAATGATGATGATGATGATGCATTTTCAATTGAAATTGAAGATTGAGTTCAAAATGGATGTTAGAAATTTGGATTAGAAGTCTCTTTGGTGTTTAAAGTTTGAATTAGTGAACTATGGTTGTGAACTTTGCATTATAATAGTAGTGGATTATGTTGATAACTTGAATAGTTGGTGGAGTATTAATGAAATGCTATATTTTTTATGAGTGTATGACTTTTTTTCAAAGGTATATATATTTTTTTATTATTTATTTAAAATTGCATCGTATCTTACAATACACGATACGATACACGATACGATACAATATTTGTATCTTACGATACGCCTTCCGATACACGATTTGATAACTATGCCCCCACCTATTTTTGATCCAATTCTCGATTTTTGAACACCAGGTCATTACTATGCCTATTTGGAAGGAGTGTCAATGATAATTACCCTATTAGTTATGTCACATTTAAATAGTAATATATATTTTATTTCATTCCAATGTTTATTACATTCATACTTAAACGTATCACTGCATACTAAACGCAGAGTCAAAAAAATTTGTTAGTGTATGAAGAGGGAGATTAGGACTCCAGCTTTGGTAAAATGAGTAATGTTGCGCAAACCTAAAAAACTAACTTAAAAACTTGACTTGATGATGTAACTATTATATTTGTCATTGATTTAATTATGAATCTCAATATTTATTGAAATTTATTACCTATTCAATTAAAATAATTTATCGAGTCAATTTTTTAAGTCGGTTTAGCATTTTTTTTCCAAGAGTATAAGCCAAGTAAAAACTATCCAATCTGATATTTTTGTTTGGTTAGTTTCACTATTTAACGGGACTACAACTATGGTGACCAAATTCCCCTCGATACAGTCAAATCCTTTGCTTCTTATACTCCAACATTCCGTGGGACCAAGTCTACGGAACAATAAAGGAAAATTCACTAAAAAAATTTCCAGATAGCAAATGACTCGACCATTTAATGGAGGGAGTCTGTAAAATTTCCAAAACTTAGCATGTTCATCATGAAACATCAATAACAAAGTTTCGGCCCCAGTGCAGATTACTCAACAAATGCCCATTAAAATACATTCAACTTCTCAATGGAAGTCCTGTCAGTGGATTCTCCAACCCTTCCCTGCCAAACTATTGTTGAAGGAAACGACTACGGTACCTCCTTTTGGTATCGTACAGAAAGTTACGTCATTTAAAGGCTGAGTTATAATTTTTGGAGGGTCTAAGTTATGAGTAAAAAAGTTATGATCGATTATAGAGTCACAATTAGATGTAACTTGTTCTTTGCAATGTGTAACTTGTCCCTCATCAGTGGTATTTTTTGCTATGTTACCGGAAACAATAGTCTTTTCCATTGTTGAGTATAACTGCTTGCCTATTGAAAAATTGCCTCCAGGGAATAGTATTTGAAACACTGCACAACAATTTTCATCAGTACATGCACTGAACCGAGTTGAAAACCCCCACTGATCATTACTTTCAAACAATCATCAATTCAAATTCAAATAACATGAGCTTAATTGAGCTATGTTGGGTTGCTATTACACAATTAATCTAGAAAATCAACCTAAAAATAACACTGGTTTGATAGGTGAGACCAAGTCAACCTCAGAAATAGCACATTGCTTATAGTAAGAGAAGGTATGCTATGAGGCAAAATAATTTTTCTCGGTTATCCAATACAGAAAATTTCAGGTCAACCTCTTTTGACATTGCAGTTCTACAATTTAAATCAGTAATGCAAAATAGTTTTTTTCTTTATGATCAGTCTTACCTTAGCTGCTTGACTGCATCATACTCTTTTGCTCCAGAAAAGTATGCCTTAGCATTTTTGCATTGAGCGACCTACTGGAGCAATGACAATTGTTATGAACTACGCAAAATGAAAGCAACCTTACCACATAGTCATCTCTATGCAAAATGAAAGCAACCGGTTAATGAAAATAGTCAGGTTCAACTATTCTCGGTTTACCTACTTGGGTGTCATCATCCCCATTCTGTTACTCATATAAGCTTCAATAGTTTTGAGTTCTGTAAATTGCCATCAGCCTTAGCTTTTTCATGCCACTCGCATGCCCAGTTCCAAAGTAATGGGAAATAGAAGGCACAACAACTCAAGCAGCATTGTTCACCACCACCTGGGAAGCAAAATATTCAAGAGCCAGGCTGAAAATATATGCATGGATAGTGGTTGAATGACAAGGCTAATATGGAAGCTCAGAACAGAGCCATAAGATGCATAACATGCCTGAGAATGACGAGGTCCTGCTTTCTCAACAGCAGAATGGTCTGGACCCTTGCAAAAGAAAGGACCTCTTAAGTCTGACAACCTTCATTGGAAAGCTCCCAGTTGAATGCTTGTAAGAAGAACCACTTTACCTAATTAAATATTATTCAGGTTTGAGACGAAAGAACTCTTTTTATATCAATCTATGAAAATTTCAATACGAGTAGTGAGGTATAGAATATTGAGGGTTCATATAACACAGCATATGGCTACACAAAATGTTGTGAACCAACAGAGAGAAAACACTAAATCAGATGCAAAATCCTAAGGCTTTTACAGGTGGTCAAAATCCCAGGCTTATTAGTACAACCATGTCAAACAACGGATGTTAAGTTCAGTTAACACTCTCTTGAAGTAAACTACATGGTTGGGCATGCGATTGTGCTACGTCATCCTATCTCAAAAATAAAATCACATTGCACTTATGTTTACCCTAATAGCAGAGCAAAAATCACTAGTGTGGCAGAAAATTAAAGCAGGTGTTCACGACCTTACGCTGGGGTAGCAGCTTAGCTTCTTGGGCACTAGCAGCAGCCTTCTAATAGATTGAAGAGTAAGTTACAGAAAAACACATCGTCTGATAAACAGGAAGTGGATCTTACTAAACAAAATTGCAGCAAGAAAAACAATCAAGAATATTTTCTTCAGAAGGAACATAGTGCACTATAAAAGCATAGCAAACCAAGCCAAAATGAACTTTAGTCCCCAAACAACTTTTAAAAAAGAGAGAGAAATTTTGGTTCTCCCGGCAGAACCTTATGAGAAGATCCCACTTAGGAGGTCCACTCCTTCCCCAGACTACAGCCTCCCAATCTTAAACAGGTTTAGATCTGACATCCTGAAAGACCTCTCCTCTCTGCACCACACCAAAGGGGACAACAAAGAATCACACATCAACCCTTATCCAGAATCCTAAGACAGCAGCCACCATAGCATCCTTATCAGCGGTACAACAAAATTTCAGGAAGTGAAAGCTTTAAAATTACATCACCACGTGGCCATATAACTTTTTGTACTCTGATTTCTAAGCTCAAGTAGCAGCATATTAGCCCTCTTTGCTCCTTCACTGCTAAGAGCAATAATGTCTTGCTGCATACTTGTATCATTACATCAATATTGCATGATATAAAGTTTTCATGGAAAAGAAAGGAGAGTGTAAAGCATAGTAGATGAAATGTCAAACGCTCCGTAGAACTTTTCCTATCTCTTGATAGCTTTGACAGCTTAATCAAACACAATATTCTTGCATGCCCAACAAAGAGATAAACAAGAACAAGAGGGAATCATGAGATGCAATGCACTTAATATTGAAGTTGATACAAGGCAACAGGCACAATACTGAGTGCAAGCAAAACAAAAAGTCTTAACATTCATATTCCATCAGAAACTTCAGACACCAATGCGTCCAGTCCGAGAATAATTTTTTGCAAAAAGAGAAGACCACATTACTTCTTGGAAGAATTTATCATTTTAAATGCATAATCTGTTTTTTTCAACATAAAATACTACCACATATCCACAAACTTTCAATGGTTTCGGTAATGAATCACTAAACTTATTTTGCTTTAGTTGGCCTAACCCCCATCTTTACAAAAGGGGTGTACTCAGTCGACGATGAAGATTATAGTAAAATATTTCACAAGTATATTGACATTCTAATATGAAGAATGTCCATTTCAGAAGCAGGAGACAAGAAAATCTAGAGCATGCTACAATGATTTCGAGAGAACCTTTAGGCAGATTTTGAGTGAACCATGCACATAAACACACACACACACACACAACAGAACTGGAGATACTCTTGGAATGCATTGTGCTTGATGTCAGATGAATACATGAATGGAAAAAGATAGAACACCACATGCAAACATAACAGGATTAGCTCAGCAGCCAAATTGCATCCAGATACCTCAGAGATCACTTTTTTTCGTCTGACATGGTAATGATCATCTTTTACCCTCAGTAATTAGCTTGTTTTGGTATGTACTCATGGTTCTCATTTTTCTAATTATGAAGAGTGGCTAAGCAATCTGCCATTTGTTTGATTCTGGCACTTGCATTCTTGTGAGGAAATATTTGCATGTCATGTAGTCTCCGTTATTGTCCTTAGGTTAACTAATTGTACAAGAATACTGGATCTGTCAAAACTTTAGCTTTAGATTTCATATCCTGCCTAAGGTTAAGACAAAATACTTGATAACAATTTGTGCAGAGTAAACATGACCATTACATACCATAATAATTTTCACAGGGCACAGAAAGAGAAGTAAGATGTGGAAGAACTACAGCTAGAATGCAATTTTTGTGTTGGTTCAGAAACCTAAATCATGGAATTACATAATATGCAATTAAAATTACTTTTTAGAGTTCAAATATACACGCCATAATTCCTTTTCAGGAAATCCGATATTTTTGTTCACCTGAAAAGTTAATGCTCCAAATTCTGTAACATTCTTGATATCTCTTCCACTTTCAAAGTTCTCCGTCAGTATAGATGAAAATTTTGAAAACCTGGAGGAATTTTGAAAGCCTACAAATTTCCAAAAGCATATGAATGCATTAAACACCATGTCATTAAGAAATTGGAACTCGCAAAAAGATTATTTTTATGGGACAGGAATAGCCTAATTATGTAGCTTTTCTACAATTAAATTGACCATAATCAGGTAGAATGTCTCTTCGTGTAGAGGAAAGAGGGCAAGAAGATTAAACTAAGAGCATACTACAACTATTTTTACAGACACGCACACTCACATGCAATTTATCCCTAAGATGCTAAAAGATTCTTACCATCAAGATTGCAATTGAAGAAACAATGTATCGAGATATTAGTTTCCATCAAATGAAGTTCTCAATCTTCACAGAGGTGCTGCGTCATGATGAACCAATGCTGATGCACTCCATGTATTGTATTTGTCAATACATTATCTACACAGCCTAATGGGTCTGAAATTTTTCTCTAAAATTAAAGCTAACCGCATCAGCAGAATTCAGCAAGAATTATCCATAGTCTTGTCTGATTCATATTCTGAATACCGATAATCATCTGACTCCCCTTCATATTGAAATCCACTGAGTTCACCACCAGAAATCCTCTCTAAAGGATCCTCCTCTAGACCCTCACACTTGTTTTTCTTGTATAACCCCCTGCTCCTATCCACAAACCCTTTTTCCATCAAACTTGCATATCTTTCCCTGATATCAGTTAGGGGGTGTTTCTCTATGAGTCTGTGGCGGTCATAAGCTTCCCTTAGAACAACAGTTTGGGTGTCACACTTCTTAGAAATGTAGAAAATGCCAGGATGCCGCTCAAACACCTTGGTAAACTTGAAGATTCTTACCATCAAGATTGCAATTGAAGAAACAATGTATCGAGATATTAGTTTCCATCAAATGAAGTTCTCAATCTTCACAGAGGTGCTGCGTCATGATGAACCAATGCTGATGCACTCCATGTATTGTATTTGTCAATACATTATCTACACAGCCTAATGGGTCTGAAATTTTTCTCTAAAATTAAAGCTAACCGCATCAGCAGAATTCAGCAAGAATTATCCATAGTCTTGTCTGATTCATATTCTGAATACCGATAATCATCTGACTCCCCTTCATATTGAAATCCACTGAGTTCACCACCAGAAATCCTCTCTAAAGGATCCTCCTCTAGACCCTCACACTTGTTTTTCTTGTATAACCCCCTGCTCCTATCCACAAACCCTTTTTCCATCAAACTTGCATATCTTTCCCTGATATCAGTTAGGGGGTGTTTCTCTATGAGTCTGTGGCGGTCATAAGCTTCCCTTAGAACAACAGTTTGGGTGTCACACTTCTTAGAAATGTAGAAAATGCCAGGATGCCGCTCAAACACCTTGGTAAACTTCTGCGGCAAGTCCAGTGGCTTACGGAGATTGCTCACATTTTTGCGCTCAGTTTTCTTCTGTATGGTGAGATGCAAAAGCTCATGAAAGACACCAACTATCCTCTTCTCAGACACATCGGTACGCGGATCTAAATGGGATGAATCAGTGTATGGAGAAGTATAAGGGAGCTTCTGCCATTCTTCCAACCACTCCATGCATTTTCTCTTCAGTCCAAAACCCCTTGTGAATCCAATTGAGAAGGCCAAGGTCCCATTTCTCCCATCTCCTTCCCTTCCCTGCACAAGGGCATTCTTCTCCAACTGTGAAACAGCAAATCCATCGTCCCAGACCAGAAGTTTCAAGCCAAAACGATTGTCAGGAAGGCTAACAACAGAGAATAATTCTGGGTATTGTAAAATCAATGAATTCATATAATCAAAAGGCAAGCCCAAGTCCCATTTTAGCTGATCAATTGTTTGTAAAGGAAGAGTCCTATCCTTTGTCAGCATGAGCAGCTTCCGAAGCCTATCAACAAGACCCATTTGACACGCTTCCACAACCCTGACTTCTTCTTGGTGAAGAGACAAGGCTTGGGGAGTTAAACGGAACCACGGGACACGAGTGCCTCCATTGTTAGGAAGATGAACTTCCTCGAAAATAGAAGGATATTTTCTGGTAAATGTTGAAATCTTAGTATTTTGAGGGAGACCCAGTTGGCCTCTACAGCGAGAGAAGTGGTAGAGAGGAACGCAGCATTGGGGGTTTGAAGCGATGATGGAAACAAGGAGAGAAACTGCCCTGAGCTCTCTCCCACCAGCCACAACAGAATCTAATACACGATCTTTCACCCATTTTAGCTTCACATTGACCAGACCCTTTGTCTGTTGGTAATTAAACCCGCCAGTGATGAAATGGGAATTACCACCTCCTGCCCTACCCTTCAACAACCACCACGCAACCATCCAGGGTTTCAATGCTCAAATTTTTTAATTTTCTTTGGTTTTTACCAGATTTCTCTGCAATTAAATAGCAAACAAAAAGCAAAATACAGAGAGAGAGAGAGAGAGAGAGTATGGAAAATTGGAAACCTAGTACCTAACTACCGATGCTTTCTTGCTATCTGCAGAAGAACTGTGTGAAAACGGAAGACGCTTTGCAAAATGGTGAACCTAAGGGTGCAGCTTCTCTGCTGTGAGGAGCTAAGTGGGACGACGTCGTTTCGTTTCATTCTTAAACGATGTCGTTGTTTAGTAGACTGAAAAAAAAAAATTCAAACGGCATCGTTTTCTGCCAGAGATCACTTCAAAATCCAGCCCTAACCATTGAACGATTTCAAAATCCATTGAACTCCTCTCTTCTCTGTAGATGCCAACGATCCCCACAGTGAACGAAGTTCTCTTCGTTCTATTGTGCTTCAATAGCAAGATAAGTTTTATTTTCTTGTCTTATTTGGGTTCAGCCTCCCGTATTTTATTCAATTGTTGTGCCCTAACCACATTTTGATTGTATGAGTTTTTGGTATTTGGGTTGAACAAGTTTAATTCATCATATATATGGGTTTTTGGTATTTGGGTTGGGCAAGTTTGATTCATTAGCATTTTGGTATTTTTTTCGGAAGGTACATTTTTGGTATTTTTGTTATGTTGTTTCTTGAATCTGCTGATTCATTATCAATTTTTTTAGCAAGTGTGATTCAAGTCAGATTCATTTGCTCCTACATTTTTTTTTGCTAAGTTCGAATTCATAACAGTGGACTGAATTTTTTTGTCAAGTCTGAATTCATAATAGTTGGATACTGAATTTTTTAGAGCATGGAGAAGTCCTAGTCATGCAAGCATTTTTGAATATAAGTCTTATTCATTTGGTAATCTTTCAAT
This sequence comes from Ilex paraguariensis, assembly GCA_963454935.2. Lineage (NCBI taxonomy): Eukaryota > Viridiplantae > Streptophyta > Magnoliopsida > Aquifoliales > Aquifoliaceae > Ilex > Ilex paraguariensis. Next base: position 32,771 of record CAUOFW020003496.1, read on the forward strand.
TTTTATTTTTTATTTTTTGCTATAACAGTCTGATTCAAGACTGCGCATTCATAATTGTTAACTCGTTCATTTTTTGTAGCGTTAAAAAATGATATTGTCAATCATAGAAGGAAGCAGTGGAGGTCTAATGTACCGAAATATGCAATGTGGATGTGGGCACAGAGCACTTGTCAAGATTTCAGAATCTGCAAATAATCTAAGAAAATTATATTGCCATTGTCCAAGTTCGAATAATAAGAAATGTGGGTTTTTCAAATGGTTGACTCCTGAAAAAGTTGAAACGAGACTAACAAGTGAGACTATAGAGAGACGAACAAATCAAGATGTTAAAACGAGGTTGAACATTGATGAAATGTCTAGCAGACTTAAACATCTTCAAGCAAATGAAGCAGCAACAATGTTTAAACTTTAAGGACTTGAGGCAAATGAGGGAGCATTTACTATTTGGAAGCTTTGGGATATCACTTTTGATGTTTTTGTTTTTTTGTTATAATGCCAAAAAGATTACAAAATATTAATACAATATCACCATCATATTAAGAACAAAATATATCATTAAACATATTGATAATCACAATGTTTAAGATATTTAATCTACATGAAATATATTGAAAAGCTTAAATGAATATTTTTTTGATAAACGAAATATGAACAATATATTCCTGGTAAACAAATTTACAAGATATTGATAAATATTTTTTTTTTTTAACATCGATTACAATTTCAATGTGATAGTAGTACATTTTCAAAGATTAAACATGATCATAAACAATATGAAATCACTTAAAAACAAAAAAAAAAAACACTTGAACTTACAGATGAGGATGGTGCCGAACAAATGGAGTGAAAGAGGAGTTGCTGGTTTGTGATGGATGGTTCCGAACGTCTCTGGTCTGGTTTGAGGGCAGGAGAGTGTGACAGGTTAGTTGCTGAATTCTTGTTTTTGGAGGGGAAGATCGGCTGGTGTTTCCTTTGGCAGAAAAACAATGCCATTTGAATTTTTATTTTTTTAGCCTACGGCAAAATGACGTCGTTTAACGCTGAACAACATCATCCCACTGCTGTTAAGCTGAATCTATTACCAAAATGCAGTGATTTTTAAACAATATTATCAAAATGCAGCTGTTTTAAACTTATTTACCAATGTATGGCTGTTTTTAAAGCGGAATCAACAAATCCGACTTCATGTGAAAGCGGATTTACTACATCCGACTTATTTTAAAAGCGAAATTAACGAGTCCGCCTTCATATTAAAAGCGTAATTGTTGATACCGCCTATTAGATGAATAATCAAATGGGTTTTCACATAGAAAGCGGATTCCATGAATCAAATGAAGCGTATTCCATAAACACGCTTTTATTTGTATATCCTGCCCCATTTCTGTTATTTCGTTTCACAATTTTTCTCTCTCTCTTCTCTCTGGCATTTGAACATAGAGATGTTTAGCTCTCTTCTCTTCTCTGTGCATTGATTCCATCTCCATTTCTTCTCCCACTAGGGCCCCCCATTTCCTCTTATGTGTGCTTCGCCTCCCCTAAGCTCAGCTATAAACCCTAACTTATCGTAGCCCTAAGGTTCTACGAAGAAGACAACTGAGGTTCTGCAAGATTCGAAGCGTGAGATTCTCCACACTTGCTATTGAGCCCTAATTGCAGTGATGAGATTCTTAATAGGCCTAGTTTACTCAGTCTTTTTTTCAAATCTTGCAGTGGAGTGGTGTACACCCGTGGCCTGGGTCCGTAGCAAGGAGAAGACAGGTTTCACGTGTTGAACAGGAAACCTTCTATATAACCAGGTATGCTTCAATTTACTTTGTAATTCAGTGAATTACGCAGTTTAGAAACATATCCCCATTGCCCAATCCCCATCACTATTGAATTCAGAAATCCCCAAGTTTTACTCAAACATTCTCACCAAGTGTTACTAAAAAAATATTATACCATTGTCCAATCCCCATCACTGTTGAATTCAGACATCCTTACTGCATCAGAAATCCCCAAGTTTAACTGCTTTGTTATTGCATCAGAAATCCCCAAGTGTGCATCCTTCTGTAATTGACTGTGTGAAAGTATTTTGTGGACTGAATTTTATTCAGAATTTTAATTTGAACTGCATCCATGCAATATATACTGAATGCTTATTTCTGGATAAAATTATATTTTTTTTTCATTAGTTGGAATATTGTATTATGGATATTGTATTATGGAAGGGCTTGATCATGGATACTGTATTATGGAATGTTGAGGATTTTTTTTATTTGTTTTATTTTTGTAGTGAGATTGAGGGTTTGAATTCAGATATCATGCTTTACTCATTTAGTCCTTGTCTGAAACTTCTTCTTGTTGATACTGTTTTTTGTAATTTGCATTGGGTGATATACTGCTTCATACAGTTAGATGGAATACATGACTGTAACTCGTACAGAATGACCATACTTTAGTGAGATATACCCTCTCTATTTAGTGAGATCAAGTTCTTCTTGTTGAGGTTGTCACACCTTATCATTCCATCTGGTCTTCTAATTTAAGTGAAATGCTCAGAACAGCCTTGGTAGCTCAACTTCTTTTGTTCATTCGTAATTATCTGAAAATTTTAACATTTTATAGGTTTAGCTGTTGTATATCCCTTAGATTGAAAGGTAAGTTTTATAAGACTACTATTAGACCGATAATGTTCTACGATGTAGAATGTGCTCAAATACCACCGTAATCGTTTGTTGGATTGCCATTGAATGCTAGAAAAAGAAATAATTTAAAGATCTGAATGTTTCTATTGTTTTGGCTTACAAAAAAATTAAAATTCTGGTAAAGCCAAATTGTAATTGAGCGCTCTTTTCACTAGTTAATGGAATTCTTATATTTAAATTTCCTATTTTGGGGAGTTTCACTTGCATTAATTAGTGATAACTGAATAAGTACATTAGAAAAACCAAAAATCCCTGGGCACTAGCTAGAATAATATGATGTTTATGATTCCCTTTGCTTTCATATACATGCTGCATGTTTGTGGTGTTAAGATTTCTCAATGTATCAATAGTTTCCAGATTATCAATCATCAATATCTTTTCCCAGGTGCACCCCAAATTTCAGGAGAAACAAAACTAAACTTATGATGTCTCCGCCACCACAAACAGTACCACTCCCACTTCCACCTTGTTAATCATTGTTAGCAACAAACAGCTTTCCCAGCCTTCAGTTATTGGCCCATTGAATGCAACCTCTACTACCTTTTAGTTAATACCATCACAATGGTCGCACCATTACACACTGGCAACACCTTGAGTGACTTGATGCCAACACCAGCACCACATTATACTAGTTCATTGTCTAACAAAATGAGACTTCCTTGGTTGCACATAATGCATATAAGCACAACAATTCATGCCCGGGGAAAAATTTGTATCCATCAATATGATGATTTGTACTTGGGACCTCTCCAAACTTGGAAAATAACATATTGTCAAAGACTAATGGGAATTGATTGGAGACACTTTGATTCTTAGGTCAATAAAAGTCTCAAAGAATATGTGATGTGTACTTGAGTCCTTATAGATTATTGTTATTTATAAGGAAGGGATTCCTGTCAACAGAGGAGCTGTAAACAAACAAGTCATTTAAGGTTTTGTTAAATCACAAAGTACATGAAAAAGGTTGCATAAGAAGCCCAACACATGAAAGAAAATTGCAAACAAAAGAAGTACATAATAAAAACTCATAAATCACATTTACTTATCGTTTCCAGAAAAGATCTTCTACACTGAACAAATAAATCAAAAGACTCATCTATTTCCAATAATATTTGTTAGGGGCTTTTTTATTATTATTAATTTTTTTTTTTTTTTTTTTGGGGGGGGGTGTGGGGTTGGGGGTGTGATGTTTTCAAACACTACAAGTCAAAAAACTCCCAAAAAGCCCTTTTCCTCATTATTGATATGACTTACAGCTCGTTGAGTCTAATTTTCTGAGCTGAAAACTTAAACTGAAGATCCAACCCCTTGCCCTATCCATGTTTCCAATATTGACTGCCTCATGATAGAAAAATCATCTTAATCTCAATCATAAATATCTCCTCAAAATAAA
>CAUOFW020003497.1:0-36848 GCA_963454935.2 Ilex paraguariensis
TTTTGCCATCAGCTGCCAAACCAAGGCCCCACCAACGGTTCCTCCACTTCTTGCCAAGTTGTAGATGTTTGTATTTATAGAACTCATGTGCCAGTCCCTTCTGTTTAAACTGTATCCTGGAACTTTGCTGGACTTTCCGAATTCTGCGATTACCAATGGTTTCTTTAGTATCGTCCTCGAGTCTTGCCAATGATTTGACATCCATCTTTTCATAAATTCCATTTGCGCATCATCATTTTACCAGACAACCTGTCATACAAAAAAAATTAATTAAATCCCGTGACTAAAAGCATTGCTGGCTGCATGGCAGTTGGTGGGTCTATGGTGGTGGTTGTGAGGTTTCGGTGGGCATTGTGGTTTGAGATAGAAATAACTCTGGTGATCTTTCAGAAATTTCGTCGAACACATGATGGAGGAGAGAAGGAAGGGGTTGAAGCGATGGTGGTGAAAAGGAAGAAAGGTTCCACTAATAAATGCCCCTTATTATATAGATAGTAATGTTCAAGCTCAGTATTAAGATAACTTGGTTACAATTTAATCGTTTGAGCTATGTGAAGTATTGATATACTTGGTTTCGTGAATGGTAGTAAAGCAAAGACGACGATATCAAAGGAGCCATCACATTACAAGCAACTCGGGGCAAGATACAACTCATTTGGGATCGAGAGGTCAGTTACAATTAAATAAGGTTAAGTTATGAATTTAATAAAATTAAGATTGATTCTAAAAGTTTGGAAATTAGTAAGGATATGGGTGGTTTACCATATGTCAGGATATGCATGAATGGTGGTAAAATCAATCTCCCTGATGAGATTGTTACTAATGAAATCTGTCCCAACTTGGTAACCAGGATTTGTTTGCTTCTTTTAGAGCAGCGAATCCCCATAGAATCCTTCCATGCCTATTTCCAGCAAATGCTTGCCATCTAAAGCTTTTACATAAGTTGCCATCTCTTGAACCCAGGCCTGCAATATCAAATATAATTAGTAAAATTTATACAACAATTGCAGTGATAGCTATGCATCAAAACTATGCTTCAAAACCATACTTTTAGGAGTTATGAAAGGACAATCCATACATTTCTCTTCATTAATTTACTCAATGATAAGCCACTCACTATTAATTCACGAAGGGCAACTATTTATTAGTGTAGTGGGTCCCCAAGCATATATAATAGGTGATTTACCTTTGAATGAAATTGAAAAAAATAAAATAAAAATTATTAGAGGCGATCTCACTTGTAAAAGTATATGTTGATGAGGCTCACAGTTATTGTTCTTCCAGAGTAGTCGACTTGGCAACGAGGCTCGTTCATGAGTCCCGACGCCATGATTGTCGGGTCATCTCGATAAGCAATTCCAGTTATGGTGTTGAATCTTGTTATGACTCTCTGCAATTAATAAAATTCTTTGAAAATTATGATGATTACAACTAACTTTTCCTTGCAAAGCGCCTACACACATGAACCCTAATCTATTTCATGAAAATTTAGTTTCCACCTTGACACGATTCTTGTAATACCCTTTGAGCACTGGATTTGTGTAGAAATCATCATTACTATTAATCTGTGCTCCTGCATTTCTAGCCCACTGCACATACTGTGTTCGCCCTCCAAAGTCATTGTTATTGTTCACGAAACTCAACATTAAGTGAATCCCACGTTTTCTTGCTTCCGAAATCACAAAATCCAGTGCCTAAACATTAAAAATTCATGTCAGTAGTAAGAATATTAATATTTACACAAAAATAGTAATATGAATAACTATATTAGGGACAGTAAATTGCATTATTTAGTGACATGATTAGATATATTCATTTTTTACCTGAAAAACTCGTTCATCCTAAGTGCCAGGTGATATTTGCAGTGCTTTGTCACCTCCATCCGCAAAAGCCCAAGTCCGACAGACAGAAAGTCCAGCAACAGCAGCATCTCGGAACACTTCAGAGACTTTGAACCTGTCGCTTGGGTTAGTTGCAACATTCATCATCCAGTATGAGTTGAACCCATTGAAAAGGAAAGGCGAACCATTTAGAACAAACTGGGTCCCTTTTGTTCTTAACAAACCCTCTATTATACATTACTAGATTAATATGTATTTTTTTTTGATAAAAAACGGTGTGCTATTGATATTAATTCAAAAAAGATACATCGTAGTGGACGGAAGATGATAAAAACATCGAACATTCGTTACTCCATATACTATAGCAAATTATCTAGAATTAAGGAGAAGCCTCTTATGCCTATTCTTTAATTTTCTGTGATTTCTCATTTTTCAATTCCTTAATATCTTAGCGGGCATCTTATCTCTTTTTTTTTTTTTTTTTAATTTTATATTTTTGAATTTTCAAACTAAATACCTGAAGACATGCACAAACACACGTTTCCAACCCCAATTATCTTGAACTGTGAGATTACAGTACAAGACATCTGAGGCTGTTGCCAGAAAATTCATAATAGGATTGAGAGTAATGAATGCATCACTGCATGTAGGGTTCAAAGGAAATCTGTTGGAATTTCGTCAGATACACTACCTGAGCCTCATTGCACCTCCCAGATTTGCTCTCCAGCATGTTATCACAACTGCTCCAACTTTATTGATCTTTACCATAATTTGGCTTTGGGTGAAGCTGATTATTATTTTTTTTTAAAGCATACAACAATTTATTTTCATTTTTCATCCGCTCATTTTCATCTCTGTTAGTCATTACAAGATAATTTCAAGATTTATTAAGTAATAGTTATAATCAAATCATAAGGAGTAATATGAAGAAAATAAGAGTCAACTCGGATAGGTTAGATTGGTTAGAGACCAACTCTTTTTTTTTTTTTTGGGTAAGTAAGATAATTTCAAAAAAGCGAAAAAGGAAACATGTACACAGGTGTAATCAAAAGGGATGGTTGATCTTCTTAAAACAAGAAAAAGAAGATCCCCCATCCCCATAGCAAAAGAATACATAGTAAAAAACAAAATCCAAAAGAAACAAAAAGAAATACAGGGCATCAAGATGAAGCAAACAACAACACCAAGATGAAGCACCAACCAGCAATGTAACCACCATAAAGACAATGCACCCCGCACCCATAATGCCAAACTCCAAACAAGCATGACACCAGAAGAAAACAGAGAGTACACAAACTCCCAAAGACTAGAAACTGCTTCCATTGAAAAGGTAGTCCAAGCAAGAGGGCAGCCACCAAACACAGTGAACCTCACCTTCAGCAACAGTGACGGAGGCAAATACAGAACCAGCATAACCCAAATATAAGGAACCAAATTCAAGCACACATTAGATCAGCAATCCATCAACTTTAAGGCGGTTCAAAAATCGACTCTGGGAGGGACCATTGTCTTTGGAGCCATAAATTAGGAGGTTTTTCCCACCCCTCTGTGCAAATTAAGCTTCTGTCTAATGCAGTCAACAATGTCTTTGTAAATAGTAGTTACATTCTTAAAAGAGTTTCTAAAAGTTCTTAGGTTTCTCTCCATCCAAAGCTTATAAACAAAAGTGGACAACATCAATCTCCCAATCACACTACTCAGCTTTCTTCCCATCACGTTCCTTGCAAACCATTGGACAAAATATTTCCACGCAATACAAGGCCATTGTACATTACACTTAATTTGTAGTGACATCCATAATCTACTAGTAAAAGAGCAAGCAAAAAATAAATGATTATGAGATTCCACATCACTATGACAAAAAACACAAGAGGCCCTCTGTAGGATACCATAATCCAAAAGCTTATCTTGCGTTGGTAATCTTTGTTGCACAACAAGCCACAGAATAAAGTTGCACCAAGAAACCAAACAATCTTGGCCCAGACACGATGATTCCCCTTTACTCTAAAACAATCCCATGCAGACTAAGTGGAAAAAAGGTGAGAATTTGGATTGGGTAGCCATAGCACATTATCTTTCAAGTTCGAATCAAGTTTCCAGCTAGGAGGAATCCCTCTTTGCACATCTAGAAGTTCCTCATTTGCAATATCAGGCCACACCCATTGTGAGTTGTTGACAATACTGCAAACACGAGCTTCTTTGTCCAATCCAGAGCCACTAATGATCGCCTCACCTCTACTCTGATAAATAGGACCACTTGGATGCCATGGATCCAACCATAAGAAAGTGGATCGGCCATCTCCAATCTTATATCTAATTAGGGGGTAAACATTGGTTCCTTAATTGAAGAATTTTCCTCCAAGACCAAGATGAGTTTTGAGGGATCCTAATACGCCAAAAGCTTTTCCCTTCAATAGGTAGGATTCAACCCAAGAGGCCCACATAGAGATCCCTTGTGGTTTAATAACATGTCATAAATGTCTTGTCATAGCTGCTTTGTTCCAAGTTTCTAGGATTTTAACTCCAAGACCCCCTTCTTTCTTTGGGAGGCCCACAGTAGATCAGGCCACCTTTGCCTCGCTGGCTCTGCTATCACTTCCAGACCATAAAAATCTTTTCATTAACTGTTCTATAGATTCAACCACACCCTTTGGAAGAATCAATATGTATGCCCAGTAGACCTGAATGGTAAAAATACTGAATTAATCAGTTGGAGTCTCCCTGCATAGGATAGAAACTTGCAAGTCCAATCTCTGATCTTATAGGTGATTTGTTCAATTAGACCATGACAATCGTGACCCTTAATCTTGTGGTGATAAGAGGTACTCCAAGGTACCTAACTGGCAGCATTCCTTCATCAAACCCCAAACATTGTAGAATACTCTTTTTGGTTTCATTTTCAACCTAGAAAAAAAAAATTCACACTTGTTTTCATTAGGTTTCAACCCTGAAAACTCCTCAAAAATTTGAAGTACATCCTTAATAGCTTTCGTTGATTCAATTGTACCTTTGCTAAAAACCATGATATTATCAGCAAAGCACAAATGTGAAATCCCTTCCTTTTTGCATCTCTAATGGAATTGGAATCTCCTAGTTTGAATGGCAGCTTTCATTAAACTATTAAAAGCTTCTATGACAAGAACAAAGCGATATGGGGACATGGGATCCTCTTGTCTAAGGCTTCTCCTTCCCTGAAAATATCCATTCAGTTCACCATTAATGCTTATAGAAAATATTGGAGTAGTAATACAAGCCTCCACCCATTGAATGATCTGTCGCGGAAATCCCATTTTGTTCATCACTTTCAAAACAAAGTCTCATCTCACACTATCATAGGCTTTCATCAAGTCGATCTTCACAGCATATCTGGGACTCCCCCTCCCAAGGTGATAATTCCTCAAAAGCTCTTGTGACAGCAGAATATTATCAGATATTCTTCTCCCCTTGATAAAAGCAGTTTGAGATTTGTCAATTAACTGCGGCAATGCAAGTTGTATCCTACTAGCAATAATTCTTGAAAAACATTTGTAAAGTGTGTTACAACAGGATATTGTCCTATAGTCAATAAGTGTGGTTGGGTTGGGAACTCTTGAAATGAGGGCAATTATGGTGGAGTTGAGCTCTCTTAATATTCTACCATCTCTGAAGAAAGCTAGAATGGCATCAGTAACCTCTTCACCAACAATACTCCATGACTTTTTGAAAAAAGATGATGTGTAGCCATCTTGGCCTAGAGCTTTTCCATCTTTAATTGAAAACATGGCTTTTTTAATCTCTTCTCTTGTAACTGCCTACCCAATTTGATCAGCCATCTCTCCAAAAACCCTATTCTTAATGTAATGTCCAATCCATTGCATTTGGACAGCAGGTTGGATAGGAGGAATTGTGCCAAGATGATTCTTAAAATACTCTATAGTCTCTGTCTTAATTTCAGCAAGGTCTGTGATCTTAACACCATCTTCACTTTGAATGGAAATGATTCTCCTCATTGCATTCTTTCTATTCAGTGATTTATAGAAGAAACTTGTGTTATGGTCCCCCAAGTTGAGCCACTGAACACAAGACTTTTGTCTAGCAAAACTCTCTTCAGCTTCTCTTTACCTGATATAGTTCAACAATTTCTCCATTTCCAATCCCCTCAAGCTCTGATCCAAAGGATTTCGATCAAAACAATTTTGAATTTCATCAAGCTGATGACTTGCTGCAATAACTTTGACTAAAATGTCACTGCATTCCTTCTTATTCAATTCTCTCAACTCAGTCTTCAGATCTTTAAGCTTTTTGCATATTTGAAACAACAAAAAACCCCTATATTGTTGCTGCCAAACTCTTGAAACAATGGGAATGAAGGATGGGTTCTTTGACCAGAAATCAAAAAAATTAAAAGGCTTTTTGCATTTGTTTAAGTCTCTTCTCATTCTTATCAATGCAGGACAACTCAAAAGTCCCAAAACTCTCAATTTGAGTTCAAGTTGAACCAGACTTGAACCGAATCCTTCAGCCCAAGAACTATATATGCTTACGTTGTTGTACTACAAGTGCACTCACATTATGCAACTCAAGCAAAAATCCAAGTTCAATTAAGATTCAACTTTTGGCTTGAATACAAATTCAATTCAAATGTGATTATACCATTACATATATTGGGCTGAAATTTGTTTTCAATTCAAGCTAAATCCGAATCCATTAATTGGGGTTTCCGAAAATTTGAGAGCCTAGCCCAAGAACTAATCGGATTGAAATGAGATTTGAATCTTATTATTCAAACCCAATCCAAATCCTACAAAACTCTGGTGTACTATCTTAAGAATGCAAGTCCGAACTCCGAATCTAATGTTACACATGGTTTGCGGGTGGCTGTATGCATCTGCAGTTTGTGTTGCAGCCTAACCATAGGCTTATAAAGAAAGAGGGAAAAAGGAATTACACCCATCTAAAATACGTGCACAATTTAAGGACTCATGCAGGCAGCAAGATCCCACCTCAAATGGTTATGACGTAACACCTAAAACTTGATACCACCCCTTCACCTTAGTAAATTGGAAATTTCATCAACTCTTCTTTCCCCATATAGTGGGAAACAAGTAGAAGTCATTTAACATACAAGTATCTACTAACATTGTTTTACATATCAACATACTACTTGGAGTCTAACAAGGTTTATGCCCTTTACAGGAGTGTTCTTGCCGGACTTGTGCAAGGTACTGCAAACCAGTCCCCGATGCACAATGCTTAGCTTCTAAGTTCTGGTGCAGCTGCCGGTCCCGTTCTCTTCCACCGCCGGCCCTGCCCCCGTTACTGCTGTTATTTCTGATTGTGCCATGAATCATTATTTCTGCCTACCCTTGCATTGGACCTGTTATGAAAGTCAAAAATTATATATCATTAGACCATAGGTTATGGCTATGTAAGGCATGTAAAAGCAACATTTATTTATTATATGTTGAGACTAGTATTTTAGTAATTTATTTTTTGTTTTTTGTTAAGAGGTATTTGGGTCTCTTAGAACACCCGACTAATCTTTCTAGAGCACCCAACTAATCTCAATGCACACAATCTAGTCTCGATTCAAGCCCAAAAGAAGACTTCCATTTCACAAATTATAATTATATAAGGATCCTATAAATTTCACTCCCGAATTTATTTGATTATAATATGATCATGCCACTACAACATTTTACTCATTGATGGCTAGAAACAAAGTCTTTGAACTCCAACCATAATTGAAGCTCGGCTTCAACTCCAATGTGCACTTCTTTTGTGTTTTTTTTTTTTCAGTTTTGTATCCTTTTTTCCTTTTCTTTTTCTTTTTTTAGATGTGTTGGTTATTGATTATGGGTTCATTTAAACCAAACTTTGGTACTTATTGAATTAGGGGTTTAGATTTTGGGTAAATTTCATCCACATCTCCTATAAATAGACCTAACTACAATGACGCTCCTGTCTTTCTTTGAAATTTTAGTGCACTCACTTTTAGTTATTATGTTCACTTCATTCACACCTCCTATACACGACCGGTGTTACTGACACACTAAAAAAATGATTATGTCATTATAAATTATTTTTAAAACACCAATTTTACCCTCTATTCCTCCTTCTCATCTGGCCATCTTTTTTTTTTACCTCCTTATATGACATCTCTATCTTTGTCTTACTTCATTTCATCAATTTAAAATTTTATATTATCCAATTAATATCAAATTGACTTTCTATTTTATAAATTTAATATTTAATTTTATTAAATTAACTCCTAATTAATATTTAATTTTATCACGTTAACACGAAATTAAATTTCTATTTCATTAATTTAATCCATGAAACTAATACCAAATTAACAATTGATTTAATCAATTTAACATTAAATTTATCAACTTGAAATTCAATTCATCAAATTTACACTAGATTAGCACTATATTATATCTTTTTAAAATTCAAATTAATCAAATTGATATAAAGTTTACCTTAAATTTTATCAATTTAATATTAAATTTTATTAAATTAACACCATATTAACGTTCGATTTCATCAAAACAATTAGTGGCTAGATTGTACATGCTATACGATTTGGGTTAGAACTGAAGATGTGGCGGTGGTTTTGGTTTTTTTGGTGGGTTTTGGCAGTCGCTTCAGTTAGAGGTACTTGTGCCTATAGTTATATGTGTGGAGAGGGAGAGGGAGAGGGATAAGATGGTGAAGGCATGACTTCGGTAATGATGACATCGGTTGTAATTGTAGTGATAAAATTAAGTAGATTAACTATTAAAATAAAATGGCTATTGTTTACATAAGTAATAAATGAAATATTAAATTAGACTTCACTTTAATTTTAAAGTAAATTTGGTTAAGTTAATGCAATTGATTAAAATCAAGGTGAAATTTGAAATAAATTTAACTCAATTAAGGGTAAATAACTAAATTTGATATATGTTATGTTATATTGATAAATATACGAAATTCGATAAGGGCATTAAAGTAAAATCATCACTTCCGTTACTCTTATTAACACTGATAAGGGGTGTTAGTAAAATTTTAGAAAAGACAAGATGTGTCTTTATCTTTTGGTCTATCTATAAGGGTGTGAGTAAAATTTACCTTTAAATTTTTGGTCAATCAAATAAAGTTGCTTGATGTTCTTTTATGTTGTCCTATTTGTTTATCATTGGGTTGGCACTTAATATAATCAAAATTTAACTTTTTATGATGTCATTTTGTCTTGTTGGAAATTCTATATGGTTGGATCAAGTGAAATTCGAGTTACAATATATTTTTTTGTATTGTCATTCATAAATCTCATAATATATATTATTAATAAAGAGAGGAGGTGGTTTTGTACTATTAATTGGTGTCCTGCCTTTTATCTATACTAGTTGTTACACACATGTATTGCACGTGATCATTATTTTGATATTATGAAGATTACACATTAGTGAAATTACAAATTTAAATCTTTACGAGAACCTGTCTTAAAATTAAAAAGCACCAGTGGTGCAGTACATGGATAATACTCATTATCTTTGGTTTGTCATCCATAACTAATATCAATACAAGACAAGATAATTCATAACTATATTTTATTTTTGGCCTTTTTGAAAAATGAGAATATTTTATTCACAAGATACCCTACCAAAAAATATACTTAAATTGCAAGCCATTACAAATTTCAAACACCCAGAAAATGCAAAATGAATATAAATTCATCATAAATTGATTCTCATGACTAATAGAATATAAGACTTTAATATAGAGAGAAGAAAGAAAAGGTTTAGTCATCAAAACAATTAATTATTGAACCAGTAAGGAATATGAAGAGAAAATAAAGAAGAGTTTAATTATTAATATAATTAATAATTAAATTATACTAATAAGATAGAACCAATTTTGAATTTATTTTTACTTTCAAATTTAATCCAAATTTAATTCATTTGGGAAAGCACAAGGACGACTCAAATTTTATCTACTTTTAATTTAATAAACAAAATTTCATCTCAATTCTTGCAACTTAATTTAAAGGCTCACAATGCATCCCACACAAATACTTTCTCCCGACCATTTTAACCCAACACACACGCCACCCCATATAACACACACACGCCAGCAATAACCACTGACCTATCTCTCTCTCTCATTCATCTACCATTCTTATCCGCCATAGCTAAACCAACAGCACAACCCTCCCTCTCTCTATCATGGTTCCTCTCACATCGCCCAGGTACACCCTTCTCACTCTCTCTCTCTCACAACACACACATAGTCGAACCCACCACATAACACATAGTCAAACTCACAAACAACACAGAGATAATGCACACACACATAGTCGAACCCACCACACAACACACACAGTCAAACCCACAACACAACACACAGAGCAGCGCACGCACACGCACACGCACACACACACATACAGAGCAGCAACTTAATTTGAAATTTTGAATGTTTGTGTTTTTAATTTGGGTATTGAATAGAGTTTGTGAAATTTTTTTTTTTTAATTATGAAATAGGTTTATTACGAAATTTCAATTTATTTTTTTATTATGAAATAGGTTTTTTTTTTGTTTATTTTGAATGTTAGGATGGAATAGATGTTGAGTTGATTACTATTGAGTGTTCATTTTGTGAAATTTGTAGGATAATTCAAATGACCTTTGGGTGTTGAAAAAGAATTCTCTAGAACCTCAAATTGCCCACTCTTAAACACTAAAAATATTGTTAAAAGGTATAGAAGATGGGAGAATGCATGTCTATGTGTCTCTGTGTGTTGTGTGGCGCCAGGGATTTGGATAGAGGAACCTAGGTGGGCGTGGGTTGAGTCCCATAAATCCAAATGTTGCTAACCTTTTTGGTGTGGAAATGATCTGACTCTATGTCATGATATGTTTCCAGTATCATGGCCCATCTCATACAGATGTTTGGTGCGGACACCGAGAATGTGGTCTCATGCATTAATTATTTCCCTTTTCCAATTTTATTGTTATTTTATTACTTGCTCTTGATTTGTAATTATTTGTTGGTTCTTCTGTATTTATGTTTTTGGCTTTTGTTATATGCAGGTGAAGGTTGAGAACAAGACCTGGAAAGTTGATGTGAGTTATGCTCTTCTTAATTTTGTCTCTGTTTTTCTATTTGCATGTGTACAATACCTTTGCATGTGGTAAGTATAGTAAATAAAGTCATAGCTATCTGTAAGAATTTCACTCCATCAAATAAAACAACGCACCAAACAATAGATGAAAGAAAAGAAGAGAGCATTAACAAGGTATCCTATGATTAGGAGCAGTTATGTTTCTAATGCAAGGATCAAAATTTCGTTTCAGTGCATAGTTTCGGAGAGTTTGGAGACATCTACATTTCGATAATATTTCAAAGACAAAGAAAAAATTTAAAAATTTATTTTTGAAATATTGGTTGAAACAAACGAAATATTGGTTGAAACCCACCGAAATACCTCAAAACACACCGAAACATAGGAATGTTGATATTCAATCAATGATTTATTTCAATTTTTATGGAAACAAAAACATTTTGGACGTTTCGACATGAAATTTAATTCTTTGGGTGAGTCACAGAAAGCAATTTGAACAATAGATGCATGAGGATTAACTCTTCAGGGTTCATGCCTTGCAATTTGTCATTCATAAGCTTCAAGAATGCTAAACCATATAGAAGACCCAAGTTTTCTGTCATGACATTCAAGAATGCTAAGCTTGAGTGTTGATTTGGATGTTGAATTGATTGTTGTCGAGTGTACTTTTTGTGAAATCTGTAGGCTAATTTATTTTCAAATTAGATTTTCAATTTGGGTGCTGAATAGAGTTTGTGAAATTTTAATTTATTTTTTTTAATTATGAAATAGGTTTATAGTATCTTGATTTGATGAATGTTAGGATTATTTATATTAAGATTGTGTGTTAATTTAATTTGCTTCCATCATTTTAGGGATTGTGTGTCAATTAGTATGAAATAGGTGTTTATAGGGTCTTGATTAAGGTTAATATTTGTGTGTTAATTGAATGTTGTGTGTTAATTTCATTCTATAAGATTTGTAGGCTAATTTGTTTTCAAATTGGATTTTTAATTTGGGTGTTAAACAAGGTTTGGAAATTTCACAAACTTTATTAATTTTTTTTTAAATTTGGGTGTTCATTCAAGTGTTTGGGTTATTGCTTCAATGAGTTAGCTCTGTCGATTAAGAAACAGAGACTACCTCTAGCTCCTCCCTATCTCTCGTTCTGACCCTCATTCCATCCCAAAATCCTACCACCTCAACATGCACACACATCTCTGATTTTGTAGCACACACGCACCACAAGCTTGATGAAGGAACAGAGGTGTTTGCAACACACACATAAATTTCTCTCTCTCTGTTTCTCTGTCTCTCTCTCTCTCCCTCTCTCGCTCTTTTGTATTTTTTTAATTATTGTGCTTTCTTGAATTGTGTAATTTAATAAGTCGTTGGTGTTGACCACCAACTATTTTTTATTATGCTCCATAGGACTTTTTTTCTTAGTGGATTTTGTTGTAGGTTAATGGCTAACAAATTCCTAGATTCTGAATGCTGAAGGTAAGTGCTCTATCCACGGGCTTTGTCTCAATGTGATTAGTTGTGTATATCTTAATCATGCCATTGACTATCTTAGGTAGAAAGCATAAATATGTAGTTGGCTATCAAATTTGGGGCTTCGATAGCTAAGAAGTGTGTACTTTCTTTGCCTTCAGTTAATTTCAATTATGGGTCAATCTTGTCAATTTTATGAATAAAGGTCTCTAAACTTGAACATGAAATTCCAGTTCTGGGTTTTAAGTTAACACTTTAAATGATGTAAATTTGTGGTATTTAATGGGAAAAAAAAGGGTTTGCTTTTGAATAGACACAATGATCATATGGGTGTGACAAGATGGGAAATAAATATGAACAAGCCCAATGCACCAACTCAATTTTAGTAATATTGCTAGCGTTGTTATAGAAAATCTAGCACTACCTAATTTATACCGTTTTTATGAGTTTTGCTATATTCAATTGGACTCGATTTAATCTTATTTGGGTCATGGGTTATACCTTTTGTTTTTATTGTTAAGTTAAGAATTGACTTTTATTTGTAACAAGAAACCAAGTAGACTTGAAATGTTTTCAAATTGGTGTGTTTTATTTTTATTATGAGACTGGTATTTTTATTTCTATTAGGAATTTCATGAATGTGGTGGTCATTTGGACAACTGAGGTTTATATTTTTATTTTTATTTTGTTCTTGATTAAATATGGGACTTTGATAATTTGTGTTTGTTGTTCTAGCTAATATTTTGTTTGTAGTATGAGGTTCCATTTGACTGTGCGTACTACAAGTAAGCATAAAACTCAAATTTCAATTATTTTCATTCTCATTTTTTTTTCATTAGGATTATGAACAATTTCTTTTGAAATTTCTATAGACACTTTACATTTGATCTTTGTTTATACTATGTAAGCCCGTTAGTTTATGTATTGACTAGATAATTGATAACAACGGCCATCCAATATATTGTTCTAGATTAAATATGGGACTTTGATAATTTTCATTTGTTGTTCTACCTAATATTGTGTTCGTAGCATGAGCTTCCACTTGAATGTACATACTACAAGTAAGCATAAAACTCAAATTTCAATTATTTTCAATCTCACTTTCTTTTCATTAGGATTATGCATAATTTTTTTTTTTTTGAAATTTCTAGACACTTTACATTTGACCTTTGTTTATAATATGTAAGCTGTCAGTTTACGTATTGACTGGATAATTAATAAAAATGGACATCCAATATATTTTTATTAACATGTTGTGTTTGCACTTTGTCTGTGAAAGCAATGGATGTTGCCTGTAGATAAATGAAGCTCTCTTAATGTTTTGTCAATGCTTTAGAATTTTTATATTGTGTTGCTTCCAAGTTCTGTTTGGACAGGCACGTGCATTAGTTGAATGTTACATGTTACAGTTATTTTGATAGAAGTGGGTGATTGAATGATAGTGGTTTGATTAGATTTGGTTTAACAAATTTGGTTTCATTTTTCATTTCATATGGATTGGTATATGCTTTACCAATGTAGTTACTATGCTTTGAAATTGTAATCATTTCTCTCTCATATCCCATCAATTTGATTTCTTTTGTTGAACTACCTTGCAGATTTTTTGTTGTAGGATTGTAATAGGAGATGTTGGACACTAACGGATCAAAGTAGGAAACATTTCTGGATGGTAAGGTAGGGGTAAGTTCTCATATGCACTACTAAATCATTGGTCTTCTTTGAATATTACTTTCTTGCGGTGATATTTGTTGAAAAAATGCATATGCGATTGATGTGATCCTGGCAAAAGTAAAAAGAAAAATAAGGAAGTTGGACGTTTCAAACATGTTGAAAGTTTGATTGACATATCAATTATTTTATACATTACAGGTTTTTGAAAATGACGATTTTCTCAGAATTTTGATCCGTGTTAATTTGGGGTTGGTTATGGCCTTTGTAAGAACTCTAAATTCATTCTACTTTGTTCAATTTTTATTTGATCTTTTAAATTATTGCTAGATATATATTGAAGCTGGAGTCCATTGGGTCTGCAAGACTGCAATACTAAACCTTTATTCACATCAATGGTTTCCAAAAAATCTAAGATTTGATTATGGCCTTAATGGGTTTTGTTGGTTCGGTTAGATTTATATAGTGGGCTTTACCTTGGTGATTTTTCAACACAATCTTAAGGTAACATTTTTTATTCTAATGATTTGTTTGCCCTCGCTATGTTTTTTGCTCCACTCATGTGTTGATTTTTGCTTTGTTTTGTTAATTTTTCTTCATAGATAGCATCTGCTGGTATGTTGGACCTACACTTATATTCTTTGGTGGTGCTACAACGTTGAGGTGAATTGCGGTGTTATAAGAGCTCCTTTCTATGACCGTCGCGTGTGTGTTTTGTTTGATCCGTATTTAGTAAGATGGACTAATCACACATGGTTATAAAGATATGTTTAGCTTGGTGAGAATTGATGGTAGTTTTGATGATTGAGTTTGGAACGGTGATTTTGGAGGAACTAGAATTGAATTTTGATTGTGACCTATGATAATTGTTTTGTATGATTGTAAACAGTAAATTTTGGTTATTTGATTAGACTTACATATATAACATGTGACTGTGACCTTTGTTATTATAATATAAATATTATTTTTGTTTGAATTGTATAATGACTAAAATATGATAATGTCTTCGAGTTAGGTTGAGTAATTTATTCTTTGAGATTGTGTTGGGCAATGATACATATAATGAGATATATAAACTTTGTATACAGATTGAGATTTTCCAAGATTTTTATTTTTAAATATTTTTTTGATATTTTTTTAAAAAATCGCAAGGGTTAGTTTGATTTCAATGTCTTTAATTAAAACAAATGAAGGAAAAGTCATGATTATGAGCAGTTTTTTTAAGCTGTAAAGTGTCTTTAGGTACGGGTAATTACTATTATATAAATAGGCAAAAACATTAGCACCAAGACAAGTATGGTAAGTAGTAAATAAAAAGAAAATCAACTTAATCACATATAATTTTTTTATAACTGCATTATTAACTTAATTAACCTCCTATAATTTCCAAAAATACCTAGATTTATCTATTATAATCTCTTTTCACTCTTTCTCCTTTTTTTCACATGGATGCGATGTATGTACAACCCTAATGACAAATATACCCTCACCATCATTATGATAGTTCAATGAATATATGTTTTAGAGGTACAATTAGGGGCGTTTAATAACACAATTTAAGACTTAAAACTGAATACTTTAAGTACTTAATAAATTAAACTTGTTTGACAACCTAAAACTCATACTACTTAATATTTTAAGCACTTCTTAAAAATAGGTTAAAGTAGCAAGTCACCTACTTATCACTTAATACTAAAAATATTAGTCGGTAAGGATTTTTTCAATTTCTCATAATGGACAAATGTACCCTCACCATCATTGTGTCATCGCCACCACTACCAACACTATCATCCCCACCACCACTAATACTATCACCGCCACCCCCACCATAACCACCACCGTCGCCACCATTACCACCAGCACTATTGTCCCACCGTCACCACCACCACTATTGTCCCACCGTCACCACCACCGTCACCACCATTGTGTTGTCGTCACCACCACTATCATTATGTCACTGCCGCCATCACCATTGTGCCACCACTATTACCACCATCACTGTCACCGCCAACACCACCACCACTATTGTGCCACAGCCATCACCACCACCATACCACTAGGGCTATTAATTTTTGATACGACGCGCTAACACGATACGACACATTAACATGACACAAACCGAATACGAAATTAATGGGTCAAACAAGAAATTAAATGAGTTAATGGAATAAATCGGGTCAACACGCTTAAACATGAAAAAAATTATGTTAGGTTCATGTCAAAATCAGGTCAATCTGATTTTGACTTGATTAACTTGTATATTTTAAAGGGGTTGACATAATTCGGACACAAACCAGACAACATTCATTGTAGACCATTTTATAACAATATAATTTGTCTATTATATGTGACTAATATGATCTTAACATTATTACTTTTTAGTTATTGCTTCTACAATGATAATTGGTAGTATAGTTCTTAACATTATTATGACAATATACTAATATAGTTCTTGTTTTAATTTTTGAGTTAAAATTTGAATGCATTTTAGTTAATTTCATTGATGAGATGTGATATGTTATTTGTAAAAAAATTATTTGAAATTTTGGATGAATGATTGAATGATGTATTTAAAAGCAATGAACAAGTGTGAAAACAAATTATGTGTATTAAACAGGTATATGTTATATGTGCTAAACAAGTTAAACATATCATATTATGTGTGCTAACGCGAAAATGACATATTTATTAAACGTGTCAAACAGATCGGGTTCAGATAACCCGTTTAATAGCCAAGACAGGTTAGTGTTTACACATCTTAACACGATTATTAAACATGTCAAGTTCGAGTTTTGGGATTTTTGACACAAACTTGAAATCCACCCGATACTAAACGACCCAATCCGACACGTTTGACACCCCTAACTACAACTGTAATTGTCACCACCACCACCATCGTCACCACTGCCACTACCACTGTGTCGTCACCACCACCACCATCATCATCACCATCACTATCACCTTCACCATCACCATCACCATCGTCATCGCCACCATTACTATTGTGCCACCACCACCACCACCAATATTTCTGCCACCACCATCATCGCCGCCATCATTTCCACCCCCATGGTGATGGTGGTGATAGAAATAAGGTAGTTACGAAAAGATGATTAAAGAAAAGAGCAAAATTATAATTATAATAATTTTTAGACTTCAGCTCTTTATATTTGTCAAACAGTTTAATTAAATTCAATACTTAAATTTCAGTTGATACCAAATAATTTGCGAATTAAAAAATTTAACATTTAGCACTTAAAATTTAACATTCAGTTTTCAATATTCATCTTTTAATTTTATCAAACACCTCCTTAAAATAAGAATACTATATTATAGTCAACTCTACTTGATTAATTCTTGTTCTTGTCCAGGTATTTGGGAGTTGTCTGCATGAATCTTAATCTGTTATTGTACTCTATTGAGATCCACAATTTTTAGTAGTTTTTTGCATTTTATATCCTGAAAGATTTTAAAATTTTTACTTTACACCCTCAAAGATTAATTTTTTTGCATTGCACTCTCAATGTATCAAAAGTGTTGCAATGTAATCATTCTATTAGCTTTTGTTATTTTTTTCGTCAAAAGTCAACTCATTAACATTGATAAAAAACCTAATGACAATCTAACATAATGGTCACATTGCAACACTTTTGATAAATTGATAGTACAATGTGAGAAATTTAATCTTTGAGATTATAAAGTGAAAATCTTAAAATTTTTTAGAATGTAAAATGCAATTTCCCTAATTTTTATCAAATCATTTTATAATAACATTCCAAGTGAGTTTTGCTCTATGATTTGAGGCGAATTTTAAAGTTTCTTATTTTTCTAAAGTTAGAATTTAGTTCCAACCCTTACCATTTTTTAAATCTAAATTTAAATTTGAGTAAAATATCTCTAAAAACCTTTTTCAATGCTAAACCAAAACTCATATCAAATTAAGAGAAACTCAAATGTTTACACAAATCAAGGAAGACCCAAACATTTATTCAAATCAACAATAGTTAGATTTCATTTACCTTTAAAGATCTTTTGGTCATATCTTATCCTTATTTAAATTTGTTTTTTTTTTAACTTTGAATTTCTCCATTGGAGTGTTTTGTATCGAATCAAGTTTTTTACCTATTTTTTTAATCAAATTTTGATAAAGATTTTTGTCTCCATAGGAGATGATTACTTTATTTTATTCTAGAATGATTTGTTGCCTAGATCATGTTTGAGCCCTAAATCCCACTCCCGGGCTAACTCTGCCGTCCATCCCACCCTTTCCAAGGATTTCTGAATGTCGTAGACTTGAAATTCCACTTCCTTATTCTTTTAAAAAATTGATCCCACAACATATTTATTTCAAAGTTGGAGCTCCCTTTTAAATCGTTTCAATTTAAAAAAAGAAAGGGCACAATAGAATCTCCAAACCATTTATTCTGCAAATGACGTGTGTTTTTCTCTTTCAAATAAGTTTCTTAGAATTAGGGATTTAGTTATGTGTTTGACATTCCTATTATTGCTCCTGTGTACTATTAGTTTTATTGATTTAATAACATCTTATTTCAAAATGTTTTGCTTAATTTTGGCGTATTTAGGAGTAGTTGTGTACCCGATACATAGGTAGTGTTTGATAAAATTGAAAGTTGAATACTAAAAACTGAATACTGAATTTTAAATGCTGAATGATTAATTTTTTAATTTGCAGCCAGTTTGGTATTCACTGAAATTTAAATATTGAACTAAATTAAATTATTTGACAAACATAAGGAGTTGAAGTTTGAAAATTATTATTATTCTAATTTTACCTTTTTTTTAACTATCTTACTGCAACTATGTTATTCTTACCATCATTATCACAATAGTGATAGTGGTGGTGGCTATTGCACAATAGTGACAGTGGTGGCACAATGATAGTGTTGGTGATGATTCTGGCACAATGGTGGTGGCGGTGGCAGTGACACAATAATGGTGATGGTGGTGGTAGCACATTGATGATAATGGTGGTAGTAGTGGTGACAACACTGCTGATAAATGGTGGGTATTAAAAAGTTAAGAATATAAAATGTATTGAGAGTATATGTGTCTATAATGAAGAATTTATAAAATCCTTATTGACTAATATATTTAGTATTAAGTGATAAGTATGTGACTTGTTATTTAAAATTGTAGCCTATTTTTAAAAAGTACTTAAAATATTAAGTGGTATGAATTTTAGGTTACCAAATAAGTTTAATTTATTAAGTACTTAAAGTATTCAATTTTAAGCATTAAGTGATATTATCAAACAACCCCATAGAAAAACATTGAATTCGTAGTGTTCCCGGCGCTCCTGCGCCAATTTGGCTGCAACCTCTTGACCGCAACCTTATAGAGTTCTCTCATTTCTCACCAACAAAGTTTTAATCTTTTCCCCAACCCACAAAAAAAAAAAAAAAATGGGAAAGACAACAAAATATAAGGCATGGTTCTTCTCCTAGTCCTATTTGAACAAACCAAATTTGCATTCAGATCAAATCATAATGCCACCAAGATCTGGCAGATTCGTTTTTGGGCTCCGGCTTTCAAATTCCACTAGAGAGAGAGAGAAAGATACTTCAAGGAACCCAAGTTCATTTCATGACGCGAAATTACCTCTCAAAAACTATTGTACTCTAGAATGTCATTTTGTATAGGTTTTCACAAGTCTCTTCTCTATATAAATAACAACCTCTTCAAACCAAATCTCAAACAAAGTCCAGGAATTTCTCAAACACAGCTGCTTCACTATAATGGCATTGATTTGTTCCTTGTTTTTTCTGTCTTCCTTCAAGGAGCTCTTGGTAAGCCCACTATTATTCCTATCCATTCGATAATTGTATGACCTTTCGATGACCATTCTATCCTTCATTGAGGTGGGGGATACCTTTTTTAGAGCTCTTATTCACAACATTATAGAACAACATAACTCTTGACATTTTTAAAACTCGATTTTCAAACCTAACAGGGATTGATGATCTTATTCAAAAAAATGGTTAAACTAAAAATGTGTGGCAATTCATTAGTTTACCTGTTACTTTGACATTAAGTTTATCCATAGTAGAGAAAGCATTTTTAGGAATTAATTTTGTAAAGATAACTTAGTTGCATATCAAAATGGATGACTGATAACATAATTGTGAACATGGGAAAATATATTTTTGACGACGTCGATAATGAAGTTATTATGCGATAACTTTAAATTATGAAAATTCTTTGGGGTTAATTGTAGATGACTATTATTATTATTATTATTTGGGTACAATTTTATATCCTTTTTTGGCATAAATATACTATGTAAACCAATTTGTTAGATAAATTTTTGATTACACTATAAGAATAAGGGTCTTTTGTGACAAATTTTTTACGGTGGCTGTGTTTGCTATCACAAAAGATTTGTTTGAGACAATTTTTTGTAGCGACTGTGTTTGTCGTCATAAAAAGTGTGTTTGTATTAATATTTTGTTAATATTTGTGACACTTATTTTTCTTGTCGTAAATAGTGTCATAAACTCAAAAGAAATTTTTATATTTAAAACAACTGTTTTTCTTGATGCAAATTATATTTCATAAATTCAAAGGAATTTTTTATATTTATGGCAGCTATTTTTCCCGTTGTATATAATATTTCATAAAACATTAAAATTTCGTTTTAGATTAAAAAACAGTTTATAGTTTAAAAAAGAAAAACTCTAAAAAAAAATTGTATTAGCCACAACTATTATTCATGTTACAAGTAATATTTTATAAAAATTACATAGTTTTACATCAAAAGACAATTTCTAGTTCAAAGACAAAAAAATTAAATTATATAAAGTCAATTTTTTATATCAAAACTAAGGGTGTCAAAATATGAAACGGTCCGTTAACACGACATAAAATTAGTGGGTATGAGTTTTCGTTAAGCCACATGTTTAGTAAACGAGTAGATCCGATACGATACGATACGATTATAAATAAATCAAGTATTAGTGAAACTAATTAGAAGAAATGTATACAATATGATTCGTTTATATACCATTTACATAATTGGATAAGTCGTTCAAAAGTGACCTTCTATTGATGTATAACTTCTTTTAGTTCTTTATTGTATATACGTATATAAATATCATTTCAGTATATTAACAATAATTTAATATTTTTTTTCATATGTCACTGAGAGATTAGATAGTTCGGGAAGGATGTTCAAATTTTTGGATTAATTTCTTGTACTCATGGATCGTTATGTTTTGTAAAAGTGCATATTTTACATTTTGTTAAACTCATGAGATTGTTTTTTTTTATATGAAAATATTACTATGTTTTTGAAAATGTTGGTCATATTTACTTTTGTGTTTATTTATATATTGAATTGGGTAGTACAGATACTAGTGGGTCTTTGGTCCAATAGTACTCCTTACCTTATGAAAGTTTTGTCTTCTTGAGGTCAAGGGTTCAAGTACTCTTTCCCTCCCAAAAAAAAAAGAAGTTATAATGGATTTGTTTATATGCACAGGATATAAACATTGGTTACCAACAATCCATAATAATTAAAAAAATATATTTTTTTTTCTGTGGCGGCATCATTGCTGTTGTAAATCGATTTTTTTGTGACAATTTATTTACAACGGGATCTTGCTGCAGTAAATACTATTTGAGACCGACCGTTGCTGTCGTAAAAGTCTTTTGTGACCACACTTATTATGGTGAGACAATGCCGTCACAATGCCACTACAAAAAGTATTTATGACAGCAAATACACCTTTTATGACAGTACTTTACCATCGTAATAACTCTTTTTTCTTGTAGTGTTATAAAAATGATGTAAATAAATATAAATGTATCATCTTGATTTTATTAATTGGAAGAAAAAAAGAAACGCAAACATATTAATGTGTCCACCCAAAAATCATTTACCGACGCCATCCATGGTTTACTATCTACCCTCTGAAACTGGAGAAAATATTCAATGCAATGGTGATATATATCATATCAGCATTGATGACATGATATCAATAATTGATAATAAAACTCCAAATAAGTAAAGTGAACTCCACTTAGATAATAGTTATTGACTTATATGGAAGAAGAGTGAACAGTTATTGGTTTACATAGACAAGTAATTATTGACTTGTGTAGGGTCCGTTTTTCTAATTGTTCACATATTATTGGTTGGTTATATCATATCATCAATAATGACGTAGTATCACCCTTGCGATAAATAATTTTTCAATTGAAACTGAATTTCAACTTAGTAAGATAATGTAAAGTTGTACATTTCACTACAAAAATTCAAATTTCGAGGGACAACAGGTAATACTACTCCTGGAACACATAACTATAATAGATGCTAATAGGCTTATTGCCCAAGAACCATGATATCATCCCACCAAGTCCATCAAGGAACGGACTTGTTTACATGACGTCGACCATATGGATGACCATGCTTTGCGTTGTGTGGCCAATGGCTCAAACGACCATTACTATGAGGTAAGCCAAACAAATGAGATAAACCTGTCATTGCACGAGATTGTCTAGAAATGACTCCGTCAGTAGAAGGATTTTCTGATAAGATAATCTGGTACCCATCATCGTAAGAATCCATCCCTTTTGCCATGAGTTGCCAAACCAGGGCCCCACCAACGGTTCCTCCACTTCTTGCCAAATTGTAGATGTTTGTATAAACAGAACTCATGTACCAGTCCCTCTCTTTTAAACTGTATCCTGGATCTTTAATGGATTTGATGAAGAAGAGGGCTAGACCAACGTGGTTCTGGTTCTTTGATTTGATAATGACTTTGATAGATTTGTTGAAGACAAATGCATGATCAGTGTTATTCTTGATCTTCAAATTGATGTTGACTTTGGTGAATTTATTGAAGCTGCGAATCAGATTGACGTAGTTTTCGTGAAATTTTATGAAATTTTTTGGCATAAATATACTATCTAAACCGATTTGTTGGATAAACTTTTGATTATAAAAATATGATGTAAATAAATATAAATGTATTATCTTGATTTTATTAATTGAAAGAAAAAAAAAAACAAACATATTAATGTATCCACCCAAAAATCATTTACCGACTACGCCCATAGTTTACTAGCTACCCTCTGAAGCTGGAGAAAATATTCAATGCAATGGTAATTCTGTGTCAGCATTGATGATATGATATTACTAACTAATAATAAAATCCTAAATGAATAAAGTGAATCCCACATGAATAGTTATTGACTTATATGGAAGAAGAACGAGTAGTTATTAATTTACAGAGACCGGTAATTATTGACTTTGTGTGGGGTTCGTCTTTCTATTTGTTTACACATTATTGTTGGTAATATCATGTCATTAATACTGACATAGTATCACCGTTATGATGAATATTTTTTCAACTAAAACTGAATTTCAACTTCCTAGTGCGATGATAATTGTAATGTAAAGTTGTACATTTCACTACAAAAATTCAAATTTCGAGGGACAATAGATAATACTACTCCTGGCACACATAACCATAATAGATGCTAATAGATTTATTGCCCAAGAACTATAATGTCATCCCAAGTCCATCAAGGAACGGACTTGTTTACGGGACGTCGACCATATGGATGACCATGCTTTGCATTGCGTGGCCAATGGCTGAAACCATTAATATGAGATAAAGCTGCCATTGCACGACATTGTCTATAAATGACTCCATCAGTAGAAGGATTTTCTGATAAGATAATCTGGTACCCATCATCGTAAGAATCCATCCCTTTTGCCATCAGCTGCCAAACCAAGGCCCCACCAACGGTTCCTCCACTTCTTGCCAAGTTGTAGATGTTTGTATTTATAGAACTCATGTACCAGTCCCTTCTGTTTAAACTGTATCCTGGATCTTTGCTGGACTTTCCGAATTCTGCGATTACCAATGGTTTCTTTAGTATCGTCCTCGAGTCTTGCCAATGATTTGACATCCATCTTTTCATAAATTCCATTTGCGCATCATCATTTTACCAGACAACCTGTCATACAAAAAAAATTAATTAAATCCCGTGACTAAAAGCATTGCTGGCTTCATGGCAGTTGGTGGGTCTATGGTGGTGGTTGTGAGGTTTCGGTGGGCATTGTGGTTTGAGATAGAAATAACTCTGGTGATCTTTCAGAAATTTCGTCGAACACATGATGGAGGAGAGAAGGAAGGGGTTGAAGCGATGGTGGTGAAAAGGAAGAAAGGTTCCACTAATAAATGCCCCTTATTATATAGATAGTAATGTTCAAGCTCAGTATTAAGATAACTTGGTTACAATTTAATCGTTTGAGCTATATGAAGTATTGATATACTTGGTTTCGTGTATGGTAGTAAAGCAAAGACTACGATATCAAAGGAGCCATCACATTACAAGCAACTCGGGGCAAGATACAACTCATTTGGGATCGAGAGGTCAGTTACAATTAAATAAGGTTAAGTTATGAATTTAATAAAAATTAAGATTGATTCTAAAAGTTTGGAAATTAGTAAGGATATGGGTGGTTTACCATATGTCAGGATATGCATGAATGGTGGTAAAATCAATCTCCCTGATGAGATTGTTACTAATGAAATCTGTCCCAACTTGGTAACCAGGATTTGTTTGCTTCTTTTAGAGCAGCGAATCCCCATAGAATCCTTCCATGCCTATTTCCAGCAAATGCTTGCCATCTAAAGCTTTTACATAAGTTGCCATCTCTTGAACCCAGGCCTGCAATATCAAATATAATTAGTAAAATTTATACAACAATTGCAGTGATAGCTATGCATCAAAACTATGCTTCAAAACCATACTTTTAGGAGTTATGAAAGGACAATCCATACATTTCTCTTCATTAATTTACTCAATGATAAGCCACTCACTATTAATTCATGAAGGGCAACTATTTATTAGTGTAGTGGGTCCCCAAGCATATATAATAGGTGATTTACCTTTGAATGAAATTGAAAAAAATAAAATAAAAATTATTAGAGGCGATCTCACTTGTAAAAGTATATGTTGATGAGGCTCACAGTTATTGTTCTTCCAGAGTAGTCGACTTGGCAACGAGGCTCGTTCATGAGTCCCGACGCCATGATTGTCGGGTCATCTCGATAAGCAATTCCAGTTATGGTGTTGAATCTTGTTATGACTCTTTGCAATTAATAAAATTCTTTGAAAATTATGAT
Organism: Ilex paraguariensis; assembly: GCA_963454935.2. NCBI lineage: Eukaryota > Viridiplantae > Streptophyta > Magnoliopsida > Aquifoliales > Aquifoliaceae > Ilex > Ilex paraguariensis. The sequence continues at coordinate 25,224 of CAUOFW020003497.1, forward strand.
GATTACAACTAACTTTTCCTTGCAAAGCGCCTACACACATGAACCCTAATCTATTTCATGAAAATTTAGTTTCCACCTTGACATGATTCTTGTAATACCCTTTGAGCACTGGATTTGTGTAGAAATCATCATTACTATTAATCTGTGCTCCTGCATTTCTAGCCCACTGCACATACTGTGTTCGCCCTCCAAAGTCATTGTAATTGTTCACGAAACTCAACATTAAGTGAATCCCACGTTTTCTTGCTTCCGAAATCACAAAATCCAGTGCCTAAACCATTAAAAATTCATGTCAGTAGTAAGAATATTAATATTTACACAAAAATAGTAATATGAATAACTATATTAGGGACAGTAAATTGCATTATTTAGTGACATGATTAGATATATTCATTTTTTACCTGAAAAACTCGTTCATCCTAAGTGCCAGGTGATATTTGCAGTGCTTTGTCACCTCCATCCGCAAAAGCCCAAGTCCGACAGACAGAAAGTCCAGCAACAGCAGCATCTCGGAACACTTCAGAGACTTTGAACCTGTCGCTTGGGTTAGTTGCAACATTCATCATCCAGTATGAGTTGAACCCATTGAAAAGGAAAGGCGAACCATTTAGAACAAACTGGGTCCCTTTTGTTCTTAACAAACCCTCTATTATACATTACTAGATTAATATGTATTTTTTTTTGATAAAAAACGGTGTGCTATTGATATTAATTCAAAAAAGATACATCGTAGTGGACGGAAGATGATAAAAACATCGAACATTCGTTACTCCATATACTATAGCAAATTATCTAGAATTAAGGAGAAGCCTCTTATGCCTATTCTTTAATTTTCTGTGATTTCTCATTTTTCAATTCCTTAATATCTTAGCGGGCATCTTATCTCTTTTTTTTTTTTTTTTTAATTTTATATTTTTTGAATTTTCAAACTAAATACCTGAAGACATGCACAAACACACGTTTCCAACCCCAATTATCTTGAACTGTGAGATTACAGTACAAGACATCTGAGGCTGTTGCCAGAAAATTCATAATAGGATTGAGAGTAATGAATGCATCACTGCATGTAGGGTTCAAAGGAAATCTGTTGGAATTTCGTCAGATACACTACCTGAGCCTCATTGCACCTCCCAGATTTGCTCTCCAGCATGTTATCACAACTGCTCCAACTTTATTGATCTTTACCATAATTTGGCTTTGGGTGAAGCTGATTATTATTTTTTTTTAAAGCATACAACAATTTATTTTCATTTTTCATCCGCTCATTTTCATCTCTGTTAGTCATTACAAGATAATTTCAAGATTTATTAAGTAATAGTTATAATCAAATCATAAGGAGTAATATGAAGAAAATAAGAGTCAACTCGGATAGGTTAGATTGGATTAGAGACCAACTCTTTTTTTTTTTTTTGGGTAAGTAAGATAATTTCAAAAAAGCGAAAAAGGAAACATGTACACAGGTGTAATCAAAAGGGATGGTTGATCTTCTTAAAACAAGAAAAAGAAGATCCCCCATCCCCATAGCAAAAGAATACATAGTAAAAAACAAAATCCAAAAGAAACAAAAAGAAATACAGGGCATCAAGATGAAGCAAACAACAACACCAAGATGAAGCACCAACCAGCAATGTAACCACCATAAAGACAATGCACCCCGCACCCATAATGCCAAACTCCAAACAAAGCATGACACCAGAAGAAAACAGAGAGTACACAAACTCCCAAAGACTAGAAACTGCTTCCATTGAAAAGGTAGTCCAAGCAAGAGGGCAGCCACCAAACACAGTGAACCTCACCTTCAGCAACAGTGACGGAGGCAAATACAGAACCAGCATAACCCAAATATAAGGAACCAAATTCAAGCACACATTAGATCAGCAATCCATCAACTTTAAGGCGGTTCAAAAATCGACTCTGGGAGGGACCATTGTCTTTGGAGCCATAAATTAGGAGGTTTTTCCCACCCCTCTGTGAAAATTAAGCTTCTGTCTAATGCAGTCAACAATGTCTTTGTAAATAGTAGTTACATTCTTAAAAGAGTTTCTAAAAGTTCTTAGGTTTCTCTCCATCCAAAGCTTATAAACAAAAGTGGACAACATCAATCTCCCAATCACACTACTCAGCTTTCTTCCCATCACGTTCCTTGCAAACCATTGGACAAAATATTTCCACGCAATACAAGGCCATTGTACATTACACTTAATTTGTAGTGACATCCATAATCTACTAGTAAAAGAGCAAGCAAAAAATAAATGATTATGAGATTCCACATCACTATGACAAAAAACACAAGAGGCCCTCTGTAGGATACCATAATCCAAAAGCTTATCTTGCGTTGGTAATCTTTGTTGCACAACAAGCCACAGAATAAAGTTGCACCAAGAAACCAAAAAATCTTGGCCCAGACACGATGATTCCCCTTTACTCTAAAACAATCCCATGCAGACTAAGTGGAAAAAAGGTGAGAATTTGTATTGGGTAGCCATAGCACATTATCTTTCAAGTTCGAATCAAGTTTCCAGCTAGGAGGAATCCCTCTTTGCACATCTAGAAGTTCCTCATTTGCAATATCAGGCCACACCCATTGTGAGTTGTTGACAATACTGCAAACACGAGCTTCTTTGTCCAATCCAGAGCCAGTAATGATCGCCTCACCTCTACTCTGATAAATAGGACCACTTGGATGCCATGGATCCAACCATAAGAAAGTGGATCGGCCATCTCCAATCTTATATCTAATTAGGGGGTAAACATTGGTTCCTTAATTGAAGAATTTTCCTCCAAGACCAAGATGAGTTTTGAGGGATCCTAATACGCCAAAAGCTTCTTCCCTTCAATAGGTAGGATTCAACCCAAGAGGCCCACATAGAGATCCCTTGTGGTTTAATAACATGTCATAAATGTCTTGTCATAGCTGCTTTGTTCCAAGTTTCTAGGATTTTAACTCCAAGACCCCCTTCTTTCTTTGGGAGGCCCACAGTAGATCAGGCCACCTTTGCCTCGCTGGCTCTGCTATCACTTCCAGACCATAAAAATCTTTTCATTAACTGTTCTATAGATTCAACCACACCCTTTGGAAGAATCAATATGTATGCCCAGTAGACCTGAATGGTAAAAATACTGAATTAATCAGTTGGAGTCTCCCTGCATAGGATAGAAACTTGCAAGTCCAATCTCTGATCTTATAGGTGATTTGTTCAATTAGACCATGACAATCTGTGACCCTTAATCTTGTGGTGATAAGAGGTACTCCAAGGTACCTAACTGGCAGCATTCCTTCATCAAACCCCAAACATTGTAGAATACTCTTTTTGGTTTCATTTTCAACCTAGAAAAAAAAAATTCACACTTGTTTTCATTAGGTTTCAACCCTGAAAACTCCTCAAAAATTTGAAGTACATCCTTAATAGCTTTCGTTGATTCAATTGTACCTTTGCTAAAAACCATGATATTATCAGCAAAGCACAAATGTGAAATCCCTTCCTTTTTGCATCTCTAATGGAATTGGAATCTCCTAGTTTGAATGGCAGCTTTCATTAAACTATTAAAAGCTTCTATGACAAGAACAAAGCGATATGGGGACATGGGATCCTCTTGTCTAAGGCTTCTCCTTCCCTGAAAATATCCATTCAGTTCACCATTAATGCTTATAGAAAATATTGGAGTAGTAATACAAGCCTCCACCCATTGAATGATCTGTCGCGGAAATCCCATTTTGTTCATCACTTTCAAAACAAAGTCTCATCTCACACTATCATAGGCTTTCATCAAGTCGATCTTCACAGCATATCTGGGACTCCCCCTCCCAAGGTGATAATTCCTCAAAAGCTCTTGTGACAGCAGAATATTATCAGATATTCTTCTCCCCTTGATAAAAGCAGTTTGAGATTTGTCAATTAACTGCGGCAATGCAAGTTGTATCCTACTAGCAATAATTCTTGAAAAACATTTGTAAAGTGTGTTACAACAGGATATTGTCCTATAGTCAATAAGTGTGGTTGGGTTGGGAACTCTTGAAATGAGGGCAATTATGGTGGAGTTGAGCTCTCTTAATATTCTACCATCTCTGAAGAAAGCAAGAATGGCATCAGTAACCTCTTCACCAACAATACTCCATGACTTTTTGAAAAAAGATGATGTGTAGCCATCTTGGCCTAGAGCTTTTCCATCTTTAATTGAAAACATGGCTTTTTTAATCTCTTCTCTTGTAACTGCCTACCCAATTTGATCAGCCATCTCTCCAAAAACCCTATTCTTAATGTAATGTCCAATCCATTGCATTTGGACAGCAGGTTGGATAGGAGGAATTGTGCCAAGATGATTCTTAAAATACTCTATAGTCTCTGTCTTAATTTCAGCAAGGTCTGTGATCTTAACACCATCTTCACTTTGAATGGAAATGATTCTCCTCATTGCATTCTTTCTATTCAGTGATTTATAGAAGAAACTTGTGTTATGGTCCCCCAAGTTGAGCCACTGAACACAAGACTTTTGTCTAGCAAAACTCTCTTCAGCTTCTCTTTACCTGATATAGTTCAACAATTTCTCCATTTCCAATCCCCTCAAGCTCTGATCCAAAGGATTTCGATCAAAACAATTTTGAATTTCATCAAGCTGATGACTTGCTGCAATAACTTTGACTAAAATGTCACTGCATTCCTTCTTATTCAATTCTCTCAACTCAGTCTTCAGATCTTTAAGCTTTTTGCATATTTGAAACAACAAAAAACCCCTATATTGTTGCTGCCAAACTCTTGAAACAATGGGAATGAAGGATGGGTTCTTTGACCAGAAATCAAAAAAATTAAAAGGCTTTTTGCATTTGTTTAAGTCTCTTCTCATTCTTATCAATGCAGGACAACTCAAAAGTCCCAAAACTCTCAATTTGAGTTCAAGTTGAACCAGACTTGAACCGAATCCTTCAGCCCAAGAACTATATATGCTTACGTTGTTGTACTACAAGTGCACTCACATTATGCAACTCAAGCAAAAATCCAAGTTCAATTCAGATTCAACTTTTGGCTTGAATACAAATTCAATTCAAATGTGATTATACCATTACATATATTGGGCTGAAATTTGTTTTCAATTCAAGCTAAATCCGAATCCATTAATTGGGGTTTCCGAAAATTTGAGAGCCTAGCCCAAGAACTAATCGGATTGAAATGAGATTTGAATCTTATTATTCAAACCCAATCCAAATCCTACAAAACTCTGGTGTACTATCTTAAGAATGCAAGTCCGAACTCCGAATCTAATGTTACACATGGTTTGCGGGTGGCTGTATGCATCTGCAGTTTGTGTTGCAGCCTAACCATAGGCTTATAAAGAAAGAGGGAAAAAGGAATTACACCCATCTAAAATACGTGCACAATTTAAGGACTCATGCAGGCAGCAAGATCCCACCTCAAATGGTTATGACGTAACACCTAAAACTTGATACCACCCCTTCACCTTAGTAAATTGGAAATTTCATCAACTCTTCTTTCCCCATATAGTGGGAAACAAGTAGAAGTCATTTAACATACAAGTATCTACTAACATTGTTTTACATATCAACATACTACTTGGAGTCTAACAAGGTTTATGCCCTTTACAGGAGTGTTCTTGCCGGACTTGTGCAAGGTACTGCAAACCAGTCCCCGATGCACAATGTCTTAGCTTCTAAGTTCTGGTGCAGCTGCCGGTCCCGTTCTCTTCCACCGCCGGCCCTGCCCCCGTTACTGCTGTTATTTCTGATCGTGCCATGAATCATTATTTCTGCCTACCCTTGCATTGGACCTGTTATGAAAGTCAAAAATTATATATCATTAGACCATAGGTTATGGCTATGTAAGGCATGTAAAAGCAACATTTATTTATTATATGTTGAGACTAGTATTTTAGTAATTTATTTTTTGTTTTTTGTTAAGAGGTATTTGGGTCTCTTAGAACACCCGACTAATCTTTCTAGAGCACCCAACTAATCTCAATGCACACAATCTAGTCTCGATTCAAGCCCAAAAGAAGACTTCCATTTCACAAATTATAATTATATAAGGATCCTATAAATTTCACTCCCGAATTTATTTGATTATAATATGATCATGCCACTACAACATTTTACTCATTGATGGCTAGAAACAAAGTCTTTGAACTCCAACCATAATTGAAGCTCGGCTTCAACTCCAATGTGCACTTCTTTTGTGTTTTTTTTTTTTCAGTTTTGTATCCTTTTTTCCTTTTCTTTTTCTTTTTTTAGATGTGTTGGTTATTGATTATGGGTTCATTTAAACCAAACTTTGGTACTTATTGAATTAGGGGTTTAGATTTTGGGTAAATTTCATCCACATCTCCTATAAATAGACCTAACTACAATGACGCTCCTGTCTTTTTTGAAATTTTAGTGCACTCACTTTTAGTTATTATGTTCACTTCATTCACACCTCCTATACACGACCGGTGTTACTGACACACTAAAAAAATGATTATGTCATTATAAATTATTTTTAAAACACCAATTTTACCCTCTATTCCTCCTTCTCATCTGGCCATCTTTTTTTTTTACCTCCTTATATGACATCTCTATCTTTGTCTTACTTCATTTCATCAATTTAAAATTTTATATTATCCAATTAATATCAAATTGACTTTCTATTTTATAAATTTAATATTTAATTTTATTAAATTAACTCCTAATTAATATTTAATTTTATCACGTTAACACGAAATTAAATTTCTATTTCATTAATTTAATCCATGAAACTAATACCAAATTAACAATTGATTTAATCAATTTAACATTAAATTTATCAACTTGAAATTCAATTCATCAAATTTACACTAGATTAGCACTATATTATATCTTTTTAAAATTCAAATTAATCAAATTGATATAAAGTTTACCTTAAATTTTATCAATTTAATATTAAATTTTATTAAATTAACACCATATTAACGTTCGATTTCATCAAAACAATTAGTGGCTAGATTGTACATGCTATACGATTTGGGTTAGAACTGAAGATGTGGCGGTGGTTTTGGTTTTTTTGGTGGGTTTTGGCAGTCGCTTCAGTTAGAGGTACTTGTGCCTATAGTTATATGTGTGGAGAGGGAGAGGGAGAGGGATAAGATGGTGAAGGCATGACTTCGGTAATGATGACATCGGTTGTAATTGTAGTGATAAAATTAAGTAGATTAACTATTAAAATAAAATGGCTATTGTTTACATAAGTAATAAATGAAATATTAAATTAGACTTCACTTTAATTTTAAAGTAAATTTGGTTAAGTTAATGCAATTGATTAAAATCAAGGTGAAATTTGAAATAAATTTAACTCAATTAAGGGTAAATAACTAAATTTGATATATGTTATGTTATATTGATAAATATACGAAATTCGATAAGGGCATTAAAGTAAAATCATCACTTCCGTTACTCTTATTAACACTGATAAGGGGTGTTAGTAAAATTTTAGAAAAGACAAGATGTGTCTTTATCTTTTGGTCTATCTATAAGGGTGTGAGTAAAATTTACCTTTAAATTTTTGGTCAATCAAATAAAGTTGCTTGATGTTCTTTTATGTTGTCCTATTTGTTTATCATTGGGTTGGCACTTAATATAATCAAAATTTAACTTTTTATGATGTCATTTTGTCTTGTTGGAAATTCTATATGGTTGGATCAAGTGAAATTCGAGTTACAATATATTTTTTTGTATTGTCATTCATAAATCTCATAATATATATTATTAATAAAGAGAGGAGGTGGTTTTGTACTATTAATTGGTGTCCTGCCTTTTATCTATACTAGTTGTTACACACATGTATTGCACGTGATCATTATTTTGATATTATGAAGATTACACATTAGTGAAATTACAAATTTAAATCTTTACGAGAACCTGTCTTAAAATTAAAAAGCACCAGTGGTGCAGTACATGGATAATACTCATTATCTTTGGTTTGTCATCCATAACTAATATCAATACAAGACAAGATAATTCATAACTATATTTTATTTTTGGCCTTTTTGAAAAATGAGAATATTTTATTCACAAGATACCCTACCAAAAAATATACTTAAATTGCAAGCCATTACAAATTTCAAACACCCAGAAAATGCAAAATGAATATAAATTCATCATAAATTGATTCTCATGACTAATAGAATATAAGACTTTAATATAGAGAGAAGAAAGAAAAGGTTTAGTCATCAAAACAATTAATTATTGAACCAGTAAGGAATATGAAGAGAAAATAAAGAAGAGTTTAATTATTAATATAATTAATAATTAAATTATACTAATAAGATAGAACCAATTTTGAATTTATTTTTACTTTCAAATTTAATCCAAATTTAATTCATTTGGGAAAGCACAAGGACGACTCAAATTTTATCTACTTTTAATTTAATAAACAAAATTTCATCTCAATTCTTGCAACTTAATTTAAAGGCTCACAATGCATCCCACACAAATACTTTCTCCCGACCATTTTAACCCAACACACACGCCACCCCATATAACACACACACGCCAGCAATAACCACTGACCTATCTCTCTCTCTCATTCATCTACCATTCTTATCCGCCATAGCTAAACCAACAGCACAACCCTCCCTCTCTCTATCATGGTTCCTCTCACATCGCCCAGGTACACCCTTCTCACTCTCTCTCTCTCACAACACACACATAGTCGAACCCACCACATAACACATAGTCAAACTCACAAACAACACAGAGATAATGCACACACACATAGTCGAACCCACCACACAACACACACAGTCAAACCCACAACACAACACACAGAGCAGCGCACGCACACGCACACGCACACACACACATACAGAGCAGCAACTTAATTTGAAATTTTGAATGTTTGTGTTTTTAATTTGGGTATTGAATAGAGTTTGTGAAATTTTTTTTTTTTAATTATGAAATAGGTTTATTACGAAATTTCAATTTATTTTTTTATTATGAAATAGGTTTTTTTTTTGTTTATTTTGAATGTTAGGATGGAATAGATGTTGAGTTGATTACTATTGAGTGTTCATTTTGTGAAATTTGTAGGATAATTCAAATGACCTTTGGGTGTTGAAAAAGAATTCTCTAGAACCTCAAATTGCCCACTCTTAAACACTAAAAATATTGTTAAAAGGTATAGAAGATGGGAGAATGCATGTCTATGTGTCTCTGTGTGTTGTGTGGCGCCAGGGATTTGGATAGAGGAACCTAGGTGGGCGTGGGTTGAGTCCCATAAATCCAAATGTTGCTAACCTTTTTGGTGTGGAAATGATCTGACTCTATGTCATGATATGTTTCCAGTATCATGGCCCATCTCATACAGATGTTTGGTGCGGACACCGAGAATGTGGTCTCATGCATTAATTATTTCCCTTTTCCAATTTTATTGTTATTTTATTACTTGCTCTTGATTTGTAATTATTTGTTGGTTCTTCTGTATTTATGTTTTTGGCTTTTGTTATATGCAGGTGAAGGTTGAGAACAAGACCTGGAAAGTTGATGTGAGTTATGCTCTTCTTAATTTTGTCTCTGTTTTTCTATTTGCATGTGTACAATACCTTTGCATGTGGTAAGTATAGTAAATAAAGTCATAGCTATCTGTAAGAATTTCACTCCATCAAATAAAACAACGCACCAAACAATAGATGAAAGAAAAGAAGAGAGCATTAACAAGGTATCCTATGATTAGGAGCAGTTATGTTTCTAATGCAAGGATCAAAATTTCGTTTCAGTGCATAGTTTCGGAGAGTTTGGAGACATCTACATTTCGATAATATTTCAAAGACAAAGAAAAAATTTAAAAATTTATTTTTGAAATATTGGTTGAAACAAACGAAATATTGGTTGAAACCCACCGAAATACCTCAAAACACACCGAAACATAGGAATGTTGATATTCAATCAATGATTTATTTCAATTTTTATGGAAACAAAAACATTTTGGACGTTTCGACATGAAATTTAATTCTTTGGGTGAGTCACAGAAAGCAATTTGAACAATAGATGCATGAGGATTAACTCTTCAGGGTTCATGCCTTGCAATTTGTCATTCATAAGCTTCAAGAATGCTAAACCATATAGAAGACCCAAGTTTTCTGTCATGACATTCAAGAATGCTAAGCTTGAGTGTTGATTTGGATGTTGAATTGATTGTTGTCGAGTGTACTTTTTGTGAAATCTGTAGGCTAATTTATTTTCAAATTAGATTTTCAATTGGGTGCTGAATAGAGTTTGTGAAATTTTAATTTATTTTTTTTAATTATGAAATAGGTTTATAGTATCTTGATTTGATGAATGTTAGGATTATTTATATTAAGATTGTGTGTTAATTTAATTTGCTTCCATCATTTTAGGGATTGTGTGTCAATTAGTATGAAATAGGTGTTTATAGGGTCTTGATTAAGGTTAATATTTGTGTGTTAATTGAATGTTGTGTGTTAATTTCATTCTATAAGATTTGTAGGCTAATTTGTTTTCAAATTGGATTTTTAATTTGGGTGTTAAACAAGGTTTGGAAATTTCACAAACTTTATTAATTTTTTTTTAAATTTGGGTGTTCATTCAAGTGTTTGGGTTATTGCTTCAATGAGTTAGCTCTGTCGATTAAGAAACAGAGACTACCTCTAGCTCCTCCCTATCTCTCGTTCTGACCCTCATTCCATCCCAAAATCCTACCACCTCAACATGCACACACATCTCTGATTTTGTAGCACACACGCACCACAAGCTTGATGAAGGAACAGAGGTGTTTGCAACACACACATAAATTTCTCTCTCTCTGTTTCTCTGTCTCTCTCTCTCTCCCTCTCTCGCTCTTTTGTATTTTTTTAATTATTGTGCTTTCTTGAATTGTGTAATTTAATAAGTCGTTGGTGTTGACCACCAACTATTTTTTATTATGCTCCATAGGACTTTTTTTCTTAGTGGATTTTGTTGTAGGTTAATGGCTAACAAATTCCTAGATTCTGAATGCTGAAGGTAAGTGCTCTATCCACGGGCTTTGTCTCAATGTGATTAGTTGTGTATATCTTAATCATGCCATTGACTATCTTAGGTAGAAAGCATAAATATGTAGTTGGCTATCAAATTTGGGGCTTCGATAGCTAAGAAGTGTGTACTTTCTTTGCCTTCAGTTAATTTCAATTATGGGTCAATCTTGTCAATTTTATGAATAAAGGTCTCTAAACTTGAACATGAAATTCCAGTTCTGGGTTTTAAGTTAACACTTTAAATGATGTAAATTTGTGGTATTTAATGGGAAAAAAAAAGGGTTTGCTTTTGAATAGACACAATGATCATATGGGTGTGACAAGATGGGAAATAAATATGAACAAGCCCAATGCACCAACTCAATTTTAGTAATATTGCTAGCGTTGTTATAGAAAATCTAGCACTACCTAATTTATACCGTTTTTATGAGTTTTGCTATATTCAATTGGACTCGATTTAATCTTATTTGGGTCATGGGTTATACCTTTTGTTTTTATTGTTAAGTTAAGAATTGACTTTTATTTGTAACAAGAAACCAAGTAGACTTGAAATGTTTTAAATTGGTGTGTTTTATTTTTATTATGAGACTGGTATTTTTATTTCTATTAGGAATTTCATGAATGTGGTGG